>ML664159.1:7676708-7920820 GCA_007570785.1 Antilocapra americana | reverse complement strand
AGAGACGAACCTTGCAGGGCTTAGCTATTAATCTGCTTCTGCTCTCAGCTATATTGCTCTCCAAGATCCACCACAGATCTGCCAGAGAGAATGCTCCCTGGTATTCAGAAACCTTTCTCCTCTTTTTTTTTTTCCTCTTTATTCCAGACTCCCCTTCTGGGACGGAACCGTCCCCAGCTCTTTGTCTCTCCCTCTACTTTTTTTTCTTTTCTTTCTTTTGTCCTACCTCCTCACGTCGGCAATGGGTCGCCTCTCCAGATGCCCGATATCCTCTGCCAGCATTCAGTTCCTGTTTTTTGGAGTTTGCTCGGCCTTTAAAAGTTCTTTTGGTATATTTATTGGGGAGAGAGTGTTATCCCCGTCCTATTCCTCCGCCATCTTAGTTTCGCCCCTATTTCCCATATTCTTTATGCTTAAAAAAGACTGCATCATTGCTCGTGTACAACAGAACACTCCAAATGTACATCCTAAAGCTATAGTTCCAGAATTGCTCCTCCATAACTAGTAAAGAAAACTTCAGATCTAGGCAAACTGAGGTTCTCAAGTAAAAGCAGAAAGAAACTGAGAGACTGAAGTGATGAGGCTGCAAACCCGGGAACATGGCCCCCATCATCAAACACAGCATACTCAAATCAGCACCATCAAATGCAGAAAGTTATTTGGGTTGAAAGAATCCATTTAAACCTTTCCTCTAAATGGCAATTTACTAAAAAGTTAAGATTTAAAGTGAAATTTCATTGGCAGGGCACAAGAAGTAGAATAAGGAGCCATGACTAGATAGGAGGGATCTGCCTCCCAGTTTTGCTTTCTGTTATTCTCTTACTTTGTTTTCCCTTAAGTCTGCACAGGCCTTATCACAATGACTCCCTGGAAGGAACAAAGAGTGAAACTAGGCCACTTAAAAATAAAAACTTATCAGTGGTAAAGAGAGACTGGGATAACCCTGAGGGATGGAATCGGGAGGGAGGTGGGAGGGGGGTTATGGAAGGGGAACACATGTATACTCATGGCAAATTCATGTCAATGTATGACAAAACCAACACAATAATGTAAAGAAAAAAGTCAAAACATAAATAAATAAATTTTTAAAAAGAAGTAAAGAAACTAGGGTCCAGTATTTATATTCTCCTATTGCTCTTATTTTTTTCAGTATCAAATCCATTCCTCTTCTATTAAAAAAAAAAAAAGCACACACCCCAAAGAATCAATGCTTATACCCTGAGAGACCTAAATCTCAACCTACATTTAGTTAGACATCTACCCATATATAATGCATACATACTATTAGAAAATGAGATTGTTTACATCATGCAAGAATTAGTATAGATGTATAAAAATAATATGTTCTGAGCTATCACTAAAGATAACAAGCAAAGTTAGGTCTAGTCTGATGAGAAGTATGAATGCCCTGGGATTTTACCGTGCTTGCAAAGCCACAAGTTAGTCTGTCACATTGTATGGATACTGGCAGAAGACATGGCATGGTAAGCAACAGAAACCTCATGTTATATCAGGTCCCCTTGCCCTCCATGTCCCCTTGGACAACAGAATGAACATCTGGAGCTGCATGCAGAGGGTTTGTTCATGGCTGAGGAATGCCAAGTCCAGAAACTCCCATGATGTTATACTAGGTAGCAATCAGTTCTGCCTGACTTTTGCTCTCAAGGGAGAAAGCATGTTTTCTATATTGATCGGCAAATAAACTGGTCCTCCACTACAAAGGGGCACTCTTTCTAAAAGTCTGTTTGCTGTAAAAACATCCTAGAAAACATAGTCTAGAGCAAGGATGGTCAGCACCTCTGCTCAAAGACATGCAGAAATGTGAGAGACCAATGGAAAATTGCTACTCATCTGCTTCTTTGATATGATAATGAGAGAAACACATTAGAATGTGAGACTCATAGCCCAATTGTGAACTGATAAAAAGAAATATCAAGTAGATATGCTTGGCTTTTCCAACTGATTTTTATATATTTGCAGAGCTTCTGAGCTGCTGGAGTTTATCTTCTATTATCTGCTGATGAAATTAAAAAATAAATATACCAAATTATACCCACTATGGAGAATAATATGGAGATTTCTTAAAACACCAAAAATAGTACATGATCCAGTAATCGTACTCTTGGAAATATGTCCAGAAAAGATGAAAACTCTAATCTGAAAAGACACATGCACCTCAATATTCATAGAAGCACTATTTACAATAGCCAAGACTTATAAGCAAAACTAAATGTCCACTGAAAGATGAATGAATAAAGAAGATGTGGTATACATACAAAATGGAATATTGCTCAGGCATAAAAACGAATAAAATAATGCCACTTGCAGCTACATGAATGGACCTACAGATTATCACACTAATTGTAGTGAGATAAAGACAAATATCATATATCACTAATATGTGGAATGTAAAAAAAGATACAAATGAACTTATTTAAAAAACAAAAATATATTCACAGACATAGAAAATAAATTAATGGGATAATGGATTAAGTCATGTCAGACTCTTTTGCAACCCCATGACTGCAGATATCCAGGTTCCTCTTTCCACAGGATTTCCCAGGCAAGAATAATGGAGTGGATTACCATTTCCTTCTCCAGAGAATCTTGCCAACCCAGGGATTGAACCCATGTCTCCTGCACTATAGGTGGATTCTTTACCACTGAGCTACCAGGGAAGTGCAAAGTCAATGGTGACCAAAGTAGAAAAGGTGGGAAAGAGATAGGAGGTTGGGATTAACATATTCACACTACTATCTATAAAGTAAACAACACGGACCTATTGCAAAGCACAGAGAACTGCATTTAATATCCTGTAATACCCATAACTGAAAAGAATATAAGAAAGAATATATACACATATATGTGTAACTGATTCATTTTGGTATATGTACATTTGAACCATTAACTGTAGTAAATATATTATTATATTACTATTGGGTGTTAGTTCTAGAAGGTTTTGTAGGTCTTCATAGAACCATTCAACTTCAGCTTCTTTGGCATTACCAGTCAGGCTTAGACTTGGGTTACTATAAAATTGAATGGTTTGCCTTGGAAATGATGAGAGATCATTCTGTTGTTTTTGAGACTGCACCTAAGTACTGCATTCTGTATTCTTTCGTTGACCATGATGGGTAATCCATTTCTTCAAAGGATCCTTGCCCACAGTAGTACATATAATGGTCATCTGAGTTAAATTCACCTACTCCAGTCCATTTTGGCTCACTGATTCCTAAAATGTCCATATTCACTCTTGCCATCTCCTGTTTGACCATATCCAATTTGCCTTGATTCATGAACCTAACATTCCAGGCTGCTATGCAGTATTGCTCTTTATAGCATCAGACTTTACTTTTATCAATAGTCACATCCACAACTGGATGTTGTTTTTGCTTTGGCTCTGTCTCTTTATTCTTTTTGGAGTTATTTCTCCTCTGATTTGCAGTAGCTTATTGGGCACCTACTGACCTGGGGAGTTTATCTTTCAGTGTCCTATCTATAAGACCTTCTAGAACTAACAACTAAAAAAGATGTCCTTTCACTATCGGGGTCCGGAGTGCAAAAGTAGCAAGCCAAGTGATACTTGGAGTAACAGGCATTTTGGCCTTGGTGTACAAAAAGAAGCAGGTCAAAGGCTAACAGAGTTTTGCCAAGAAAAAGTACTGCTCATAGCAAACACTCTCCTCCAACAACACAAGAGAAGACTCTCCACATCGAAATCACCTGATGGTCAAAACCAAAATCAGATTGATTATATTCTTTGTAGCCAAAGATGGAGAAGCTCGAAACAGTTAGCAAAAACAAGACTGGGAGCTGACTGTGGCTCAGATCATGAGCTCCTTATTGCCAAATTCAGACTGAAACTGAAGAAAGTAGGAAAAACCACTAGATCATTCAGGTACAACCTAAATCAAATCCCTTATGATTACAGCAAAAGTGACAAACAGATTCAAGACCTTAACAGACAGAGTGCCTAAGAAACTATGGACAGAGGATCGTGACATTATACAGGAGGCAGTAATCAAGACCATCTCCAAGAAAAAGAAAGGCAAAAAGGCAAAATGGTTGTCTGAGGAGACCTTACAGATAGCTGAGAAGAGAAGAGAAGCTAAGGCAACGGAGAAAAGGAAAGATATACTCATTTTGATTGCAGAGTTCCAAAGAACATCAAGGAGAGATAAGAAAGCCTTAGTTAGTGATCAGTGAAAACAAATAGAGAAAAACAATAGAATGGGAAAGACTAGAGATCTCTTGAAGAAAATTAGAGATATCAAAGGGATATTTCATACAAAGATGGGCACAATTAAGGACAGAAATGGAATGGACCTAACATAAGCAGAAGATATTAAAAAGAGGTAGCAAGAATATACAGAAGAACTATACAAAAAAGATCTTCATGACCCAGATAACCATGATGGTGTTATCACTCACCTGGAGCCAGACATCCTGGAATACCAAGCCACACGGGCCTTAGGAGGCATCACTATGACCAAAGCGAGTCCTGTGGCCACTGCTGAGTTCACACCATCATGGTGTGAACTCAGCAGTGGCCACAGGACTGCAAAAGGTCAGTTTTCATTCCAATCCCAAAGAAGGGGAATGCCAAAGAATGTTCAAACTACTGCACAACTGCACTCATCTCACATGTTAGTAAATAATGCTCAAAATTCTCCAAGCCAGGCTTCAGCAATTTGTGAACCATGAACTTCCAGATGTTCAAGCTGGTTTTAGAAAAGGCAGAGGAACCAGAGATAAAATTACCAAAATCTGATGGATCATCGAAAAAGCATGAGAGCTTCAGAAATACATCTACTTCTGCTTTATTGACTATGCCAAAGACTTTGACTGTGTGGATAACAACAAACTGTGAAAAATTCTTAAAGAGAAGGGACTTCCACACCACCTAACCTGCATCCTTAGAAATCTGTATGCAGGTCAGGAAGCAAGTTAGAACTGGACATGAAACAACAGACTGGTTCAAAAAGAAAAAGGAGTAGATCAAGGCTGTACATTGTCACCCTGCTTATTTGACTTATATGCAGAGTACATCATGTGAAATGCCAAGCTGGATGAAGCATAATCTGGAACCAAGAGTGCCAGGAGAAATATCAATAGCCTCAGATATTCAGATGATACCACCTTTATGGCAGAAAGCAAAGAACTAAAGAGCCTCTTGATGAAACTAAAAGAGGAGAGTTAAAAAGTTGACTTAAGACTCAACATTCAGAAAACTAGGATCATGGCATCTGGTCCCGTAACTTCATGGCAAGTAGTTGGGGAAATAGTGAGAAACTTTGTTATTTTCAGCTCCAAAATCACTGCAGACGGTGACTGCAGCCATGAAATTAAAAGGTGCTTGCTCCTTGGAAAATGACCAACCTAGACAGTGTATTAAGAAGCAGAGATATTATTTTACTATTTTATCAACAAAAATCCATCTAGTCAAAGCTATAGTTTTCCAGTAGTCATATATGGATGTGAGCGTTGGACTATAAAGAAAGCTGAGCACTGAAGAATTGATGCTTTTGAACTATGGTATTGGAGAAGACTCTTAAGAGTCCCTTAGACTCCAAGGAGATCCAACCCATCAACCTGAAAGGAAATCAGTCATGAATATTGATTGGAAGGGCTGATGCTGCAGCTGGACCTCCAATGCTTTGGCTACCTGATGCAAAAAATTGACTCATTGAAAAGACATTGATGATGAGAAAGATTGAACTCAATGGACATGAGTTTGAGTACGCTCTGGGAGTTGGTGATGGACAGGGAAGCCTGGCCTGCTGCAGTCCATGGAGTTGCAAGAGTGGGACATGACTGAGACTGAACCGATATTATTATTATAATAAATCTATTATACTTCAATAAAAATTAAAAAATAAAGAATTTTTAAAAATAAATGTAATAATTAAAACAGCAGTTTAAGATAGGCAATCTCCACATCAGTGTTATATTAATTCAGACATATATGGTACACTATTAACACAAGGGTACCGCACTGTGTGTGACTCATCCATTATCACATTGCCCTAGTAACTTACTATTTTGATGTACTGTATTAGAAAGATACAGGAGTTCATGATTCAAACTCAAGACTTCATTTTGTGACTTACAGATTTTGCCAATATTACAGAAAATTAACATTAGAATATTTAGTTCACCAGGTTTCTTCAAGCTTGTGCTGGTGGAATGTAACTGTAGCATCAGTAATGCCACTTCACTGAGGCAAGTTCTAACCCAGGTGGCTCCTAGAGTTCCCAAAGCATCATGTGAAAAAAATTGCAAGGGAAATTCAAGATAAAGTTCAACTGAGTCAACAAATATTAAAGGGATGATGTTCCAAAAACAGAGTAATACTCTGGGCCTTAATTCAATATTTTTCTATTTGTTTTTCAGATCTAGTGGGTCATGTGTTTCAAGTTGATCATGATGTTTAATTCTGAGTATCTTGAACTCTGCTGCAGCATGATTTCATGCCTAAATGCATAAAAATCATAAAAAGCAAGTGCCATTGTCTTACTGCTTTTACCAGTGTCTACTTACGAAATTTAGTTCTTGAAGCTTGAAAATTAATATATGCTATTACCAAATCTGGCAACCCCATGACTGTTCTGACATCACAAATGGCTACAGACACCCCTGGACATTTTCAGTGAAAACTTCATCCTTTATCTTTTGATCTGATTCTTTAAAAGCAATACTAGTCTTTTCAGAAGACATAAAAGAAAGAGATGTCTCCATTAACTATATTTTCTATATTTTTCTATATTTTCTCCCAATAATATTTTCTAGACATGTAAATATTGTTTATCTTATATAATATCTAGCCATTTCCAATGATTGCATAATAGTCTATCCAATGGCTCTATTGGGTATAGTTAATTCCCCACTTTAACATATATATATCTGCTGTTGTTATTGTTATTAATGTTACTATAAAAACTGTGCAAAGGACATTTGTGGTATATAGCTTTTGCATGATCAGAATTATTAAATTATTAAAATAAAATTCTAGTGAATCCTAAAGGAAATCAACTCTGAAGATTCATTGGAAGGACTGATTACTGAAGCTTCAACACTTTGGCCACCTGATGTGAAGAGCTGACTCACTGGAAAAGACCCTGATGCAGAGAAGAATTGAAGGCAAAAGGAGAAGGGTGCAGTAGAGGATGAGATAGTTAGATAGTACCACTGACTCATTGAACATGAATTTGAGCAAACTAAGGGAGATGGTAAAGGACAGGGGAACCTGGAGTGCTGCAGCCCAAGGTATTGCAAAGAGTTGGACATGACTTTGTGACTGAACAACAATTATTTCTCAAGATAGAATTTCAGAGCAGGAGTATAGCATCAAAGTTAAGGGAAAAAAATTATTATGAAATTATCAAAAGTTATATAGCACATACATTCCTTATATATTTCTTCTTTTTCTTCTAGACACATCCCCCCCACTAACTTTCATGGTGACTATTTTCCATTAAGATCAAGAATGACACAGTTCCCATCACTAGTTAACAGGAAAAAAGTCGTTCAAATAATGAACTCTTAAGGAATTTCTCCAATTTGCTAAGAAACAATTACTTTCCAGGATTGACTTTAAAGACCATAGTGAACATAGAGCACTAATTTACATAAAAACAGGCTAGAAGTTAGGTGTTGTAAATCAAATTCTACAGATAAAAAAAATGTATCTCAAAAGGATTAGGTATATGATATCTTAGATATATTATCTAGTAAGAGGCAAAGCTAGAATTCAAACCTAAGTCTGTCTTGACATTTAATGACACTATTCTCTCCACTAAAATACAACATACCCAATAGCCCTTCCATGGATGAACAAGATCATGCATACGTGTTTCTGTGTGGTGGTGGTAGGGTGGGGATGGGGCAGTGATCCTAACAATCCTCAAATCTCACCTCTATATTGCTGTCTTTAGTGAATTATAATCATGGGACTGTCAAAGATTTTAGTGAAGAATAAATCACACTCAAAGCATCTCTTGCTCCATTGTTTGCACAGCATGGATCTATTTCATTAAATCTACTCTTAGATCTCTATAGTTGAGTTCACTGTAAGTTTTCTGCAAATTTCCTATGCAATTACATTTACAAGTAGGTTTTTTCCAGTTTTTGAGTTATACTATACAAGGCATTCCCATGTTGCTCCTTATTTTTGATAAATTTTTGCCTTGTGAAAAAGGGTAGTAAACACATGGCAGTCTTGCATAAAGTATGAAAGTGAAAGCGTCTGACTCTTTGCAACACTATGGACTGTAGCCTGCCAGGCTCCTCTGTCCATGGAATTCTCCAGGCAAGAATACTGGAGTGGATTGCCATGTCCTTCTCCAGGTGAACCTGGTTCTCCTGCATGGCAGGCAGGTTCTTTACTCTCTGACCCACTGGGGAAGCCATTCTTATGTATATTGAGCTATATTTTCTTTAAAATGTTTCTTAAAAGTATTCAAGTGAAGAAGTATTTTAAAACATTGGTTCAATGCTTATGACTTGTTAGTATCATAAACATTTCCTTAGAGAAAAATGCTCCAAATCTGGCTCCACATGACTAGTCTCAATGGCGCCAGTGGCTCCAGTACATTTGACAGAGATGACAAAAACACAACTGTGTAACCCAGACCAGCTCACCTTCTAAGAAATTAATAGATTTGCTTCCAGGACCTCACTTTTGCTTGGACATCTTTCTTGTCATGATTTGTACCTGGTTAATCACAAGATTTCCTCTTGTGCATTTGAATCCAGTAAGAAAACAACAAATAAAATGCTCATTAAGTTTACCTGATCTCTTATATAAAACACTCTCTCTTAAATAAAACCACTGCAAAGTTCCTACAAGAGAGATATTAAAATATAATTTTGAAAATGTTCAAAAAGAAATATGTCAATGCTGTAAACTGGAGTTAAAAATCAATAAGTATTTTATTGGATGGAGAGATGCTAATAAAAGTACAGAAGAATCAAGTTGTGTGAACATTATGATATTTCTTATTTTAGGAAATCAACTACCTTATTGTAGCTTTGCAAGCTCCTTGATAAACAAGTAATCATTAATATCAAAGCTTCATTTGAGGGAGCTACTTTTCTCAAATAATAGATCAGACACTATACAAATACCTACTGATGGCAGGTGCCAATAGAAACTAATAAATATAGCTTGTAATAATACTTAAAATCTATGGAAGACTGATTATGTACATTACTTCACAATAATTCTATGGAGTTGCTGTTGTTATCATAGTCATCATAATTATCTCCATATTATGGGGAAAAAACTGAGGCAAAGGGAGTTTTTTAATGTAATACTGGCTGCTGTAATAAATAAACAACAAAATACATAATGGCTTCAATAAGACACTTTATCAGTAACAACAAATCTATTTCCACTATGCCTCTCCCCAAGTCAAGATTCAGAGAATATATATTCTATATAATCAAATTTGATGACTCATCTACAAGTATATAGAGAAAAAAGTGAATAGATCAAAGAAAGAGGTTTTTATTGGCATTGTCTAGAAGAGGAACAGCATTTGTGTTCACATTACACTGACTGGAATATCGTCACACTTCAGTTCAGTTCAGTTCAGTCACTCAGTCATATCTGACTCTTTGTGACCCCATGAATCACAGCATGCCAGGCCTCCCTGTCCATCAGCAACTCCCAGAGTCCACCCAAATCCATGTTCATTGAGTTGGTGATGCATCTCATCCTCTGTCGCCCCTTCTCCTCCTGCCCTCAATCTTCCTCAGCATCAGGGTCTTTTCAAATAAGCATCGGGTGGCCAAAGTATTGGCGTTTCAGCTTCAACATCAGTCCTTCCAATGAACACCCAGGACTGATCTCCTTTAGGATGGATTGGTTGGATTTCCTTGCAGTCCAAGGGACTCTCAAAAGTCTTTTCCAACAACACAGTTCAAAAGCATCAATTCTTCTGCACTCAGCTTTCTTTATAGTCCAACTCTCATATCCATACATGACTACTGGAAAAACCATAGCCTTGACTAAATGGACCTTTGCTGGCAAAGTAATATCTCTGCTTTTTAATATGCTGTCTAGGTTGGTCATAATTTTCCTTCCAAGGAGTAAGTGTGTTTTAATTTCATGGCTGCAGTCACCATATGCAGTGATTTTGGAGTCCACAAAAATAAAGCCAGCCACTGTTTTCACTGTTTCCCTATCTATTTGCCATGAAGTGATGGCACCAGATACATTTCCATCCTGCAAAAGAGCCTGAGCAGTGTGGTCTTCATACAAAGAAGAAGTGGTTTTGGTGTCAGTAGTCAATGTCAATCTCAGGATCAATGCATGTATATTAAGTATATATAGCAATTCTTTCTGATTAATAAAGCAATATGTGCTTTGAAAGTTTAGAATATACAGAAGAATACAAAGAACACCATCATTTGGGGAAAATTACCATTGGTATACTTTACGTTTGGTATACTTGCATATTTTCCACTACATATACTAATATTATCTTGTAAATTCTGTATTTATCCTTTCTTAAAGAAAATATATCAATATGAGTATATAATGTTTTACTATATGGTATGTCAGTATTTTAATTAGTCAATTATCTATTTGAGGGAATTTAGGTTTTTTTACTTTGTGAATAATCCTATCAAGCTAATTATTCTATTTCTAGAATTCTATTATTTCTTTATAATAGATTTCCATAACTTTGGGCATGAGTCCAAGAGCATAAAAAATTTAGAAAAGTATATTCCAAAGAATTTCATGTATCCACCACTAGATACATGAAAGTGCTTGTTCTGTTTTGTCAGTTTTAAGTGCTTGTTCTGTTTTGTCAGTTTATTGTCATAATAATCCCTGGGCTACAGATTTTCTTGTACACTTGAAAATGCAAATCCCATTGTATCTCAGCTCCAGGGTATCTTGACCAATCCCAGTGAACTGAGCCTCAATTTCTTTAACTGCAGTAGTTGGGTTATTATTATCACTCAAATAAGCATTAGAATATAAAGCAGTTTACAGGGAGATCACACTCTGATACAAAGTTGGCAACAGATAAATATTATTTCCCTTTCTTTCTTGGAAAAAAAATACACTAGTTTATGCTGTGTTTACCAAAAGATGACTCATATAATTATCATGACCGTCGTACTAACATATCCATTAATAAGTTCCACCTACAAGCTCATCAGACACCAGGTCAAATGCATTAACTCATACAAAATATAATGAAAATAGCTACCAGTGTGATCACCCTAACATGACTACAGAATTATAGAATGGCCAACTTAGTTAAAACAATTCATTTTAAATGTTAAAATCATGACTTCACTTTCCTTACTCATTTCCAAGTTAACCTTCAGAAACTCTACTCAAAATATACTTGGAAATATCTATCTATAGGTTAGACCTAAAACAATAACAGGATGTTGTAATAAAATGAGTACAGATAATTGATTCTTACCATTATGTACTCTGCTGTGGTAGGCAACAATCTGCTATGAACCTTAGTTTCCCCATCTTACTATGAGATTATACCTGTGTAGAAGCCTGACTTCCTAAAAACAAACCTCACAAGACTGTCACAACCAAAGCAATATTAATCCACCTAGAAAAATAATTTTGAAGGATCTTAAAGTCCCCTTAGTCAAATGAAATAATAGGAGCAACAAAAAGAATAACTTAATGGATTTAAAACATAATCTACATTAAAACTAAGAAGTTGGAGTCTTATTCTGATGGTGAAAGTAAGAGGTATCAGAGTTTCAATCCTAGTAAAAATAACTAGAAAGCTAGAAAAATGTGTAAAATAACTTTCACACATATTACACAATCTTTGTGAAAAGAGAAATATACAAAATGAGCTCTAATTTCATGCTGGCTGTCTCCTTGACAACATTTCTAAATCATGGCAAGTAAAGAATAAAACAATTAGTCTCTCTGGGGGCAGAAATCAAGAGTTAAGGGCTGGCTAAAATACCAGAGTCACCACCTGAAAGAAGTTACCTGCCCAGAAGCTGCCACTGGAGAGACCCACCTACCTGTTCATCCATCCCCCTGTGTCCTTCACAATGCATCCTGCTACTGCAAAGTGGTAAGATCAGGATCCAAGGGACTATGTCTTCATTGAATTCTGTGTTGAAGACAGTGAAGATGTTAATGGAAATTTTGAAATCAAAACTTACATTCAGTTGTCTTGGAGGAAGTGATAATTTTAAACATTTAAATAAAATTGATCTTTTTCACTGTATTGATCCTAATGATTCCAAGCATAAAAGAAGAGACATATGTGGTTTATGAAAAGGAGAATCTGGCCACTCATGGCCAAGGTTAACAAAATAAATGACAAAGCTTAATTGGCTTAGTGTGGAGTTCAATGAATAGAAGTCTTTGAACTTGGGAAGGTGATGCAGATGAAGATATGTCTAATTTTGATCATTTCTCTTAGATGATGAATAAGATGAGTGGTGATGAGGATTTACCAGAAGTAGATGGAGTAGATGATGATTAACAAGACAGTAATGAAGAGAAAATTCCAGATCTGGAGTAAGGAATGTTGTCATCGCTGGATTTTGAGAAAGAAAAATAACTTCTCTCCAAGATTTCATAATTGAGCTTCCTGAAAGCAGAAACCAAATCTTTAAATACTTTTACTCTGAGCAACTAATACAGTGTTCAGCATGTGCTAGGCAACTGGATATTTGCTGAATATTGAATAAATGAACCTGCTTTGTTTCCATAGCCTATATATTTACAGATTCCATTCTGTAACGTCATGAGCCTGTTCCTATTACCACTACAACTAATTAATAATGTATTTCTGCACATCTTATATTTCAAATATATTTTACTTTCATTTTTCCCTTTGGGGCAGTTCATCTGTTGTGCTTGGTATCTATTAACAACAACAAACTGTGCGATCCCATCAATACAGTGAGATCATTATTTTGCTGAATTTTACAACATGAAACTTTCTAAGCAACCATGGTATATTTGTTATGAAATTTAAAGGATGATTATGCCACAGAGTACTTTGAGAATTAATTTAAAAATATATAATCAAACGAGTCAGATGACAAAGATTAAAAATTAAGAGATTTTTACTTATAATCACCCTGTTCTAAAAAAAAAATCACACAATTTCTATTTTCTGAATCTACTGATACAGCTCAATTTTTATGAAAGTCCCCTCCTTGTTCCATTCACTGTTTAAATCTTTTCACAGCTAAAGACCTGCACTCTGCTAGCCACTATGAAGAAGCAGTGTCTGCAGCTGCGATCATTATAAAATATAATAAAATCTTACATGAAAAAAAAAATTTCATAATTGAGAGCATTTCTGAGTTGATAGCTCTAAAGGCAGATGCTGAATTTGCCTCCTTTAACCCATTTTTCAACCTGTTATTTTTTTCAAAGGCTTCACTAAGGTCTGATATATATCATCATATGGGGCAATTTTAAGTCAGCTAAGGCAATAACCTTGTACATGACATTTCCCAGATTTCCATGATGCTGTTGAGGTCCTAGGCAATGGATAAAGTGCTTGTGATTAAAAAAAAAAAATTCACCTAAATCCCCTTTACTTCATAACAGATACTGACATGATAGGAAGATCTCAGCTTAGGGGAAGCAACTAAATTTTACATTTTAGAACATGGACTCAAAAGTGGCTGAAACAATTGGTTGATACTTTAAACTGGTAACATGTTCCTCTGGTATATCCTTCAGGATTGTTTCACTAAAATTTTATTTTTCAAAAAATTTACTTCACATTATTGTATGTAAGTGACCATTTGTCAGTGTTACAGATATATCTTAGCTAAAACTAGTGAACTCACTAACTTAGATGTTTTTCAAGCCTGTACATTTGATATTGTTTGACCCTTAAATTTTTACATCTCTTAGCATGGAGGATGAAGGAAGGCTGTACACTGTTGCTTAAAAGTCTGTACATTTAGACCAAATTTGTATTTGCACTGTCAGAGACCAAATTTGTATTTGTACTGTCAGAATGGCAAATGAGTGGAGAAAAATGTTAATACACTATTGGATTTTTTTATTCCTTTTTTTTTGATTCAGCTTTTACCTGGGCTGAAAACCTTAATTTATGTTCATGACAGTGGGGATATTTTTTAATGTCTACATTCTTTCTAATAAACTGTTGGAAGATTTCTTGGCTATCCTTTCAAGTGTCTGGTTTACTGTAATTTCATGCATTACCAGCTAATGGAATGGAGTTTCTATTTTTACTTGAGGAAGAATTTGGGAATATTCCTCTGTTTGGGGGGGGGGGAGAGGCTTGCTGTAATGCCACAGAAAACCTTTTAAAAGCGGGTCTGTAATAGAAAATTGTAGATGCACTTTGCAATAGTTGGAAAAGAAAGTATTTTGATTTGATTGAAATAAAACAAAATGCATTGTTCTCCTCTAACAAAAAGAGTTTAGGGTTATACAGCTGACTAAGATTTGGGGGAAAAGAGGCACAGAATAAATGTCCTCAAAAAGATGTGAAAAATTTTTCTTTTGGTGGTTGGCAAGCTCCTAAGTACCAGTACTAAGTGAGACTTAGAGAGTACTAATGAACATGAGCTACTGTGAAGTTTGAAAGCTAAGCAGAGATTTGAAAGACTATCCCATAGGTCTGAGCCAAAAGGCTGTTATTAACATCATGGCTCTTCCACTGATACCCTCAGAAACCTTAAGAGTAAACACATCATAGAAGTAAAAACTAAATACTAGGTGTGAGGGCTAGTCCCTAAAAATAGAGGCAAAAATAGACTAGCTTACCTTGATAAAACCTGAACGTATACCTCATTAGTATTAAGGAGATCCACAGAATCTTACCAGAAATAGTTTAACACTATTTAAAGGATAATAATATAAGCAAGATTCTTTGCTATGTATTAATCACAATGTTCAATATGCAGTAAAAATTACGAGATGAAGGAAAGTGATTGATAACGTAGAAATAAAATAGATAATCGAAATAGAACATAAGTGATTCAGTTATTGAAGTTAATAGGAGACAGCAACATCAAAATAATATATTTGAATATTGCTATAAGCTATGTTTGTATGCCCCCAAAAGCCAAATGTTGGAATCCTAACATCCAATGTAATGGTGTTAGATGTGGGAACTTTGGGGAGTGAGCAGGCCTTGTGGAGCACTCATGATGGATTAGTACTCTTATAAAAGAATCCACAGCCTCTTTAACTTCTGATGACACACTGAGAAGTCTGCAGTCTGCCACTCAGAAAAGGGCTTTCACCAGAACTGGACCATTCTGGTACTCTGATCTTAGACTCCCAATTTTCAGGAACATGAGAAATTTTTGTTCTTGTAAGTCACTGAATCCATGGTATAATAGTAGCCCAAAAAGATTTAAAAAATTATATTAAAGAAAATGTATCTTTTTACTGTACAAGAAATGAATGTTCAAATCAATAACATGAAGAATATAAAATCAAAAACTCATTTAACAAATTTAACATCAATCAGACTGGATATGGCAGAAGATAATAGTACTAAATTTCAGTAAAAAAAATGAAACTGAAATTCAAAGGAAAACAATAAAGAGAGCATAAGAAATATACAGGACATGTTCAAAGGTCTAATGTGTGTTCATCTGGAATTCAGGAAAGAGAGCAGAGAGAGAAAACCAAAAAAAAAAAAAAAAGAGAGAGAGAGAGAGAAAGAAACATTATTTTAGGAAATACGGAATTTGTAAATCTTATAAAAGGTTCAAAACCTCAGGTCTAATACAGTAAGCAAAATCAAGAAAAATAAATATGAAGAGAGTTATACACCAGCATATCAAAAAGTAAAAGATATATTCATTCAAAAGGAGCAAAATCAAGAATAGCGGTCGAGTTTTCAAAGTAAGTATGGAAGCTAGAAGACAGTAAAAGGAAAAAAAAAAATGGGGCTGCATACCTAGCACAATTATCCTACCAAAAAATAGTCAAAAATTAAAATATTTTAAAGAATTCTTAAAAGAATTTATTGTCAAAAGACCTGAAAGAAATAATAAGAGTTATTTGATGTGAGTTTACAATTATTTATAATGCTGTGAAAGTACTACACTCAATATATCAGCATATTTTGAAAACTCAGCAGTGGCCAAAGTATTGGAAAAGGTCAGTTTTCATTCCAATCCCAAAGAAAGGCAATACCAGAGAATGCTCAAACTACTGCACAATTACACTCATTTCACACACTAGTAAAGTAATGCTCAAAATTCTCGAAGCCAGGTTTCAGCAATACATGAACTGTGAATTTCCAGATGTTCAAGTTGGTTTTAGAAAAGGCAGAGGAACCAGAGATCAAATTGCCAACATCCACTGGATCATAGAAAAAGCAAGAGAATTCCAGAAAAGCATCTATTTCTGCTTTTTTGACTATGCCAAAGCCTTTGACTGTGTGAATCACAATAAACTCTGGAAAATTCTGAAAGATATGGGAATACCAGACCACCTGACCTGTCTCTTGAGAAACCTGTATGCAGATCAGGAAGTAATAGTTAGAACTTGACATGGAACAACAGAGTGGTTCCAAATAGGAAAAAGAGTATGTCAAGGCTATATATTGTCACCCTGCTTATTTAACTTATATGCAGAGCAAATCATGAGAAATACTGGGCTGGAAGAAGCACAAGCTGGAATCAAGACTGCCAGGAGAAATATCAACAACCTCAGATATGCAGACGACACCACCCTTATGGCAGAAAGTGAAGAGGAACTAAAGAGCCTCTTGATGAAAGTGAAAGAGGAGAGTGAAAAAGTTGGCTTAAGGCTTAACATTAAGAAAACTAAGATCATGGCATCTGGTCCCATCACTTCATGGGAAGTAGATGGGGAAACAGTATCAGATTTATTTTGGGGGGCTCCAAAATCACTGCAGATGGTAATTGCAGCAATGAAATCAAAAACACCTACTCCTTGGAAGGAAAGTTATGACCAACCTGGATAGCATATTAAAAAGCAGAGACATTACTTTGCCAACAAAGGTTTGTCTAGTCAAGGCTATGGTTTTTCCAGTGATCATGTATGGATGTGAGAGTTGGACAGTGAAAAGGTTGAGCGCCAAAGAATTGATGCTGTTGAACTGTGGTGTTGGAGAAGACTCTTGAGAGTCCCTTGGACTGTAAGGAGATCCAATCAGTCCATCCTAAAGGAGATCAGTCCTGGATGTTCATTGGAAGGACTGATGCTGAAGCTGAACTCCAATACTTTGGCCACCTCATGCAAAGAGTTGACTCACTGGAAAAGACCCTGATGCTGGGAAGGATTGGGGGCAGAAGGAGAAGGGGAAGGCAGAGGATGAGATGGCTTGATGGCATCACCAACTCGATGGACATGGGTTTGGGTGGACTCTGGGAATTGGTGATGGACAGGGAGGCCTGGTGTGCTGCGGTTCATGGGTCGCAAAGAGTTGGACATGACTGAGCGACTGAACTGATAGATATATATATATGTGGAGAGAGAGAATGAGAGTTTTGAATATTATTTTTAAAGACTTTTAGATATACATAATAAAATCTGTACAGATAAAAATACCTGATATTTTTGTCACAATAACTAAGGAGAGGGAAGGTAGTAGTTACACTGATATTTGCTTTAGCTGAATCATGGGTACTTGAGGGCATTTATGCTTTTCTGTCTCTATATAGAAAATTAATCTTTTCTGTGGCAATTGGAAAAATGACATTTTTGCATTACATTTACAACCCATACAACTTGATAAAATTGTAACCCCCACACCGAAATACCTTTTACATGCACTGTCAAAATGATACCTAATTTTTATTCCTGTCTAGTATATTTCTCTGCCTTTTCCAAAGGAAATCTAACTGGCCTCAGATTTTGCCAGTTTCTCACTTTGACTACTCTAACATGTTGACTTCCAAGAATGAAGTAGATTAAGCAGAAATCTTTGTAAAATGAGGACTTCTACTTAGAAGAAGTAGACAGTATTCTTTGAAGGGAACAAGGAGATTGAGAGACTAAGTCCCCTCATTGTGCATTTGTTCTTATTATTTCTCTGAAAATGTCCTTATCTAATTCTCAAGCTTGCCGTTAAATGACTGCTATCACATGAACAACACCTAATACGCACCTAGCAAGTAACAAATACTTCACTGCTAAAATCATACCCAGCACTCTTCCTATACAATACTTTCACATATGATGTATTTTCATATATATTGTTTCATTATGTCATGTGATTTCAAAATAGAAATGAAAAGCTTCTGCACAACAAAGGAAACTATAAGCAAGGTGAAAAGACAGCCTTCAGAATGGGAGAAAATAATAACCAATTAAGCAATGGACAAACAATTAATCTCAAAAATAGACAAGCAACTCCTGCAGCTCCATTCTAGAAAAATAAACAACCCAATCAAGAAGTGGGCCAAAGAACTAAACAGACTTTTCTCCAAAGAAGACATAAAAATGGCTAACAAACACATGAAAAGATGCTCAACATCACTCATTATCAGAGAAATGCAAATCAAAACCACAATGAGGTACCACTTCACACCAGTCAGAATGGCTGCCATCCAAAAGTCTACAAGCAATAAATGCTGGAGAGGATGTGGAGAAAAGGGAATCCTCTTACACTGTTGGTGGGAATGCAAACTAGTACAGCCACTATGGAGAACAGTGTGGAGATTCCTTAAAAAACTGAAAATAGAACTGCCATATGACCCAGGAATCCTACTGCTGGGCATACACACCGAGGAAACCAGATTGAAAGAGACACATGCACCCCAATGTTCATCGCTGCACTGTTTACAATAGCCAAGACATGGAAGCAACCTAGATGTCCATCAACTGACGAATGGATAAGAAAGCTGTAGTACATATACACAGTGGAATATTACTCAGCCATTGAAAAGAATTCATTTGAATCAGTTCTACTCAGGTGGACGGAACTGGAGCCTATTATCCAGAGTGAAGTAAGCCAGAAGGAAAAACAACAATACAGTATACTAACGCATATATATGGAATTTAGAAAGATGGTAACAAGAACCCTGTATGTGAGACAGCAAAAGAAATGAAGATGTATAGAACAGTCTTGTGGACTCTGTGGAAGAGGGTAAGGGTGAGATGATATGGAAGAACAGCATTGAAACATGTTAATTATCATACGTGAAATCAATCGAGAGACCAGGTTTGATGCTCAGGGCTGGTGCACCGGAATGACCCAGAGAGAGGGAATTGGGAGGGAGGAGGGAGGGGGATTCTGGAAGGGGAACATATGTATACCCATGGCAGATTCATGTCATTGTATGGCAAAACCAACACAATAAAGTAAAGAAAAAAAAAAGATTTTATTTATATTGATTCTAAAAAAAAAAAGAAAAAGAAATCATAGGCATAATTGAATCAAAGAAACAACTAATAGAAAAACACAGCTTCAAATGTAGGATATTTATAGAAGATTAAGGACTTAGGCAAAAGTAATTATGTGAACAAATACTAACAAAGAATCCAGTGCATGCACCTTGCACATTGACTAAAGAATGAAATCAAACTGTCACCCCCAGTTGATTGACACCAAGCTATTTCTCTTTCCCTAAACATTCCATGAGACATAACAATACTTTATTTCTCCTTTTATAGGCCTCCCTGTTTGCAATGAGGAGGTTAACAATAAAGTTTTCTCTTAAGACTTTGAAAGTAAGAGTTATAACCATCCACGGAAGATAAAATGGTAAGGGCAAACTGGTACCAAAATCTTTTTCTCAATGTCATTTCCTATACAAAAAATAAATTGCATACAGTAGGGACTTTTAGATCAAAGGAAGTTAGAAAATTAAAGATTTTACTATTGTTTATACATGTGTAATATTTTTGCCAAATGAAAGGCCTATATAGTAAATGCATGTGTGCATGTATATGTTTTGTACACACATATAATAGGCACATAAACACATATACATATATATACATATGAACACACACAGACATGAACACCAGATTACAAAAGCCTAGAAATCAGTGTACTGTGTGCAAACTGGAGACCCTGGATATTTGGCAGTATAGTTTGGAGACCTGATAGCTGAGAGCAGATGGTGTAGATACCAGTCTTAAGGATTGTGAAGACCTGGGAATCAGGAGCTCTGAGGACAGGTAAGATCCACATCCCAGCTCCAAGGAAAGCTAATCCTTTCTTCCTCCAATTTTTGTTGTATTTGGTCCATCAGTGGATTAGATGATATCTTTCTACACTGGGAAAAGCAATCTGTTTTACTCAGTCTATCAATTCAAACACTAATGTCTTCTAAAATCACCCTCACAGACACACCCAAAAAACCTATTTAACTAGCTTCTGGGCATCCTATGGTTGACTCAAATTGACACAAAATTAATTATCACAATAAATGTTACAGGGATGTCAGCTTGATCTTTATTGGGTATTCAGCACTAAAATTCAAACACATCTGAATGTGGGAAGTAGAAATGGGAAGTCTGCCTACACAGTGTTTTTTTGTACAAAAATAAGCAACTTTCTGGAATGAAGCACTGGGATAGAGCTAGGCTTTCAAATGCTCCCAATACCAATGTCTCTATTTCTTTCAACAAGAAAACATATTCTGATATCAAATAGCTTTTTTTTACTCACATTTATTCCAGTTTCCCATGTAGTCACATTCAAACTCTTAGAGGAAGGTGTGCTAAGGATGAATAGGTTGTATGGCTTCTTTCTTTGAAATTTATTCCAACACTTTGAGAAACAAGACAATTCACAGGATAGAGTGAATCTCTGTCTAGCAGAAAAACACTCTTTCAACATAGCTGACAGCACAGTTTTGTCACGCTACAGGCTGCTCCATAAAAACATGGCAGTAAACAGCCCTCACTGGTATCCTTGTGGGTGAAATGCAGGAGCTGCAAGAGGAAGAACTCTGCATAAAAACCATGAGTACAGATCCAGCCCACATGGCTCCACGGGCAGCATAGGCCTCAAGAGTGGAAACCATAAATGAAGGCTGAAACAGGAAAAGGGAAAACTGTCAAAGGCCACATGGTAGCTGTCACAGTGTTATCAGGAATATTCAAGGAAATATACAGAGCAACATAACCTGAACAAAATCTGGGTCCTGTTGTCAGGAAAAGATGAATTGTGTGAACTGTGAATAACTGCTAGTGATCAGCCATTGGAAGGTTCTAAAGGGATGCTGACACGGAAGAAGGGCCTAGACCCAGAAAACAAATTCAGTTCCTGCAAATCCATTTTTAGCCATATTTGAAATTGTTAGGTAGCTAGAATAGGAAACAGGAGTCCAAAATGGTGGTGGCTAGAAGACAAGGAAGGGAAAAGCCCGCGAAAATGAAATAAGGAAGGTCCGAGGACCTGAGTGAGAACTGCAAGTAGAACAGCACTCCTGTCTAAGCCCAATTTGCATAGGACAGGCCCAGGGGGAAGAAATAAACATATAAAATAGGAGCCAAAGCGCTCACTCTCTCTCTCTTGCACCTCGAAGATGGACTCTCCCTTTCTCTCCCACGCGCTGCAGTGTTCTCTTCACGGCCTTGTATGCCCTCACGCCTCAAGGATGAATTCTCCAGCTATCATCTTCTAAATAAAATAGAGCTGTAAAACTGAGCTGTAACACTGATTTATTTAAGAGCTATAACACGGTCTGTCCAGACCCGAGAGCTGCGGCCCGCCGAGGGCTTCAATGTCCGTCACTCCAAATCTTTGTTGTGATGAGACAAGGACCGAGGAACATACCCTCGCGTGACATCTACACTCGCCTGACAGAATCATATGGGAAGATATATGTACAGTGTTATTTATACTTAATAGATATAAATTCTACTCTAAGAGTGAATAGGCATGGGAGAAATGAACTAAAAAAAAACCCAATAAGGAAAACAAGAAAAAAAAGCCCAACATCTATTTCTTTTTTGGTCTTATAATTAAGGAAATATTACAGATTAGTGCCATAAAGATAATAGAGAAGTAATGAAATCTTTACTAAGAAGTAGCATAATTTCTGAGGTCCCCTGGTGGTTCAGTGATAAAGAATCCATCTGCCAATTCAGGAGACATAGGTTTGATCCCTGGGTTGGGAAGATCCCCTGGAGAAGGAAATGGCAACTCATTCTAGTATTCTTGCCTGGGAAATCCCATGGACAGAGGAGCCTGGCAGACTACGGTCCATGGGGTTGCAAAAGAGTTGGACATGACTTCTCAACTAAACAACAACAGAGAATAATTTCTAAAAAGAAACAAATAAAGCAAGAGCCTATTTTAGCAAAGCACAGGCTAGTATTATGACACAGAGGTTCTGAAGCTAGCAATCCCAGGTCTGAATCTCAGGTGTGTTACTCACTAATGCTCAGACAAATTATAGACCTAAGTCTCTATTTTATGTTCTGTCAAATGAAAACATCTTAGACTACTGAAGGAATTAAGTGAAGTAGCATACATAATGCATTAGCATAGAGCCTTGTGTATATCAAGGACTCAATGAGTATACACAATTCCATTATTATTTTCATATCTTCCTTCTTAACTAAATATGAAGAAGTTTTATGTATAGATATTTATCAATATAATAAGAGGACTACTAAGTCATTTTAGCTGAGAAGCATTTTGGTGTTATACATTCTGATTATACCTTCACCTACCTGTATTGGCCAAGAAAAATTAATACACACATACATTCATACACAAATACACAATTCAAAAGCTGGCAATAAAGAGCAGGATGATTTCATGCCCTGCTGGGCCAGCAGCCTGGATATTTTCCCATGTACAACTATTTCAGCATCTCTGTAATTTCTTAATCTAATTAATAATATTGCTAATAATATTACTTTGTGCAAAGGTTAAAGAATCAGTTAATATTTGTAAGATCTTATGAAATGTTTTTAAAAGCCTTACAATCCTAAAGAGGAGATAACTTAATGGTTTTTATATCTTAGTTTTTCATAGTATTTCACTTTATTCTCAACTTTTTTTTCCTACAGTCAGTCTGCCAAGGAATTAGCATTCTATAATAAACGCTTTCATTCTTTGAAATGTCAGCACCTTCCTATTAACAGTTAGTCACTTTCAAAATACTGAGACAAATGGATATATACTTAATCTTTAATATGAAGGATATGATGATATAATGAATGGTAGTACCCTGAAAAGGTGGCTTTTACTTTAGGTGGATAAACGCACGTATGCATGCAAAGTCTCTTCACTCATGTCTGACCCTGTGGGACCCCATGGACAGCAGCCCACTAGGTTCCTCTGTCCACAGAATTCTCTAGGCAAGAGTACTGGAGTGGGTTGCCACTTCCTTCTCCAAGGTGCATAAATTGGAAAATAAAAAATATATATATTATTCCTGAAGTTAATAATTATTTTGCTTAAAAATCAAATAGTTTTATATTACTTCTTAAAAAGAAAAAATGCATTCTATTTATTATTCTTATGCACAATTATAGTACAGTGGTTCAAAAGTTCACCAGTTATCAAGAGAATTAAATATGAGTTTTACAGGAGCAGCTCCCTTCTATCTACAAGATAGACTAAGGTACTTGTATGGGAAAGGATATTTTCTCAACCATGGCAATTTGATTAACTCATGTTTCTTTTACTGAGTTTCCTATTTTGAATGGGGCTTTTTATCACCAACTACCTCCATCACTTCATCAGAGAATTCTGTCTCCCACTGGGTTTTGGCATAGGTGAAAGTGGTAACTTAAATGCATTTCAATTGACTGTTAAGATATGATTTGGTAAAAATCCATTAAAATAATCTCCCGAATGTCCTGATGCATTAAACACTTACAGGTACACCTATTGCAGGCAGGGAATGTGTTTATCTTCATTTTATGAACAGTCTTCAAGAGAAAAAAGAGAGTCCAGAAATTGACAGCTGGTCCAGACATCATTTCCACACATAGTATGTATGCTTGCACAAAGCTTTTATCCTGTTTGTATAGATAATAATGTAGCTTCTTAATTAGCTCTAGAAGGCATATATTGCAGGCTGAATGTTACCTGGCAAGCATTCAAAAAACACAGGTTTACACTTTATTTTTCTCTACCCAGGGAATATTCTTTAAGAAATGAATTTCACATATTAGAGAAAAACTATTTCTTTTCATAAAACATGAACAAATTGCAACAATGAAATCTCTTTATCGTCATTCTGTTTAATTATAGTCTAGCTCTGGATAGCTCAAGTACATATAACTTCCGGTAGGTGTGAAATTGCTAAGAGACAAACTAAAACATACAAAAATAAAATAAGACATCAAAGAATCACTAATAACCTAGGCTAGCAGATGGGACCCATTAAAATCTTTGTGTTAGGAATACCTCCTAGCACCATTATGAATATTTTTTCATAATGTGACTTCTTCTATCAGATAGTCAATATAGGAATGAATTGTTGAAATAATTTTGAAAGAGTTCTAGTTTTGTTAGAGTTATTTATGTATTCTAACAAATAAAAAATAAATATTTTCTAATCCTTTGAGTCTTTATGTTACCATTAAGTAGTCACATCTAAGAAAGGTGTGCAAAATTTACTGACGTTTCATATTATGCAAAATACATTCAAATATAGTTATACAGCATCCAATGTATTTATTATAGTCTTAGCAGGAGCTATAGAGTTGCAGAGATAAATAAATATGGATTCTACTGCCAGTGAACTTACAGTTTATTTAAATAGATGACCACTATATGATAAAACTACAATTTAAGGTAGAAATTTATTTTTAAGAGTGATTAGATGTTATTGTCTTTGTGTGAGAAAGAAAAAATAACTAGGCTTACCTTAAATATACAGTATGAGAAAGTGAATCGGGGTAAGTAATTTAGGGATGACAGAGGGGGACTGGAACTGAAAAATCAGAGAAACTCATGACTACTTGTTGAAGACTTTGGAACTTTATTCCATTGAGAAAAAAATACCTAAAAAGCCTAATGATGTAATTAATCAGGACTCTTTTTTGGTAGAAAATGAAAATTTCCCAGAAGATTGCAATCAACTACATAGTGAACAAAACCTAAGTTTATGAGGGTTAAAAAAAAAAAGCTGAGAAAAGATAAACTTATTACTTACAATCCATTTTACTTGCTTATGTAAACTCAACCTGTATGAATTCCATGATTATCACCTATGTGAATGAACTGACAAAAAAATGCAAAACCAGCATGTCATCATCTGTATTTGAAAGAAAAATAGCCAAACAAAAGAAAAACAGCACCTCTAAGTATACTATGATTGTAGATGATGATTCTAAAACCTAGAGACAATGCTGCACATGCTCAGTCACTAAGTCATGGTGAACTCTTTGCAACCCCATGGACTGTCACCTGTCAGGCTCCTCTGCCCATGTAATTTTTCAGGCAAGAATACTGTAGTAGGTTTCCAGTTCCTTCTCCAGGGGATCTTTCTGACCCAGGGGTCAAACCTCCATCTCCCCCATTGGCAGTCAGATTCTTTACCACTGAGCCACCTGGGAAGCCTAGATATCATACTAGCAACCTCTAAAAAACAGATGAAGTGAAATAAAAAGTAATTATTTTTAGGTAGAGTATCTACTCATATTTCTGATTATAAGTTATATCACATATGTCTTTATAACTATGTGGATTCATATTTCAGATATATAAGCTTTGAAATCTCAAGTGCATCTCTTTGAGGATAGAGATCACATTTTTTTCTTTCATATTCTGTATCTATGGCTAATTTAAAAGTTTTAAAAAAGTATATTATCCATAAATACTTCATGAATTGATTTATTATGATTTTAAGAACATTGGGAATCCTACCCATCCTAGAACTTTTGGGCCTTGTTCTTTCAACTGATAGACTTATTTAGTTTTTTATTCCTTACTAAAAGGCAACTGTTATCTGAGAAGTGGAACAAAGTCAGCTGCTTTGGTCCACTAACACTTTAAAGATTGGAATGTAGAATGGAAAGCTTAGACTAAACTGTAGGAATTTTCCAGTGTAGTGATTTACAAAGTGCATTTATAAAACACAAGCCTCATGTCATTATCAGAAAAAAAATAAAATTCTATAATCAAAATGAGTTTGGAGAATACCATGCATAATATTTTCTTCCTAATGGAAAACACTATATATTACCATAGTAAAGGATTTGAGAACTCTTAGCTTATTTCTTTTTTAAATCCACATTCCCTTAAATATTTGAAGATAATTTCTTTCAATATTCCTTAGTCATACTGATTCATGAAAACATGTTAAGGAAGATATTTCCTTGTGGAATAAAGAAATATAGACAGTAAAGAATGGGAAGGTTATGAGCACAGAGTTTGGATTCAGGCTGCTCAGCCATTTACAAATTCTGTGACCCTGGATGAGTTACTTTGACTTTTCTAAGCACCAGTTTCCTCACCTTACAATATAGATAATGGCTATCTCATAGGCTGTTATAATAATTAAATATAAAGCACTTTTCAACTCCAGGTACAGACCAACATGCGGTAGCATCATTTGCTGTTGCTGTCCAACTGCTCAGTCGTGTCTGACTGTTTGCAACCCATGGACTGCAGCATACCAGGCTCCCCTGTCGCTCACTATCTCTGAGTTTGCTCAAATTCATGTCCACTGAGTCAGTGAAGCTATCTAACCATCTCATCCTCTGCTGCCCCCTTCCCCTTTTGCCTTCCATCTTTTCCATCATCAAGGTTGTTCCCTCTTCATGGATCACAGCTTCGTGCAGGCAAAAGTGCTTGTGTCACTAAATGAAGCTATAAGCCATGTCATGCAGGGCCACCCAAGACAGATGGATTGCAGTGAAGAATTTTGACTAAACATGGTCCACTGGAGGAGGGAATGGCAAACCACTCCACTGTTCTTGCCACGACAACCTCATGAACAGGATGAATAAGTAACAGCAACATAGGGTTATTTTAACAACAAGACAGCTGAGTTAGAAACCTGGGCTGGATGAAGCACAAGCTGGAATCAAGATTGCCAGGAGAAATATCAACAACCTCAGATATGCAGATGACACCACCCTTATGGCAGAAAGTGAAGAGGAACTAAAGAGCCTCTTGATGAAAGTTAAAGAGGAGAGTGAAAAAGTTGGCTTAAAACTTAACATTCAGAAAACAATGATGGGCATCTGGTCCCATCACTTCATGACAAATAGATGGGGAAACAGTGGAAACCATGACAGACTTTATTTTTTTGGTCTCCAAAATTACTGCAGGTGGTAACTGCAGCCATGAAATTAAAAGACACTTGCTCCTTGGAAGAAAAGTTATGACCAGGCCTAGATAGTGGATTAAAAAGCAGAGGCATTACTTTGCCAACAAATGTCCGAAGTTAAAGCTATGGTTTTTCCAGTAGTCATGTATAGATGTGAGAGTTGGACTATAAAGAAAGCTGAGCACCAAAGAATTAATGCTTTTGAACTGTGGCATTAGAGAAGACTCTTGAGAGACCCTTGGACTGCAGGGAGATCCAACCAGTCCATCCTAAAGGAAATTAGTCCTGAATATTCAATGGAAGGATTGATGCTGAAGCTGAAGCTGAAATTCCAATAGTTTGGCCACCTGATGCGAAGGACTGACTCATTGGAAAAGACCCTGATGCTGGGGAAGATTGAAGGCGGGAGGAGAAGGGGACGACAGAGGATGAGATGATTGGATAGCATCACTGATTGAATGGACATGAGTTTGAGTAAACTCTGAGAGTTGGTGATGGATAGGGAAGCATGGCATGCTGCAGTCCATGGGGTCACAAAGAGACAGACACAACTGAGCAACAGGACTAAACTGAACCGAGTTCAAAAAGGTGAAGTACTTGGCCGAAGTTGCTAGTGAGTGGAAGCCAATATGACATTTCATTTGACCTTGCTGCTCCACTGCTTTGCTTGTGTTAATAACCAGTGCAATACTATGGATTATGAAAAATACATATTTTGTCATTCAGATAACCAAATATATGTATTTGATCTTCATCCAAAAATCCTAGGCCTCAATTTCCCCTGAGTAGTAAGAGCAACAAGAATATCTTTGGTTTCTTGTCCTCAGTTCCTGAAATCACTTCAAAGACATAAAGGTGGAGATAGGTGACTTGTAATGCATAGGAAGCCCTTTTCCACTAAAACTGGTTTTATGTTAATGAGGTAGCTTTTGGAGATCCCTGGAAGATGGGGGTAAGGAGGAAGGGTGGAGCAGCTGGTTAGAGAATCCAACCATACACAGAAGCTTTAACTCTCAATCCTACTCTCTGATTTCCTAGGAGGCAAAAGGGGTTGTGCTGAGTCAATCATGTTTAAGAAATGAAGCCTCCATAAATGGCCTAAAGGAAATTGCTTGAGGAATTTTCAATTTGGGGATCCAGAATGCTCCCAACATGCTATCATGCTAGACCCTAAACTCCACTGGACAGATGCTCTTGTGTTCATCAAGATCTCACTCTATACATCTCTTTATCGGACTGTTGAGTCATACCCTTCAATATCTTGTTATAAACAAGTAATCCAGTGAGTAAACTGGTTTTCTGAGTTCTGTGAGCCACTTAAACAAATTAATCAAACCGAAGGGAGGGGGTCATGCAAACCTTTGATTTATAGCCATTTATTCAGAAGCACAGTTAACAACCTGGACTTATGATCAGCATCTGAAGTGAGGGCATTCTGGCAGGACTGAGGCCTTCACCTGAGGAGTCAGATGCTCTCTTTGGGTGAAAGTGAAGTAGCTCAGTCATGTAGCCTACCAGCTCTTCCCTCCATGGGATTCTCCAGGCAAGAATACTGGAGTGGGTTGCCATTTCCTTGGATAGATGCTGTTAGGACTGAGTTGAATTGTATGACATCCAGCTGCTGTCAGAGCATGGCTGATGGGTGGGAGAAGGGGAGGGAGAAGAGGAGGTTGTGCTGAGAAAACTCCTCCCCCACATTGAATTGAGTGTCAGGATCAGTTTTTTAGGAGAGCTCTGAAACAATGAATAACAGTGTCTATCTTTTTTGGCTATTGAACACAAGAATATTCAAGAAAATCGCTCATAAATTAAGAGGGTAAGCCTGAGTGAGATATCCCCTGGATAGGGCTGTGGAAAGTCGGAGGTCAGTATTTCTGACCACCTTGGTAGTCTGGATTAGGTGTTAATTAAGAAGGAAGGAATTAAGAAAAATAAAGCAAGCAGCTAACAAAGCTTGAAAGAGAGTTTAAACAATGTTTGTGGTTCTTCAAATTTTTCCCTAGGCAAACCCTAATTAGTTATTTCTCTTTACAAATAACACTCTTATTTGTGGCTCTCTCTTTTCCAAGCACCTTTCTTCTCATTATTCTATTTCCTCATTTCTCAGCTCTGCTGATTCCCAGCTACTTCAGGGTCACATGGTAGGACCTGGAATACTCACTGTGATTATTATCCTACATGTCAGTTTGATTGGCCATGGAGTATCCTGATTAAACACTATTTCTAGATGTGTGTAAGCATTTTATAGGTGAGATTAGCAATTGAATCAATAGACTCAGGAAAACAGATTTCCTTCCCCAGTATAGGTCGGTATCTTGAGGAACTAAATAGAACCAAAGGTAGAAAAAGTAAGAATTCCCCCTTCTGGTTCAACTCACTGCTAGAGCTGGAATGTCTCATTTTTTCCTACTACTCTGAACTCAGGTTGAATTATACTTGAACAATACACTTTCTTGGTGGGATTTCTCATCCTCTAAAATCATGTGAGCCAATTCCTCATAATAATGATGTATATGCTAATGTGTATATATACATAAGTATCTGAATACAGAAATCTTCTATTGATTTTTTTGTATGGAAAACTGTAATATACTCACATCTCAGATATGCCCATGTTCAGACCAGCTCTGGATTGACAATTACATTCAATGATCATTATCTAACTAATATTGAGTAAGATTTGGTCTCATTCAATATCTGGTGCAATACCACCATACAATAGTTTTTAGGGATCAACTAAAAATTAAGCAAGGGAATTAGAGAAAAACATCTACATTTGCTTCACTGACTATACTAAAGTCTTTGACTGCGTGGATCACAACAGTGGAAAATTCTTAAAGAGATGGGAATACCAGACCACTCCATCTGCCTCCTGAGAAACCTGTATGCAGGTCAAGAAGCAACAGTTAGAACTGGACATGGAACAATGGACTGGTTCCAAATTGGGAAATGAGCGTGTCAAGGTTGTACACCACTTATTTAACTTAAATGCACAGTACATCATGCAAAAAACTGCGTTGGATGAAGCACAAGCTGGAATCAAGAATGCCAAGAGAAATATCAACAGCCTCAGATATGCAGATGACACCACCCTTATGGAAGAAAGTGAAGAGGAACTAAAGAGCCACTTGATGAAATTGAAAGAGAATGAAAAATCTGTCTTAAAACTCAACATTTAAAATGAAGATCATTGCATCCAGTCCCATCACTTCATGGCAAATAGATGGGGAAACAATGGAAACAGTGACAGACTTTATTTTCTTGGGCTGCAAAATCACTGCAGACAGTGACTGAAGCCATAGAAGTAAAAGATGCTTGTTCTGTGGAAGAAAAGCTATGACTAACCTAGACAGTGTATTAAAAAGCAGAGACATTACTTTGCTGACAAAGGTCTGTATAATCAGAGTTGGACTATAAAGAAGGCTGAGAGTCGAACAATTGATGCTTTTGAATTGTGGTGTTGGAGAAGACTCTTGAGAGTCCCTTGGAAAGCAAAGAGATGAAACCAGTCAATCCTAAAGGAAATCAACCCTGAATATTCATTGAAAGGACTGATGCTAAAGTTGAAGTTCCAATATTTTGGCCACCTGATGTGAAAACCTGACTCATTTGAAAAGACACTGATGCTGGGAAAGACTGAGGGCAGGAGAAGCCGGCAACAGAAAATGAGATGATTGGATGGCATCATTGACTCAATGGACATGAGTCTGAGCAAACTCTGGGAGATGGTGAAGGACAGGGAAGCCTGGTGTGCTGCAGTCCATGGGGTCGCAAAGAGTTGTATATGACTGAATGACTGAACAGCAACAAAAATGAAGACCTATAAAAAGGGCTTGCTAAACAAAGCATACTCACATACATTTGTTCTAGATAAATATTAGAGTTTAAATGAGCTAAGATCAATATAGCAAGAATAGTATATAAAAGAATAGATTTCTTTACTACAGCTATAAAAAACAGATTTTTATATGCTATTTTCTATACTATTCTCTCACATATATGAATAGATTATACATGTTAATATCAAATAGATGGTCTAGGACCCCCTGAACATCCATCAGACAGTAAGAATTGCCTCCCTGTTTCTAATCTTTGATTGCAGAGCTAAGAGCCTTGTGAAAAGTCATGCTTATTGCTTTTTGTGTCTACTATGAATTAAATATGAACATATTAAATGTGACTATATTTAATCTTTATAGATCTTTAGCTTATATAACCTCTGAAGATAATTATTCTCAACCTCTCCATTAAATATGCAAAAGTAGTACTTTTTAAAAAGTTTTGGTTTAAATTTACTAGAGCTACTATATGTGAAAATTTTTCTTCATGCCACAGAAAATCTTTTGGTTCATTCTATAGAAATTAATTTTATAGTCTGAATCTTTAGGTATTTTAGATCTGATAAACATTTGATAGACATAAATTTTAACACATTTTTCATTTATGGGTGTCTGCTCTAAGTATTTACTGAGGTAATGTGTGGCATTGTGTAACACATAAGGGAAATTTTTAAAAAGTTATTTTTCTTCATATTATTCCTCAAATCCTTCTCACCCCAGAAATAACTTTCAGCAAATCTCCCCTTTTTCTTTATTGGAATCTCCAGCCCTGACTGACCCTCTTTCCTCAGAAATCCTTCCCTTCTTTCCTTTGATCCTTTCTTCTACTTTCTTTAGAAATAAATATACTGAAAAATTTAAAGATTAATGATACCTTAAATTCAAATAATATTTTATAATAATTGCATCATTTTTTTTCTTTTGTAAAAAATAAGGCCCTAAAGATTCAAAGCTCTCTGCCTAACTCTCTCTGTTCCCATCTTTTCCTCATACCCGCTCCCTCCCTCAGCACTAATCTTTGGCTAGAATATAGTGATTATTATCCATGTGAAACTGTATAAGCCATTACTGTCTATGTGTGCATTAATAAATAATACATAGCATTGTTTTGTGTACTTTCCAACCATAAATGGTTATGATGTTCATCCCATTCTGCAACTTGCTCATTCCTTCAACAAGTTATTCCTCTTGAGTACTGGGTCACATCCCACTTCATAAACCAAAAATTATTCTCATTTCTGTTGATGAGCATGTAAGTCATTTCCATTTTTTCTGTAACAATCCCCCACATGTCTAAGCCCTTGATTGTGTGTTAGTTGCTCAGTCGTGTCTGACTCTTTGTGACCCCGTGGACTGTAGTCCACCAGCTCCTCTGTCTATGGAATTCTCCAGGCAAGAAAGGAATACTATAATGGGTTGCCCTTCCTGTCTCCATGTCATCTTCCCAACTCAGAGATCAAACCCCGGTTTTGATCAAATGCCTGCATTGCAGGTGGGTTCTTTACCATCTGAGCCACCAGGTAAGCTATCAAATTATGGTCCAGGAATAAACAGCATCAGCTGGGAGCTTGTGAGAAATGTAGACTCTCAAGGTTCACCTTAGACCACTGTATCAGAAAATGTACTTTAACAGGAGACTCCAGAGTTTGCATATGAATTCAAATTTGAGCAGCACAGAGTTATTTTACTTCTAACTGTAGGTGCTACTATTACTATTGATGCTACAACTGCCATAGCTGTTATGTGTCCTTATAAAAATGCAAGAACTTCTATACAAAGTGAAGTCATGAGGATTTAGCACATTCAAATTATCAACTATTCTAAAAGTTGCTCTTTAAAAGGACTGGGCCTATTAACACAGCAAGTAGCAATGTTAGAGAATCCTCAGTTTTCCTCATCTTCCACAACAATTGATACAGTCATGTTTTCAATTTTCTTACAGGACCCAAAATGATATTTTATTATTGTTTTAATTCAAATTTCCCTGGTCGCCATAATGTTGAACCTTGGAAATGTTTAATGATAATCACTTCTCTCTTTTGTAAAAGGTCTGTTATATAAATGTTTATTTTCTACTCTGGTGTTTTGTCATTTTTTTATTAATTTAAAAGTTGATTATATATTGAGAAACCTATTTATTCCTCTCAATCTACTACAAAGATCTTCTCCCATCCATGTTTTGTTGTTGTTGCTCTTTTTAATTTGTTTACAGTATCTATTTCTCCTTTCAGAATGGAGAAGTCAAAGTTATTGTCCTTTCTCATATGTCTATATGTGTATACATGTATATACATGCCTGTTTTGTGTCATTTTTACCTAAGTAAAATTAATATGTACCCTTATGAGTATTCTAAACATACTTATTTGAAATATTTGGCCATATTTTCTATAAAATTACTTTTACTTGGAATAAATTCAATTACTAGTTGTTCATTTTGTTAGTAATTCTTATAACTAACATTTTGAAGTTTGAAGTGAAGACCCATTTTTAATTTAAGCTATGGTCATTTGTCTTTTGTATTTTGGGCTTAGTTTTACTTCTTTCTCCCTATCCACATACTCCTCGAGGTCAGTTTTGCAATTTTCTCTTACAATGGCATAATAGATTTCCTTTTCCAAAAAACTGTATGAAACATCTTAGATATGGTTGTTGGGGTGGAGGAAGAAGGTCTGCTGTTAGTGCCTGGTTGCAAGGTGACAGGCAGGTCCATGGTGACCCACAGAGCTGCGGCCCCAGACAACAGGTCAACTTTCTGAGCCACCATTTCTTATTCCTCGTTTATGATAAGGTAGGAAATTTGGACCAGGGCAGGGGCGGGGGCGGGGGGCAGGGGGGAGTGGAGATGTTGGGAGTCACACAGCCATTGACTTTTTCACTGAAGTTGGTTTTAGTCTGTAGTCTCACAAAAAACTCTTTTTAATGTTAATTTCCCTGAAAAAGCTGGTTTCTCACTTAGATTTTTTGCACCCAGTTCCCAACAAGCCAGTGGCTTCTGCCTATGCAACTCTTGGTGATTCTGTTCTGTTTCTAGTCCATGGAGGTACTTACTTGATTTGTCTGTTATGTTTTATCTTTCTATTTTTATATTTTATCTATATTGCTATGGATTTGAAGTTTGTATTGCACCCCGAGTATGAACTAAGCCATCTTGTCTGGAAGAAATGCCCTTTCGAATATGACTCAATCTACTGCCTTTCTTGTTTTGGTTTTGCTTGCACTTTAAGCTAGATGATGCCTTAGGAAAACAAAGAAACCAAAAGGTCTTTCTCCTAATGAGGCAATACCTTTTCTTTTTTATCTTTGCCCAAGTCCATGAGGGTATTAATAGTTGTATCTCACAGATTTTTCTAAGAGTGAAAGTAATCATGCAGCAAAGCACCTAGCTCAGGTCTGGAATACATTAAGCGCTCAGTCAAGTCAGCTCATCACTAGTAATCTTTAAACTTGATTTGTATATTGGTGGTTCAAAACATCATCACCAGTTTTTATAAATAGGTAACATATATCTAGCTCATCTATTAAAAACAGTGCGGGAGTTAAAATCTTCCCAAAGTTTCCTTAACTACAATGAATGAAAGAAAAAAAAAAATCATTCACTCCTCTGGTCTTGCATTTTATTCCTACAAGTCCTTTAAGAACTATGATTGACAAGTTGCCTTTTTCCTTCTTTTACTCAATGAAACACAGATATTCACGTTGGAAAAAATTTTACAGCTCATTTATTTGTACTCCCTCAGTTTACAGATATAAAGGTTGCTCCTCAAAGAATAAACTATTTTGGCCCCATTTACCCAGCTAATGATTGACATAATGGGTCTCAAATTCTGTTTTACTGCTTCTAAAACTCCTAATTTTATTTCAGGTCTTTTCTATATAAAAATTTATAACTCCCATTAAACCCCATTTACAGATTGATGAGCCATGTACAACAAAGATTTTAAATGGAGATTAATATCAGACCAAATAGATACCAAACTTTTCCTACTGCCCTGTTCAAATTCCCAACCCCATCATAAATCTTTCTATGTAAACACAAAGCTTGTTCTGTGGTTTTCAAACTACCCACCTGTTCGCAAGCATATTCTTAACTTCATTCTATTAGAAAGAAGGACAGTAGAATTTCACCAAATTTATTGTGAACTATAAATAGATCATTTTGAAGTCTCTCAGAAGTTATACTGTACACAGTGAACAAAGTTTACTGCAAAATACCTAAATGTTACCTGAGATATTTTCATTCACTATTATTTCTCCCTTGTGTTTCAACTTTGCCTAACTGAGGAGAACCACCTGGGGCATAACTGTACATGGGTTAACATGAGTCCAGCAATGTGATAATATCTGTGTATATCTAACACAGGTGCATTCCATCTTATAGAAACCAAAACTTGCTAGTGCAAGTTTTCAGGCAACAGAACCTCCAATAGCTTCTCTCCCAGGAGAAGTGTCTCTGTTGACTGGCACTAATTATTATAATCATCCTACATAGAATGTGCGACACTTCTGCCATTATGTTCCTTCTCTGTCACAAGCAGATCCTGATTTTGGAGTTGAGTACACAACAGAAAATTGTCTCCTGGAGGCTCATAAAATTTCAATGAACAAAAATGAATTGATTTTTCCTATTTCTACACATATTACCAGGCATTTTAAAGGACAATATTTCTCAATTTTAGAAAATATAAACAGATTTCACATGACTATGAGAAGCTATTATCTTGCAATCTGAAAGATGGCTATCTAAAAGAGAATTTCTATAGACATTTAAATTCCAACCCTGCATGTCCTAAATCCTCACCCTCAGAATTCCATCTGAATCATGGCTGGTCCTGGGTGAGTTTAGGAAATTGATAATACTGTCTCAGAAATACTCAATCTTGCTTTCTAAGAGTTTTTCTCATTTCAGAGCAACAATTTCTTACAAAACCAAAAATTCACTGCCCAAAACATCTCCTTCAGTTTTAGCAGCCCTGCTTGTGTCAGGTTTCTTAATAATGAAAGGGGGTAGAGGAATGTGCAGGAGGACTCTTAAATATTCAGAAAACAAATTTTTATTAACAGCATAACTTTGAAGAATTTACTTTGCTTCTTAGATTCATAACTCATGAAACACAGGTAAGATTTCTGCTCACCAGGTTATTGTGAGGGTTGGTGCAGGTGATATACATGAAACGGTATTGTAAGTAGTAGTTGACACTATATTAGTCATATCTACACCAGTAAAAATTCAAGCCATTGTACCATCTCTGCACACTGAACATTTCCTTAAATTATGAAGATCCAAATAATTTAAAGGTGTCAAAGATTAATGAATACATAAGGCAGTTTGGGGACCAGACAGTCTTTTCCCTTGTCACAGAAACCGATACCTGCCTTCTGTGTGTGGATATCTGACACTGTCTCTAAGCCAACTTCAGTACAAAGAATTCCACAGTTAATAATTCAGGACATTTTTCAGCACTAGGCTGATGAAGCTTGCTGTTTCCATTGTTGCCTAGAATCTAAAGCTACTTGCTCTTAGTTGCTAAGTTATCTAGGAATTACCATAGTCACCCTCATGAAATATTACATGAAATAAAACTATCATCAAGAAGTAGAGAAACCCAACTTAATCTGGCTTAAACACAAAGGAATTTATCAGCCAAGACATGAACTGGCTTCAAGCATGGATAAACCAGTTCATACAATGATGTCAGAAATCTTTCTCTTTCCATCTCTTGCTTCGGTTTGCATCTGGGTTGGCTTCTTTCTCAGGATGGTCTCCACATGAGGCACGATGATGGCCAGGTTCTCATCTGTCTAGATTAGCCACCCCCAGCAGAATGAGAGCTTTCATTTTCCAAAAGTTTTACCCAAAACATCACAAGGAGATGCATAATGAAAGTTGTGGAAGGTCTGGCTTGGATTTGAGGCAGAACTGAGCAATATAGAATGTAGAGTAGACAGTTCCTCAAAGAAAATAAACTTGTTAATGAAGATTCTCCAGTAGATGCTAGGCAGGCAAAAATAGAAGTCTGCTACATAACCCAGTTTCCATCATTCAAAACACTCTGGGTACAGGCTACCAGAACTTGAACTCACCAGATCCCACAGGAAAAGACATCCACTTTATGGACAGCTGAGGTTGAGGTGCTTGATAAAAAAAGTCATAAAACTGAGGGTTCGGTTCAGTTCAGTTGTGCAGTTGTGTCCAACTCTTTGCAATCCCATGGATTGCACCACAGCAGGCCTCCCTTTCCCAACTCCTGACATTTACTCAAATTCATGTCCATTGAACCGGTGATGCCATCCAACCATCTCATCCTCTGTCATCTGCTTCTACTCCTGCCTTCAATCTTTCCCAGAATCAAGGTCTTTTCAAATGAGCCCATTCTTTGCATCAGGTGGCCAAAGTACTAGAGCTTCAGTTTCAGCATCAGTTCTTCCAATGAATATTCAGGACTGATTTCCTTTAGGATGGACTGGTTAGAGCTCCTTGCTATCCAAGGGACTCTCTAGAGTCTTCTCCAACTCCACAGTTCAAAAGCATCAACTCTTCCTCACTCAGCTTTCTTTATAGTCAAACTCTCACATCCATATATGACTATTGGAAAACCATAGCTTTGACTAGACAGATCATTGATTGTAAAGCAGTGTCTCTGCTTTTTAATAAGCTGTATAGTTTGGTCATAACTTTTCTCCAAAGGAGTAAGAGTCTTCTAATTTCATGGCTACAGTCACCATCTGCAATGATTTTGGAGCCCCGCAAAATAAATTTTGTCACTGTTTCCACTGTTTCTCCATCTATTTGTCATAATGTGATGGGACCAGATGCCATGATCTTTATTTTCTGAATGTTGAGTTTTAAGCCAACTTTTTCCACTCTCCTCTTTCACTTTCATCAAAAGGCTCTTTACTTCTTCACTTTCTACCATATGGGTGGTATCATCTGCATATCTGAGGCCATTGATATTTCTCCCGGCAATCTTGATTCCAGCTTGTGCTTCTTCCAGTCCAGAATTTCTCATGATGTACTCTGCATATAAGTTAAATAATCAGGGTGACAATAAACAGTCTTGACGTACTCCTTTCCTGATTTGGAACCAGTTTGTTGTCCCATGTACAGTTCTAACTGTAGCTTCTTGACCTGCATACAGATTTCTCAAGAGGCAGGTCAGGTTGTCTGGTATTTCCATGTCTTTCAGAATTTTCCAGTTTGTTGCGATTCACACAAAGGCTTTGGCATAGTCAATAAAGCAGAAGGAGATGTATTTCTGGAACTCTCTTGCTTTTTTGATGATCCATTGGATGTTGGCAATTTGATCTCTGGTTCCTCTGCTTTTGTTAATCCAGTTAAACATTTGGAAGTTCAAGGTTCACATACTGTTGAAGCCTGGTGTGGAGAATTTTTGAGTATTACTTTACTAGCGTGTGAGATGAATACAATTGTTAGGTAGTTTGAGCATTCTTTGGCTTTGCCTTTCTTTGGGATTGGAATGAAAACTAACCTTTTCCAGTCCTGTGGCCATTGCTGAGTTTTCCAAATTTCCTGACATATTGAGTACAGTACTTACATGACATCATCCTTTAGGATTTGAAATAGCTCAAATGGAATTCCATCACCTGCACTCTTTGTTCCTAGTGATGCTTCCTAAAGTCCACTTGACTTCGCATTCCAGGATGTCTGGCTCTAGGTGAGTAATCACACCATTGCAATTATCTGGGTCATAAAGATCATTATGTACAGTTCTTCTGTGTATTCTTGCCACCTCTTCTTAATAACTTCTGCTTCTATTAGGTCCATACCATATCTGTCCTTTATTGTGCCCATCTTTGCATGAAATGTTCCCTTGGTATCTCTAATCATCTTGAAGAGACCTCTAGATTTTCCCATTCTATTGTTTTCCTCTATTTCTTTGCATTGATAGCTGAGAAAGGCTTTCTTATCTCTCCTTGCTGTTCTTTGGAACTCTGCATTCAAATGGGTATATCTTTCCTTTGCCTTTGTCTTCTCTTCTTTTCACAGCTATTTGTAAGGTCTCCTCAGATAGCCACTTTTTCTTTTTGTATTTCTTTTTTTGGGGGATGGTCTTAATCATTGCCTTCTGTACAATGTCACAAACCTCCATCCAAAGTTCTTTAGGCACTCTATCTATCATATCTAATCCCTTGAATCTATTTGCCACTTTGTATATCGTGAGGAATTTGATTTAGGTCATACCTGAATGGTCTAGTGGTTTTCCCTACTTTTTCACTTAAGTCTGAATTTGGCAGTAAGGAGTTCATGATCTGAACCACAGTCAGCTCCCAATTTTGCTTTTGCTGACTGTATAGAGTTTCTCCACCTTTGGATGCAAAGAAGATAATCAATCTGATTTTGGTGTTGACCATCTGGTGATGTCCATGTGTAGAGTCTTTTCTTGTGTTGTTGGAAGAGGGTGTTTTCTATGTCCAGTGCTTTCTCTTGGCAAAACTCTGTTAGCCTTTGCCCAGTTTTATTCTGTACTCCAAGCTTAAATTTGCCCATTACTCCAGGTATTTCTTGACTTCCTACTTTTGCATTCCAATCCCCTATAATGAAAAGGACATCTTTTCTGGGTGTTAGCTCAAGAAGGTCCTGTAGGTCTTCACAGAACCATTCAACTTGAGTTTCTTCAGCATTACTGGTTGGGGCATAGACTTGTATTACTGTAATACTGAATGGTTTGCCTTGGAAACAAATAGAGATCATTCTGTTGTTTTTGAGACTGCATCCAAGTACTGCATTTTGGACTCTTTTGTTAACTCTGAAGGCTGCTCCATTTCTTCTAAGGGATCCCTGCCCACAGTAGTAGGTATAATGGTCATCTGAGTTAAATTCACCCATTCCAGTCCATTTTAGTTCACTGATTTGTAAAATGTTGATGTTCACCCTTGCCATCTCCTGTTTGATCATTCCCAGTTTGCCTTGATTCATGGACCTAACATTCCAGGTCCATGTGATCACGCTGACTGCCAGGTTTTACAAAAATCAGTGTGATATTCCTCCTAGAAAAGGATCTAAGAATTATTTTCAAATTTAGTGCCAGGTAAAACTATTTGTTACAGAACCATTTCTCTGTATAGTTCTGAAAAGAAATATTGTGCTTTTTTGTAAACCCATATTATATAAAACCCAAACAAACCCATATATTTTTGTTTTGTTTTGTTTTGTTTTGTTTTGCTTTGCTTACATTTTAGCTTAATTTTCTGTGGGAAAATGGCTCTCTGGAAGTTTGGAAATTGCAGATTGATGAAAAAGCCCCATCATACTGTTTGCAAGTTGCGGGACCTTGGCAAAACTTCTCAACCACTAAGGCCTCAGTGGGTTTATCTGCAAAACAGAACACTATTGAACTGACTAAATGCAGAAGACTTAACCAGAGGAGACTTCGAGCATTTTCAATATAAAGAAAATTCATAGTTTCAAGTAAAAATAAAAAGTACAAAAGGAAAAATAATGTTAAGGGCATAAAAACACCTATATACTTCAATCAAAATTTTTATCTAATGAGATGAAATCCTGTTTAAATATTAATACCATTATAGAGAAATGTTTACTTATCATTCTTATCCAAATGTCTTAGAATAAAGAATAAATATTGTTTTCCAAACCAATTTGTCATTATAATGAGTTAGAGAGATGGCAAATATTGTTTAGAATTTTTTTCTGAAAATAGAATAATGGAAATAAATGTGGAACAAAATGCCAAGAACATTAGACATCAGTCTTGGTTTTCTCTCCAACATTTAGAGTAATTTGAGAGGTGCTTATCACTCTATGTGCCACTACAGACAGTATTCCCTGTGTTCTCATATGACACAGACAATAGAAGAATCAGTGGTAATGAAAGGTTGTTGCGGAAACCATGAAAAGACACCAGGATTCTTGGCCTCTGGAGGAGAAGAATTCAATCTGGGGCCAGAGACGAGGCTTGATCACTCAGAGCTTTTGTGTAATGAAGTTTATTAAAGTATAAATGGGATAGAGAAAGCTTCTGACATAGGCATCAGAAGGGGGCAGAAAGAGTACCCGCTTGCTAGAGTTAGCAGTGGAGTTATATACTGAATCAAAACAATGTCTGGAAGTTGTAAGACCTCATCAGACCTACCCCCATAATTTACATTTTAAGATAACAGGATTATCCAGAAAGTTTACTCCAGAGACTGTCTGCAGGCAGGATACATTATTGTTGTATAAACCCTAGTACAGAGTTTAAACTGAGTTGTGTAACTGACTAAGACTGAGGAATACAGAGGAAACAAAAACGTTTGTCCTTTTCTCCTCCTTAAGAATTCCAGACCCCTCTCTCCTTGGGGACCCCTAGACTTCTTATCAACCTGCCTAGGAGATAACTTTGTTAGTAATTAGAAAAATTCTTTAAAGCTAAACAAAAAGAGAACACAATAAAAACACAAGAGATAGTTTTGAGGGAAGAAAAATGTTTTCGTTGAAATCCAAGCTACTTGGCTTTTTTAATTCTTATTTTTTAATTCCACGAGTCTTGTTCAATTAGAGACTTTGTATTAAAGTTTTCCTTCTTGTCTATACTTTGCCTTCTGCTTCAGAGTTCACATATTAAATCTAGTACAGTGACTAAGGACACAGGCCTTATCAGGTAAACCTGAATTTCAGTCCCAACAATATCACTTTCTAAGTGTTAAAATTTAAATAGATTAAATAATCATTCCACTTCTGTTTCCTCAAATGAAAATAACATTTTTATCTACTTCAGAGAATTCTCATAGGGGAAGGATAAGGTAATACATATAAAGTTAACTGTAAAGAGCCTCACACAAAATAAGCACGTGATAAATATTATATATTATGGCTATTATTTCTAATTCATATAATAAGCATCATTTCACTGTCTAGCTAAGAAGGTCAAGAAGTCTATCAGATGTAAGAGGTCATTGTTTAATAGTTGATGCTCTTCCTAAGTAGGTACAGATTTTCACAAACTGGAATAAGGATAAAACGAATTTATCTTTAACCCCAAGGAACAAGTTACCCATGGATAAAATAAATACTTCTATTTCTATCTAGGAAAACAAGATCGCATTTGTTAACCACACTGAAATACAAGAAAAATCATTGCTGTTTTATTCTTCTAGTACACACAGGTCCCATGAAGGATGAGTATGTAATACTGGAACATTTCTATTGTGAACATGCCTCACTATTCAAATCTTCCTTTCTGCCTATCTCAGTTTGCTCCCCTTGAATGCTCAAGTTCATAGAATGTCTTTGTAAGATGATTTACCACACAGTATTGCAATTTTTTTCGGTTTCATGCTTACCTTCCCAATTTGATTAGTAACTCTTTAAAATGTCTAAATGGTAATTATCTTTTATTTCCAGAGTTTAGCACGCTGCTGGGTAAATAATAAGCACGCAATAAAAATGTATCGAGCAATTTAATTTGTATAGAGACTTTTCAAATCTCCTTTAACTTACATATTAGAGATTTCTTTGGAAATATTATGTCTTAGCCATTATTGCAATCAGATATTCTTCCTCTTTAAGGGTTTAAGAACAGCTGTAATCCCTCTACTATAGAAGCACATAAACATATGTGGAAAATACCAATTTTAAAGCACTCCTATTATTTTGTTCAAAAGGTTTCAGGTCATCTCATTCAAGAATACAGAAAAACTAATCTTAATGCTCTACTGACTCTATAGGATATGAAATAGCATGTGAATCACTTGTATTAGTAAATGAGTCATGATTCTGCATATGAATAGACCATACAAAAAGACCATTCATAAACCATCTTTTAGACCCCAGCTGACATTTTTGTAATCTGTCTATGGATACATCAATCTAGATCTCTTTTTAATCTTAATATGGTATACAAAATACTAAAATATAGCTATTAATATAAATATTTCTTAATGTGGATTTATATTTTTAATTTCAAATTATGTATTTCTTAGCTTTGAAGTACAAATATTTGTATAAAACCATTTCCTTTATAAATTTGACCAGGCTGCAGAAATATGTAATCTCTCTTTATTCAACTCCTAAAACTCTGGCAGAAATGCTTTCAGCCTATTCATGTATGATACCTTCTTGGAATCTTCCACTTTAACTAGTTTCAACACATTTTCCAAATGCTAATAAAAATGTATATCTCTGTCAGAAAAAGAAACAACCCAATTAAAAAGTGGGAAAAAGACCTAAATAGACATTTCTCCAAAGAAGACATACAGATGGCTAACAAACACATGAAAAGATGCTCAACATCGCTCATTAGTAGAGAAATGCAAATCAAAACTACAATGAAATATCACCTCACACTGGTCAGAATGGCCGTCATCAAAAAGACTACTAACGATAAATGTTGGAGAGGGTGTGGACAAAAGGGAATCCTTTTGCACTGTTGGTGGAAATGTAAATTGATATAGTCACTATGGAAGACGATATGGAGATTCCTTACAAAACTACAAATAAAACCACCATATGACCCAGCAATCCCACTCCTAGGTATATTCCTTGAGGAAACCAAAATTGAAAAAGACAAATGTATCCCACTGCTTATTGGAGCACTATTTACAATAGCTAGAACATGGAAGCAACCTAGATGTCCATTGACAGAAGAATGGATAAAGAAGCTGGGGTACATATGCATAATAGAATATTACTGAGCCATGAAAAGGAATGCATTTGAATCAGTTCTAACGAGGTGGATGAAACTAGAGTCTATTATACAGAGGAAGTAAGTCAGAAAGAGAAAGATAAATGTTGTATATTAACACGTATATACAGAATCCAGAAAGATGGTACTAAAGAATTTATTTTCACGACAGCAATGGAGAAACAGATACAGAGAACGGACTTATGGACATGGAGTGAGGGGAGGAGAAAGTGAGATGGATGGAGACAGTAACATGGAAACTTACATTACCATATGTTAAATAGATAGCCAACAGGAATTTGCCGTATGTCTCAGGAAATTCAAACGGGCTCTGTATCAACTCAGAGGCATGGGATGGGGAGGAAGATGGAGGGAAGGTTCAAAAGGGAGGGTTTATATGTATACCTATGGCTGATTCATGTTGAGGTTTGATAGAAAATAACAAAATTGTGTAAAGCAGTTATCCTTCAATTAAAAAATACACCAAAAAAAATGTATACCTCTTTAAACTGTTGTAAAGGTAAAGCCTAAGTATTTAAGTGAGATTTTCCTTTCAACCACAAAATAAGTCCTCTTTTTTTCTTTTGAAAAGCACAGCCTCTCTTTCCCTAATTTTAAGTATTAAGTGATTTTTAACACTTTGTAGTTTTGAAAGGAGTCTAATATTTTAACTCAGAATGCTAGTTCAGAATTCATGTGCTTCCTTTAGCACTGGGATTAGGGAACAGATTTCAATGACCTTTCTTTAGGATTATTAAGTTTTGACCTAGAAGGCAATACTAACACCCAATACAGTAGGTGTACAGAGTCATATTCTTGCGGAAGTCAGCATATATTTTCTTTATGCCAAATGTCTAATTTCTCTAATTTATTTGCTGAATGTCCAATGGAATTATAATATGCCAAAACTGCATTTTAAAGCCCAAGTATTGCAGCAAGATTCACTCAGAATTTATTACGGAAAACATAAAATCTTTAAGTAGAGAAGCCCAAGTATTTGAAAAGCAGTTGCTTAACTTGTCTTTCATACAAATTTGTTCATAGACCTTGGAATTCGCGGAGACTCCCAGCTTAAGCTTATGCTTTGGAGGTTCTAGCCTGCTTGGTCATCATCTTCCTTTCAGGACTACCTGCCTGACAGAATTTGATTTTGCTAAGCCAGCACCTACAATTGCTTTGGGGCTTCCCAAGTGGCGCTACTGGTAAATAACCCACCTGTCAATGAAGAGAATACTACCCTGGAGAAAGTGAAAGTGAAAAGTGAAGTCGCTCAGTCATGTCCGACTCTTTGTGACCCCATGGACTGTAGCCCACGAGGATCCTAGGTCCATGGAATTTTCCAAGCAAGAGTACTAGAGTGGGTTGCCATCTCTTTCTCCAGGGAATCGTCCCAACCTCAGGATCGAACCCAGGTCTCCCGTGTTGCAGGCAGACACTTTACCATCTGAGCCACCAGTGAAGCCACAGCAACCTACTCCAGTGTTCTTGCCTGGAGAATGCCATGGACAGAGGTGCCAGGTGGACTATGCTCCCCAGGATTGCAAAGAGTCAGACACGACTGAAGCAACTTAGCACGCAGGCACATAGAATTACTTTAGCCAGTTCCTTGTTAAAAATTCCAACGGTTCTCTGGGTTGAATTTCGATAGGTAATCTACTATCACTAGCATTATAGGATATTATATGCAAAACAAAAACAGCAGTAGAACCATACATACTTCACAATCCTATCCAATGTGGGAATGTGAATGTCTTCTAAAGAAATCTGAGATTCTATATCCAGAGATTGTTCTACTCCTTTGTGCTTCCTATAAAAAGACTGTAAAATAAAGATTTGGTAGAGTTTTAGATTTAAGCCTTAACTCTTAACTGTGGTGCTGAGTAATTTTGAAGAATTATGTAATGCCTTTCATATTGTAAAAAGGCCCTGAATTTATAATGATATCCAACAGATGTGATTTCCAACTTCTTCCTAACTTTGAGTTCCCAACGTATCTTTTTTATGTTTCTAAGTCTGTTCAAATAATCACATGAATTTATTACTTTAAGAGTAGTAATCAGATATTTTTAAAATTAGAAAGTATATTCTATCATGATGATGCTGAGTAAGCTGGTTATTTTTATATGTTGGTCCCAAAAATATTTTTATCAAATTGGCATTTTTATTTATTTCTTACTCTGCTCACTCTTACTGTATAACAAAAATTATAATACTGTTGTTCTATTATACATTATAGATTTGATAAATCACCATATTCACTTTACTAATGTCTACATTATTCTTTTAGTTATTTAATAGGGAAAAATTTCTACAAATAACATGACATTAAATTAGTTCACAAACCTGACCATTTCAAAAGTAGTGAACCAGATGAATTAGAGCATACATTCAACATTACTGGACTTTACATTCTTAGGTTCAACCACTTCCAAGTTCCATTTAAGATCTAAGAGTTATAGTAATTTTAATTTCCTTGAAGCATATGTTTAACCACATCATTGACAAGTTTTTCAAAAAGAAGTTAGTCAAATAAGCAAACAAAAACCACATCTCATAGCACCTTCATCTTGGTCTACTTTTAAGAAAAAAAAAGAATTACCTTGTGAAGTCTTAAGATTGAAATGCCCTAAAACATCTTATAATTTATGTTTTTTAAGCATAAAACATTCAAATGTCCTTCCAAGTTTTGTCTATTGTTGGTTTATTGATTGGTTTTATTAAGAACTATATTTAGTTAATGGGATATAAACTGACTGTCTTTCAATAGTGTAAGTTTTAGATCAGTCAAGTAAGCATGTGGTTGACACTTTTCTTCATTATCTCCAGTGTGTCAGCACTTTATCTGAACTGATGGCAACCCACTCCAGTTCTCTTGCCTGGAAAATTCCATGGACTGAAGAGCCTGGTAGGGCTTGCAAAGAGCCGGGGTTGCAAAGAGCCGGACACAACTGAGTGACTTTACTTACTTACTTACTTATCTGAACTGAAACCTAGAGAAGTAATTTACATATGTGCTTCTTCTATATCAATCTTTTAAATTACATCGCATTTTTAGCTAACTTACAAATTAAAAATCTAATATTAAGAATGGAATATCTCTACAGCAGGGTGGGAGGAGGGGCAGGGGAGACAGAAAGAGACTGAGAAAGAAAAGAAGACAGCAAGAGAGTGAGCATCCTTTTCCTTCTATACTAGGAAAAAATGCAACCATTTCTTTCGGACACCATTTCTGTTTTCATTTCTTCTTCAAACAGTTTAAGTCAATGTACCATTTTCTAATATTTTCTGTGCATGCCACAATAAAAGCAGCACACTAGCTTCTCCTGTTATTTTCTGGGAAGTTGTTAGGAGGAAATAACATATAAGGAAAACCTGACTGAAGTCTCAAGTCCCAACATCTGGCCTCCACTCCGCCTCTTCCTGACCACTTGATGGTCAACTGAGCCTGTTTTCTCAACCCAAATGCTTACCACAAAAGACTTTCATGATGGTAAAAGAATAGAATCCACATAAACTACATAGAAAAATGAGAACATTGTTACAGATAAATGTTTATTTTTCCATGTTTACTAGACACTAGAGTTTGGTGATTCAGACAGGAAAGAATATGCCTGCAACACAAGAGACCCAGGTTTGATCCCTGGGTCATGAAGGTAGCCTGGAGAAGGGAATGGCTACTCACTCCATTATTTTTGCCTGGAGAACTCCATAGACAGAGGAGCCTGGTGGACTACCATCCATAGGTCACAGAGTGTCAGACACAGCTGAGCAACTATCACTATCACTTTTTTTTTTTCTCCAGAGTTCATGTTTAAGCAAAATGTGTCATCAGAAAAGGCGGGAAAATGACTTCTATGGAAAGCAGCAACTTACTACTGTGCAGAGCTTCCAACTCCGTTTCTGAAAAATTTCAAGCATGTAGAATACACCAATGGCTTCTTTCTTGCCAATCCAAAGACCTTTAAAATTCTCATCTTTCTCCACCTTCTCCACAGGATGTGTCACTGCTAAACCTGCTGTTATTCTTGAAATATTTTATTCCAGTGGCTTCTTCAATAGCATCCCCTCCTTACATTTCCCAGTACAGCTCTTTCTCTTTTATTCTCTTTTAACAGTTCCTCTTCCTTTGCCCACCATCTAAGCTATGGGTTCTTTGTTGTTTGTTCAGCTCTTTTCTCCTCATTCATCTATTTGACACAAATTGTTTAATTTTTTTTGAGATTTTTATGTTTTGTCTTTTTCCCCAAGTTTACTGAGTTATATTTGACAAATAAAATTACGTGTATATAAATTATAAAATATTATTAGCTGATACATGTATGTATTATGAAATGATTCCCACAATCAAGTTAATTAACACACCCATCACCTCACAGTCACCCTTCTTTGTTTTTGTGGCGAGAATACTTAAGACTGACTCTCTTAGCAAATTTCAAGTATACAATACAGTATTATTAACTAGAGTCACCATGTCATACAATAAATTTACAGAATTTATTCATCTCATAACTGAAAGCTTATATCCGTTGAGCTACATCTCTTTATTTCCTTTCAACTCCCAAACCATGGCAACCACCACTTTACTTATTTTTGCCATCACTCACATTTTTTTAAGATTCCAAAAAAAGATACTATATAGTATGTGTTTATCTTTGTCTGGATTATTTTGCTTAGTATCATGCCCTCCAAATTCATCCATATTATTTCAAATGTCAAGATTTATGTTTTTTTGAGGGTAAATGATAGTCTACTGTATGTGAGAATGTTTGTGTATTACATTTTCTCTATCCATTCATCCACTGACATAAACTTGGTTGTTTCCATATCTTGGCTACTGTGAATAATGTTCAGTGAACCTGAGAGTACAAATATCTCCTGATTTCATTTCCTTTGGCTATATATCCAAAAGTAGAATTGTTGGCTCATACAGTAGTTCTATTTTCAGTTTTTGAGGAATCTCCATACTGTTTTCCGCAGTGGCTACACCAAGTCATATTTTTAACAACAGTGTAAAACAGATTTTTTTTTTCACATCCTTGCCAACATTTGTTGTCTCTTATTTTTTTGAAAGTTGCCACCCTGACCAGTGTGATATCACCAAAATCACATGATAACTCACTGTGATTTTGATTGGTACTTCCCTGATGATTGGTGATATTGAGCATCTTTTGAAGTACCTGTTGGCCATTTGTATGTGTTCTTTGGGAAAATGTTTGCTTGGGTCTTTTCCCTATTTTAAATCCAATCATTTGTGGGTTTTTTTATACTTTGATAGAGAATCTCAAACCTAGTTGCAAGTTTGGCATCACCAAGTGAGTTTTGAAATTATAGCCAACCACAATAATGTAAATAAAATTTTTTTAAATTAATTAATTAAAAAAAATAAAATATTTTGTTCCAGTATGTGGTAGACATTGGAATTTTAAAATTTTTCCAGGTGGTTCTAATGTGCAAGAAGGTTAAGGACCACTATTTTTAGAAGTACAGGAAGAATGACTTTTTTCAACTCCATTGAAAAAAATGGAGGCAGCAGAAAAGGGATTGTGAAGAAGCTTTTAGAGAATGTATACAGAATGCTATAAAGGTACGTTTCTACACAGAGATAACAGAAGTAGACAGTGATGTGGGCTCAACTGAGAAGCAAACTGACATTAGAATCGTTATACTTACCTATCCTATTTGAGTATTTTCAAAAAAGCTCACCTACATCCTCCCAATTCAAACTGTGTTCTGTAACTGCCCCTAGGAACTTGCTAAAACACAGAAGCTCAGACCCACCTGGGATTTCCTGAGTCAGACTCTGCATTTTAACAAGAGTGCAGATACAGAAATGATACATCACTGGGTTCCTCAAGCACTGATTTCTTCTGAGTGTAGAACAAAAGGACAGAAAGCTTGAGAATTCAGGGTGTTATCAGGAGTGAACAGATTAACATTATAAACATGAGCTAGGTAGATGCAGGAGGGTAGGAAGGAAAGGGCATATGGTGAGAAAGAAAATATTAGGATTAATGTGCTAGAAAGCTGGTACAGCTAAAGTTTAGGAGGGTGTGGGAGGACTTGTGCAAATGTTCTGGCTGCAGTTGTGTGTTCTGGCCGCTCAGTTGTGTCCAACTCTTTGCGATCCCATGGACTGTACAGTCCATGGAATTCTCCAGGCCAGAATACTGGAATGGGTAACCATTTCCATCTCCCGGGGATTTTCCCAATCCAGGGATCAAACCCAGGTTTTCAGCATTGCAGGCAGATTCTTTACCAGCTGAGCCATGAAGGCTGCACTTGTAGGCGCTATTAAATCCCTGGAACATAGGGAAAGTTGCTTTACACTTGAGGAGTTAAGGAAAACAGAGATAAGGGACCAGATGGATAGCTCTGATGATAGGTTCTTGAAGGACAGTGACACTCAAGGTCACTCTTGACCCCACAGACTGTAGCTAGCCAGGCTCCTCTGTCCATGGGATTCTCCAGGCAAGAATACTGGAGCCATATAAGCATAGTTTCAACTTATAATAGATTTGCTTCTGCTTTTCACTCCTTTTTTTTTTTTCAGGTGTTTGTGATATATCTTTTTTTTTCCTACCTCAAGGGATTAATTTAATGTTTTTAATGTTATGGGAGTAAACATTCATATCTGTGACTATAACAATGTTTAATCCTATACAGATTAATAATGGAATTGCTATTGCATTTTCAGTAGCAATTAATTTACTATTTTATAGAATTAATAAAGACAATCAAATTCTACGGTAAGCATCCTTTTCAGATTGGCTTTATTCATTCTGTAAAACAGTAACATGTCTTTCTTACCTAATAAGAAACATGTCTTTCTTACCTTAACATAATTCCTCATTTAAAATATACACAGAGGAATATATACAAGTACATACGTGTGTGTGTGTGTGTGTGTGTGTGTATATGTATAGACATATAAAGACTGATAGATGATCTGACTCTTAGGTCTGTCTTGAAATTCTGAATGCTTCACTAACTTATGATAATAACATATTTTTTGAGGGTCTATATCCAAATTTAACTAAAAGAGCTGTGCCTTCCCTCCTTTCCTCTTTCCTTTCTTCCTTGTTTTCCCTGTGCCTCCTCTTCCTCCCTCCCTTTCTTTTTATAGTAGCCTCTTCCTTTCTGGTTATAAATAAAAAGAAAAAAAGTTTAGAGGATCTACCAAGGATGCTTTTCTTAAAAGGAGCTATTATTAGGTTTTGGTTATAATTGTAGTTTGATTTTGAAATAACTTTATTGCAAAATAGTTCACATAACATATAATTTGCCTCTCTAGCTGGCACAGTGAAACAGTTCTTAGCATATTCACAGAATTGTGCAACCATTGCCACTATATTAGAATATCTTCATAATTCTAAAAAAAAAAAACTCCATAGAGATTAGCATTCACTTCCTATTTCTCCCAAATATCAATGCCATTCCTTAGCCATAAGCAAACACTAATTTGCTTTGTCTTTATAATTCGGCCTACGCTGAATGTTTCATGTAAATAATATCATGTAATATATGGTCTTTTGGAATTGATTACTTTCCTCCAGTACAATGTTGTGAAGGTTCATCTATTTTTGTGTCCAAATTATATTGCACTGTAAAGATATATCACATTTTATTTATTCATCAACTGGTGGTCATCTGCATTGTTTTCACTTGAGGGCTATCATGAATAATCTTGGTATGAACATGCATGTACAAGTTTTTAAATAAACAAATGTTTCAGTTCTCTTGGGTGTATACCAAAGAGTGGAATTTCTGGGTCAGATGATAACTCTACTTAACTTTTGCAAACTAATAAATTGTTTTCCACAGGAGTTGCATCATTTTACACTTACATCAGCAACGTATATGGATTCCTTTTTCTCCACATCCTCACCAACATTTGCTGCTGTCTTTTGACTCCAAACATGATAATCAGAAAAAGTGGTATCTTATTGTGGTTTCAATTTGTATTTCTCTAGTGACTAGTGATGTTGAGCATTATTTTACATGCTTATTTCCCATCCATACATATTCTCTAGAGAAATTCAAGTCAGATTCTCTGTCCATGTTTTAATTCAGTTATTTTTCTTTGTATTATTGTGTTATATATACTTTATGTATTCTGGATACCAGTACCTTATTAGATGCATGAATTAGACACATTGTCTCCCACACTGGAGTTTGTCCTTCTCACTTTCTTGATGGCATCCTTTGAAGCACACATCTTTAATTTTGATGAAGCTCGGTTCATTTTTTCTGTATCATTTATGTCTTCATGTTATATCTAAGGAGCCATGACCTAATGCAGGGTCACAAACATTATTATTATATGTCCTTCAAAGGATATTACAGTTTTAACTCTTCCATTTAGTCTATGATTCATTTTTAATTAATTTTTGTACATGGTATGAGGTAGCAGTCCAAATGCATTGTTGTACATGTGATAATTCAGCTTTCCCAGCACTGCATTTTGAAAAGACTATTCTTTACAGAATCACTTTGAGAACTTTGTCTAAAGTCAATTGACAGTAAATATAAGGGTTTATTTCTGGAATCCCAATTCTATTCCACTGATCTATATCCCTATCCTTTTGTTAGTATCATACTGTCTCAACTACTATAGCTTTGTAATAAATACTGATATAATGAAGTGTCAGTCTTCAAACTTTGTTCTTTAGTTCAAGATTTCTAAATTCCATATATATGTGTAGGTATACTGTATTGTTGTTTTTCCTTCTGGCTTACTTCACTCTGTACAATAGGCTCCAGTTTCATCCACCTGATTAGAAATTATTCAAATGTGTTCTTTTTAATGGTTGAGTGATATTCCATTGTGTATATGTACCACATCTTCCTTATCCATTCGTCTGCTGATGGACATCTAGGTTGCGTCCAAGTCCTGGCTATTGTAAACAGTGTGGTGATGAACATTGAGGTACACGTGTCTCTTTCAATTCTCATTTCCTTGGTGTGTATGCCCAGCAGTGGGATTGCTGGGTCATATGGCAGTTCTATTTCCAGTTTCTTGAAAGATGGTAATGATAACCCTGTATGCGAGACAGCAAAAGAGCCGCAAATGTATAGAACAGTCTTTTGGACTCTATGGGAGAGGGCAAGGGTGGGATGACATGGGAGAATGGCATTGAAACATGTAAATTATCATATGTGAAATGAATCACCAGCCCAAGTTTGATGCATGATACAGGGTGCTCAGGGCTGGTGCACCGGGATGACCCAGAGGGATGGAATCAGGAGGGAGGTGGGAGGGGGGCTCTGGAAGGGGAACACATGTATACTCATGCCAGATTCATGTCAATGTATGGCAAAACCAACACAATAATATAAAGAAAAATAAATCAATAAATATTTTAAAAGATGAATAAATAAATTAAAAAATAAAAAATATTGCTTTGACTATTCTAGGCCTTCTGTATTTTCAAATGAGCTTTAGAATCAAGTTTTTAAATTTCTCACAAAGCCCGCTGTGATTTTAGTGGGGATGTGTTGAATCTGTAAACAAATTTTAGCATGTATTCACTTCCTGTATCTGTTGTAACAAGTCACTGAAAATTTGGTGGCTTGAGAGTATAAATATTGCTTCTTTCTCAGTTCTGAAGGCCAGAATTCTAAAACAAGGTATCAGCAGGGTCACATTTTCTTTGAAGGTTCTAGGAATAATCTCTTCCTTGTATCAGCAGCTACTGGTGGCTACTGGCATTCCTTGACTTGTGGCCACATACTACAATCTCTGCTTCTGTAGTCACATTGTCTCTTCTTCAATCTGTATCAAGTCTCCTCTGCCTCACTCTCCTAAGAACATATATCAAGATCTTTAACTATACATGCAAAGACTCCTTTTCTGAATAAGGTGACATTCAGAGGTACCACAAATTAGAAAGAGGACATATCTCTTGAGGGGATCACAATTTAGCCCACTACAGGAAGTATTCCCATTATAACAATATTATTTTGTAATCCATGAACACAAATGTCTTTTCATTTGTTTAGGTCTTATTTAATTTTGTTGTTTTTAGGACACAAGAATAGCACTACTTTTGTTAAATTTATTTCTTTTTTAATTTTGATGCTATGAAAAATGGAAACACTTTTACTTTATTTTCAGATTGTTCATTTTTATATATGTAAATACAAGCAATTTTTTATAGATATTATGCTTTGAAATTCTGCTGATTCATCTCTTAGTTCTAAAATGTTTTTAGTGAACTCTTTAGAATTTTCTATATACAAGATTATATCTGAAAATTGTGTATTTTCAAAACTAGAAATAACTATTCCTCCAATATTAATTTGATTATTTTTATTTTCTTTTTTTATGTTTTACATAATTGCTATAGCTAAGACTTTCAGTACAATGTTAGATGAAAGTGTCAAGAGTAAATATTCTTCTCTAGTTTCTGTTTTTAAGGAAACATACTGAGGCTTTTTCATCATTAAGTGTGATATTGACAATGTATTTTTTTCATAGATGCATCCTCTTAGGTTGAGAAGCCCCCTTCTATTCTTAGTTCCTTCAGTTTCTTTTAATCATGAAAGAATGTTGAATTCTTTTGAATGTTCTTTTTTTGCATTTATTGATTTTGTTCTATATTGATATGGTGTACTACATTAAATAATTTTTTTGATGTTAATCCAGCCTTACATTCCTGTAATAAATTCCCACTTGGTCATATGCTATAATGCCTTTTATGTGGCTGCATTTAGCTTTCTAGTATTCTGTTACAGATTTATGCATCTATATAGGTGCTGTTTATATGTAATCCTTCGGCAAGGGTTAATCTTTTTTCTCACACCTTATGTTCATAAAGTTCTTTTAAAAAATCACCTATCTATAGTTACTCATATGAATTACCATGAGGTGTCTCAGCATTCCTCATGAACCATAAATGTAGAAGACACTTACCTCCTTCTCACTTCCAAGAATGATTAAATTACATCAGAGTCATATCATGAATTTCCTTTTATTTATTTTAGAACTGTTGCTTAAAATCCCATTACAACTGCATTCCTTAGTGAAAATAAAGTGTTAGTCTCTCAATTGTGCTCGACTTTTTGTGACATCATGGACTGTAGCCTGCCAGGCTTCTTTGTCCATGGAATTCTCCAGGCAAGAATACTGGAGTAGGTAGCCATTCCCTTCTCCAGAGGATCTTTCCAACCCAGGGATCGAATCCAGATCTGAGCCACCAGGGAAGGTCTCAGATTAATATCAAAGTCCTCACTGTTAATATCAATATCACCTTCTCCTAGGGGCATGCGCGCGCGCGCGCACACACACAACCCCACACACAACTATCTATTTATAGAGCTACCATCTACAAAAATGACCTGAGGACCAGCAGAAAATAGTTTTCACAACTAAAGATATAAAGAAAGAAGCATAACAAGATGGGGAGAAATGGAAGAGACACAGGATACTCAAGACCCACACCCCTGACTATGCAACCCACAAACAGGATGGTAATCACAATTGGAGAGGTTCTCCCTAAGAGCAAGAGGTCTAAGCCTCACATTAGGCTCTGCAGCTTGGGGGCCTGGCACCAGGAAGACAAGCCCCTAAAATACCTAACTTTGAAAGTCAGAAGGGTTTGTATACAGGAAAGCTGGAGGCCTTTAGGAAATAGACTTCTCTTGTAAATGGTGTGTACAAAATCACTGCAAGTCCTAGCACAGAAGTAAGTAATCAGTAAGGATCCTAGTCAGATCTACTTGCTGATGCTGGAAGAACCTCCCAAAGAAGCAGAAATCAACTGGGACTTCCTTTGAGGTCACAGACACTGGCAGAATGGTTATCATCAAAAAAGAAAAAGAAAAAAATAATAAAAAACAATAAATAACATATATTAGTGAGAATGAGGAAAAAAGGAAATTGTAGTAACTATTATAAGGATAGTAAATTGATGCAGCTACTACAGAAAACAATATGGAAGTTTCTTAAAACATAAATAATAGAACTACAATGATTCAGCAATTCGGCGATTCCACTTCTAGGTTTTTACCCAAAAACCACAAAAAATTGAAAAGATATATGCATTTTAATGTTTGTTTCAGTATTATTTATAGTATCTGAGTTATGAAGGTAAAATTAAGTGTCTACCAACATATGAACACACAAAAATGTGGTGTACATACATATGTATGTGTTAGTGTGTGTACAAACACACACAATAAACACACAATGGAATATTAGTCATAATAAATGAGATCTTGCCACTTGCAACAACATGGGTGAATCTAGAGGGTATTACGCTGAGTAACATAAGTCAGACAGAGAATGACAAATATCACATGATCTCCCTTAAATGTAGAATAAAAAAAAAAAATGAAAATTCATAGATATATAGAGAACTAAGTGGTTATCAGAAGAGAGGAAATGGGGCTTTGGTAAAATAGTTGAAGGGGATTAAGAGGTAAAACCTCCAGTTATAAAAGAAATAAGCCAGGGGGATATAATATATAGTCCAAGGAATGAGATCAGTAATATAATAATAATTTTGTATAGTGACATATGGTTACTAGACTTTATGGTAGTGATTGTTTCACAATATATACAAATATGAAATCATTAAATAGTATACCTGAAACTAACATAATATCATATGCCAATTATAATTAAATTAAAAATTTTAATAAATTTTTAAAAAATGTTTAAAACAAATCTCCCCAAATAATATCTGCCTTAGCAGTGAAATGTTTAAAGTTCAGAAATAATCTCTCCTTGAAGTAGCACCTAACAAAAAGCATTTAGAGAGTGCTTTTTGGCAACAACTTTAAAACTCAAATTCTATCTAGAAGAATCTATGCAGCATCTTTAAAAACAAAGGAGTTTAGGGTAGAGGAAAAAGAATTCCAGCTTTATCTTTATTCCAGAGGATAAAGATAAAGGGGATTGGGGTTAGAGAACTGAAATTGTTCTGGTCTCTGTCCCTCTGCTAAAGGAAATCTTCATTAAGAAGTTAGAAGGAAAAATGCCCAGCTAACCTGTAACTAGCTTCCTAACTTTTCCAATAAATAGGAAATCCCAGGGACAAGGTTCTGACCCATGGCTACCTAATAGCTTCTCTACAGTAAAGCAGCAATGCTTTACAGAAGCAACTTCTAAACAAATAACAAACACAGAATGAGCCCTGTGTGACCCCAAGAAAATCATTTGATACCACTGAGTCTCATTTTTTCTATCAGCAAAATAATACTACCCCCTATCCACATCCAAAATGTCGTCATGATAAAGGAGTTGATTCTCTAAAAGCACAGGGAGTCTGAGAGATGAAACATGCTCTATGAACACAAAGTACAACCCCTTAATAATTTATAAGTTCTTTTGTTTCTCTTTTGTTTAGTTTTTGATACTGAGATCTGGAGTGGCTATTTTAGAGAACTGTTTTTCTGTTTTATTTTTTCACTTATATAAGAAAGAACTGTGTAAGTGAAAGGTCTTGCTACAACTTCAGAATCAACAGCACATAAGACAGTAACTACAGGAGAACTTTCTGAAATATCTGCTATAATTAAAGACTGTTATTTAACTTTTTCCAAACAAAATATGTAGGTAAGACTCCTGTTCACTCAAGAAATACTTATTGAGGCTAGACTTCCTGTCAAAAATTGTACAAGTGAAAAATCAGGCCACTATGATGATGAAATATATGACTTTGCTCCCACATCAGAAGAAGACAACTAACAACTATTCAAGAACAAGATATCACTAAGAGAATTTTAGAATGTGAGGGTGGAGCAGAAGCAGCTCCCTGCACCTCAGTGACCAAGACAGATTTCATGAGAAGGTGAGAGAAGTGGCTGCACTTTGATCACTTTACCTCTCCTCCAGGCCAGTTAAACACCACAGCAAGAGCTCCCCTGAGTCTCCAGTTCCTCCAGGGGGAAGAGAGAACCCACAGAAAACAAACAGCTCTCTCTCAGCATTGAAATCACTTAGTGGGAGCCCCTATTCTGATCTTGTTCTGCAGACACTCTGAATGTGACAGATAAAGGGAGAAAGGCTTGCAACTACCAGTATTCAAACCTTGGTGGATTGAATTCATACTTGCAGCACCCAAATAATAATAACCACCATAGCTTTGCTGATTTGCAGAACCATGCTTGGGGCTCATTTTGACCAGGGATCTCAGCAGGGTGCAGACCTACCTAATCTGGATACTCAAACAAGTTTTCCAGTTCTAAGGCCTGGCTTACTCATGCCTAGACAAGTAGTCACAGCCTTATCTACTGTGGAGAGGACCTTCTAGCCCCTTATGGCCAGAAAGACTAGCCATAACTGCTTGGATATTTGTGTTCCAGTGGTGCTCTAGTCCAGAAAGTGGACACAAGCCTCCAAACCATCATAGCTTCACAGCCAGCTATGTCAAAAGCCAACCCATCCACCAGCAGGCTGGCACCACCACTGGAACTCCCTAGGCCCCACCCACCAGTGAGCTAACACCAGCTCTGGGAAACCACAACCAGACACATAAGAATCTGAGCCCTTCAATCAGCAGGCCAGTATCTACTCTGGGAACCCCAGGGCCCTGTATTCAGGGGCTTTGTAACCTGGTTTTGCACACCATTGAGCAAGCACTAGCCCAAGGACCCTCTGGCCCTGTCGACCAATGAACCTACATGAGTCCCAGGGCCCTGTAATCAGCGTCCCTAGGAGCTGGCCTCATCCACCAGTGGGAGGAAACCAGATCTTAACCACCATAGCCCACATTATCAGTACCTATATCAGTTTCCAGCAACAGCTATATATAAATCTCATGGTAATCTAAAACTGAAAATCTATGACAGACAAACACAAAGAATCCAAGTATAACACTTAAGACACTTATAAAATCACAAGGAAAGAGAATAAAATAATAAAGGAACAGAAAAGAACTACTAAAAGCCAAATAATTAACATAATGGAAATTAGTCCATAATTGTCAATAATTATTATAAATTATCAACATCCATTGATCACAGAAAAAGCATTCCAGAAAAAACATCTACTTATGCTTATTGACTATGCTAAAAATCTTTGTGGATCACAACAAACTGTGGAAAATTCTTAAAGAGCTGGGAATACCAAACCATCTTACCTACATCCTGAAAAACCTGTATGCACACCAAGAAGCAATACTTAGAACCAGACATGGAATTACAGGCTGGTCCAAACTGGGAAAGGAGTACATCAAGGCTATATATTGTCACCCTGCATATTTAACTTATATGCAGAGTACATCATGTGAAATGCCAGGCTGGATGAGGCACAAACTAGATCTAGATTGCCAGGAGAAATATCAATAACATCAGATATGCAGATGACATCACCCTTATTGCAGAAAGTAAAAACGAACTAAAGAGCCTCTTGATGAAAGTGAAAGAGGAGAGTTAAAAAGTTGGTTTAAAACTCAACATTCAAAAAATGAAGATCATGGCATCTGGTCCCATCACTTCATGACAAATAGACAGGGAAACAATGGAAATAGTGACAGACTTTATTTTCTTGTGCTCCAAAATCACTGCAGATGGTGACTGCAGTTATGAATTTAAAAGACGCTTGCTCCTTGGAAGAAAAGCTATGACAAACCTAGACAGCATTTTAAAAAGCAGAGATATTACTTTGCCAACAAAAGTCCATATAGTCAAGGCTCTGATTTTTCTAGTAGTCATGTGTGGATTTGAGAGTTGGACTATAAAGAAGGCTGAGCACTGAAGAATTGATGCTTTTGAACTATGGTGTTGAAGAAGACTCTCGAGAGTCCCTTGGACTGCAAGGAGATCAAACCAGTCAATCCTAAAGGAAATCAATCCTGCATATTCATTGGAAGAACTGATGCTGAAGCTGAAGCTCCAATACTTTGGCCACCTGATGCCAAGAACAGACTGATTAGAAAAGACCCTGTTGCTGGGAAAGATTGAAGGCAGAAGGAGAAGGGGACAACAGGGGACAAGATGGTTGGATGGCATCACCAATTCAAAGGACATGAATTTGAGCAAACTCCGGGATTTGGTGATGGACAGGGAAGCCTGCTGCAGTTCATGGGGTCACAAAGAGTTGGACATGACTGAGTAACTGAACTGAACTGATGCTAAATACAAATAGATTAAATGTTGAATCAAAAGACAGAGTCACTGAATGGATACAAAACCAAGATCCAACTATGTGCTGCCTACAATATCCTTGGGCTTCCCTTGTAGCTAAGCAGTAAAGAATCCACCTACAATGAAGGAGACATGAGTTTGATTCCTGGTTCAGGAAGACTGTCTTGAGAAGGAAATGGCAACCCACTCTAGTATTCCTACCTGGGAAATTCCATGGACAGAAGAGCCTCAGGGAACTACAATCCATGGAGTCACAAAAGAGTTGGACATGATAGAGCAATTAAAGCAACAGTAATAAGATACTCAATTTAGATATAAAGATACACATAAACTGAAAGTATAGGAATGGAAAAAGGTATTACATATCAAAGGAAAAAGCAAAGTCAGGGCAACAATATTTATAACAGACAAAAGAATTTAAAAAAAGACTGTAACAAGAAACTAATAGAGATATTACATAATGGTCAAGAGGTCAATCTAAAAGATATAACAGTTGTAAATATATATCTACCCAACATATGAGCATCTACATACAGAAAGCAAATATTAACAGAAATAAATGGAGAAATTAACAATAACACAATAATAGTAGAAGACTTTAATATCTTACATCTGTTAACAGATCATTCAGACATAAGATCATTAAGGAAGTACTGGTCATCTAGGACACATCTGACCAGATGAATTTAATGGATATATATAGAACATTTCATCTGAAAGCAGAAGAGTACACATTGTTTTCATTGTGCTTGGAACTTCTTTCAGGATAGATCACTTGCTGTGACCCAGAACAAGCCTTGGTAAATTTAATACTGAAATCATGTCAAGCATCTTTTCCGACCATAAAGCTATGAGACTAGAAATCAGCTATAAAGAAAATGCATAAAACAACCATGCAGAATCTAAACCATAGATACTAAAGCAATGAGTGACTGAAGAAATCAAAGAGGAAATTAAAAAACACCTAGAGACAAATGAAAATGAAAATGCAATAACCCATGATTTATGAGATGCAGGAAAAGCAATTCCAAGAGGGAAGTTTATAGCAATAGATGCCTACCTCAGAAACAAGAAAAGATATATAAAATGAAAACCATTACCTTACACCTAGATGGACTAGAAAAGAAAACGACAAACAAAACACAGTGTTAGTAGGAGAAGAGATATAATAAAGATCAGAGCAGAAAGGAATGAAATAGACACTAAAATTAATAGAAAAAAATCAATGAAACTAAGAGCTCATTCTTTGAAAACATAAAGTAAATTGATAAACCTTTATCCAGACTCATCAAATAAAAAAGAGGGCCAAAATCAATAAAACAGAAGAAATCACAATCAACATCACAGTAATACAAGGTATCCTAAGAGATTACCATAAACAATTATAAGCCAATAAAACTGACAATATAGAAGAAATGGATAAATTCCTAGCAATATACAATTTCTCAAGACTGAATTAAGATGAAATAGAAAACGTGAACAGACCAATTCCCAGAAAGGAAACTGAATCAGTAATTAAAAAAAAAAAAACTCCCAACAATAAAAGTCCAAGAGGAGATGGTTTAGTACTACCTACCCTTCTGAAATAACTCCAAAATATTGCAGAGGAAGGAAACCTTCTCAACCCAGAAGAGAAGGTTAGAATCACCCTGAAAACAAAATTAAAGATGCCACAAAAAAGAACACCCGAGGCCAATATCACTGATAAATATATTAGAAAAATCTTCAACAAAATATTAGCAAAATGAATTCAATGACATATTAAAAGAATACACCATGATCAAATAGGATCTATCCCAGGCATGCAAGTATGATCCAATATCCATAAAATCAATGATACATCACAGTAACAAAATGAAAAATGAAAGTCACACATTTATGTCAATTAATGCAAAAAAAGGTTTTTGTCAAAATTCTACATCCAATCATAAAGAAAACACTCAACAAAGTGGGTACAGAGAGAACATAATATAATATGCCCACATTCATGCTCAGTCGTGTCTCACTCTTTGTGACCCCCATGGACTGTAGCCTGCCAGGCTCCTCTGTCAATGGAATTTTCCTGGCAAGGATAGTGGAGTGGGTTACATTTCCTTCTCCAGCAGAACTTCCCAATCCAGAGATTCAACCTGAATCTCTTATATCTTCTTCATTGGCAAGTGCTTTCTTTATCACTGCACCACCTGGGAAGCCCAATAAGATACACAATTAACACCAAACTAAATGGTGAAAAGCTAAAAGCATTTCCTCTAAGATCAGGAACAAGATGAGGATGTCTACTCACATCTCTTTTATTCAACATAGTATTGGAAGTCCCAGCCATAGTAATCAGGATAGAATAATAAATAAAGAGCATCCAAATTGAAAAGGAAGAAGTAAAACTGGCACTGTCTGTAGATGACATGATAGAAAAAAGAGCAAGTCCTAAAGATGTCACCCAAACATAAGAACTAATAAATTAATTCTGTCAAGTTGCTTGATTCAAATTTACTAAACAAAAATTTGTTGTTATTTTATACATTAAAAACAAACCATGGCTGATTTATATGAATGTATGGCAAAAACCACCACAATATTGTAAAGTAACTAGCCTCTAATTAAAATAAAAAAAATATTTAAAAATTTAAAAGAAGCATCAGAAAGAAAAATGAAGAAGACAATAACATTTTCAATTACATCAAAAAGTATAAATTACCTAGGAATAAATCTAAATCAGAGGTAAAAATCCTGTACTCTGATAATTATAAGAGACTGATGAAAGAAATTGAAAATGAGACAAACAGATGGAAAGAAATACCATATTCTTGAATTGGAAGAATTAACATTGCTAAAATGACCATATTACTTAAGGTAATATACAAAGTCAATGCAATTTCTACAAAAAAATCAATGGTGTTTTCCACAGAACTAGAATAAATAATCCTAAAATTTTTGATCCATAAATCAAAAGTTGCCAAACAGTCTTCAGAAAAAAAGAAATAAAGCTGGAAGTACCATATGCCATGATTTCAAACCAAACTAAAAAGCTTCAAAACTGTACTGTACTGGCACAAAAATAGATACATAAATCAATGAAACAGAATAGAAAGCTCAGAAATGAACCCACATTCATATGAGCAATAAATCTATGACAAAGGATACTTGAATATACAATGGAAAAAAGACACCCTTTTCAATAAAATATGTCAGGAAAACAGGACATTTACATGCAAGGAATCTTTTCACATGATAAACAAGAAATCAAAATGTATTAGACTTACATGTAAAACCAAAAACCATAAAATTTCTAGTAGAAAACAGAGGCACCATGCTCTCTGACATCATTCTTAGCAGCACGTTTTTGGATATATCCCCACAGGCAAGGGAAAGAAAAGCAAAAATAAATGAAACTTTATCAAACTAAATGCTTTCACACAGGAAAGGAAACTATCAACAAAACAAAAAGGTCACCAACTGAATTCTAGAAGATGTTAGCAAATGAGTTAATGTCCAAAATATACAAAGAATATACACAACTCAATATCAACAAACAAACAACTCTATTAAAATATGGACATTTCTGAACAGACATTTCTCCAAAGAAGACATACAGATGGCCAACAGGCATACCAATAAAATGTTCAACATCACTAATTATCAGGGAAATGCAAATCAAAACCACAGTTGAGAAATCACCTCACCACTCTCAGAACAGTTTTTATCAAAAAGACAGCAAATAACAAGTGTTGGAGAGAATATGGAAAACAGAAAACCCTAATACATTATCACTGGGAACATAAATCTGTGCATTCACTATGGAAACCAATATGAAGTTTCCTCAAAAGATTTAAAATAAAAATACCATATGATCAAACAATTCCTTTTCTGGTATTTTCCAAGGGAAAGGAAAATACTAATTAGAAAAGATATATGCACCTCTATGGGGCTTCCCTGGTGGCTGAGTGAATCCACCTGCAATACAGGAGATGTGGGTTTGATTCCTGGGTCAGGAAGATCTCCTGGAGAAGGCCACAGCAACCCACTCCACTCTTGCCAATGTACAGGCAGGAAATCCCATGAAAAGAGGAATCTGGTGGGCTATAGTTGTAAAGAGTCAGACACAACTGAAGTGACGTGTGCCCCTATGTGCATTACAGCATTATTTATAGTAACCAAGATATAGAAGCAACCTAAGTACCCAACAAGAGATGATTGATAGGAAATATCTGGTATATACATATATACACAATAGAATATCAGCCATAAGAATGAAATATTGCCATTTGTAGCACCATGGATGGACCTAGAGGGTATTATGCTAAGTGAGATAAATCAAACAGCAAATGACTAACACTATATAATTTCAACTATATGGAGAATCTTAAAAAAAAAATGAACACACTTAACAAAACAGAAACGTTCTTAGATAATGAGGACAAATATTTAGTTGCCAACAGAGGACAGGATTAGAGCAGGAGTGAAATAAGTAAGGGAGATTAAGGGGTACAGAAGTACAATTTTCCATTGCAAGATAGGTGAGTCATGGGTATGAGATGTACAGTGTGAGGAACAGAGTCAGTAATTATGTAATACTTTTTTTTGTATGGTAACTGCTGATACTAGACTTATCGTTGTGATCATTTTGAAATGTATAGAAATATCGAATTACTGTGTTGTACAACAGGAACTGACATAGCATTGCTGGTCAGTCATACTTCAAAAGCAAATGAGATCAGATTTGTGACAGAGACAGAGAATAAGTGGGTAGAGGGAAATTGGATGAAGGCAGTCAAAAGGTTATAAGATGATTAAATAGAGAGATGTAATGTACAACATGATAACTATAGCTCACACAGTTGTATATAGGAAAGTTAAGAGAATAAATGCTGAGGGTTTTGTGCAAAAAGAATTTCTTTTTCATTTTTCTTTTTTTTTTTCATTTTATTGTATCATATGAGAAGATGGACGTTAGCTGAACCTACTGTGATAGTTATTTTACAATATATATAAATCAAACCACTATGCTGTATGCCTTAATTTTATGCAGTGAAGTATAGCAATTACTTCTCATTAAAACTGGGGAATAAAGGAAGCCCCAAAAATACTCAAGACAAGGTTAGGTCCCATCTTGGAGACAATCTAAAGAAAGACAGATGCAGAAACAAAGAGTCAAAATGTGATGCTATTACCACTATTTTTAAGGTGGAACATGGCCATGGAAGTGGCTAATTTATTGTTTGGTTTGATTCATTTTAATCAATAACAACCACTATTACAGCTGCTGGAGCCTCTTTGGACCATGTAAGACCCAGCAACTGGGCAAAGGAAAAAGCCAAGACTACTAGTCTGAGAACAAGAAGATCTAAGCGCTGGACCCACTGCTGACATTAATTAGTTGGGTAAGCCTTATGTTACCATCTGCAAAAAGGTTTACTAGGTGATTGCTAAAATTCCCTCCTGCTCCCACATTTACAAAACCTTTCTAGTATTTTCCTGCTATTCACCTTTTCTTCCATCTCCTCAGTGCAGTGTCTTTAAATCATTTAAAGAGAAACTGAATATTTATTTTCTTTTATCATGGAAAACCAACACTATTATTAGAACAGATGAGAGGTTCACAGACCACTGTCTAGAAAATGTGATTTCAAACTGACCCTTTGTAAACCTACCAAAAACTGGCCTGAAAGCATGTTTTTCTGCTGTCTGGAAGATGCCTGGGCCCTATCCAATGTTTTTATAGGGTTACGAAACAGATTAGTTTAAGTGGACTGACAGCGCCAGAACTATTACAGTATGTAAATGAAGGGCCCTGACAAAGCTTCCCAAAGGGAAATGGATGAACGAATTGGCTAAATCGGCTACGTATGAAAAATTGATCAACAAAGTACCAAATAATGAACAGCCGTAGGACATTTCCACTGCTCAAATAAAGAAAACAGATGATTTTTCAGTTCAAATTCTCGGTTGTTAACACTTAGAAATACCTAGGCCTCTATGACCCTGAAGAATTATCAAGCAAGGACCCACTCACAAAACAGGCTCAGAATGAAATAGCTCAGGCTGCCAGAGTAGGGCTGGGGAGCTGACAAGAAACAAAATGCCTACTCAGCTGAGAACTGTCAAAGCTTCAGCAAAAAAAAAAAAAAAAAGGGATATTTTAAACAAGCCATTATTTGAGGGTGGCCAAGGAAGCAGGGAATGCTTGGGTTTTTTCCCCAAACTGAACCTCAACTTTGGATTTTGAAGGAGAAAAGGCAGCTTTATTTAGAATAATGGTTTAATCAAAGCCTATATTTCTATGAACTCATGTCACTTTTCCTCTGCAACCAGCTTAGCTTCCTAGCATGCCAGGAACAAAAGCCTCAGCTGGCAGAGGAACAACCCTGATATGGCCTTCTGCTGTGCTTTCTGGGCATGTACGTGTAAAACCCACCTCCTGTGCCTGGGGATTCCAGAACCCCAAATCCCACATGCAAGCTCAGGCCATCAGATAAGTGCTCTTGACTCCCAGGGAATTCTTCTGCTCTCACCATGTTATTGCTTCTGATTTTCTTTTTAAGGGTTTTTAACTGACATTTCAAGTACCGCCAGACTCAAACTCAGTTTGTCAGCATGGATGTGTTCTGCTCCTCCTTTTAAGAGAAAAGCTTAAAACTCAGTAATTAAAATGCTGATTAACTTTTAAATACTGAAGGGTTTTATTTTGCTTCTGAGAACCTCACGCTTCAAGCTGGGATTCTTTATTTGGGGCCGAGGGGTGCTGCTTCTTATTATCAAATGTGGAGTATTAAGAAAAAGGGCAAGTGAAACTCAACTGAATGCACCAGGGACATTAGGAACACAAATGAATCCCTAGGAGGAGTGTAAGTTCTGTGGAGCATAAAGCTTTGCAAATGTCAATGACTGGGAGAGACTGGAGCACTGACCTTCAGGTGTGGCAAGGGAGAAAATGATATAGCGATGGGACCGGAGATGTAGGAAGGAGCCAGATCACAGAAAGGAGGTTGATTTAATTCTAAGAGTAATAGGAAGACCATCAAAGTTTTTAAGGAAGGATCTGATGTGAGCAGATAGGCTCTTAAATAACATGTTTTAAAATGTTTAATTACCTATCAGTGTGTTTATCTGCACACTGAATGCTTACTTATGTGCTAGTTAATATTCTAAGGGCTTTACATAGGGCCCTATGAGATAGGTATGATTACTATCCCTCTTTACAGATAAGGAAGCTGATGCACAACAGGTCAAGTCACTTGCCCAGGGTAACACATCTTATAAGTGGCAGAGTTGTGGTTTGAGCCCAAGCAATACAACTAAAGCATTTTTGAGTTGTAACCCATCATAGCATTACTTCAGTGCCCAGTCAAAGGTTACTGACAGTACCCAATATCTACAACACAAACTGTGTGTCAAATAATTTATATAAAATTCACTCTACCTTTTAGTATTTTCATTAGACAGTATTATTAAATACAGTGAGTTCTGTACTTTCCACTAGTTTCGAATGAGGGCTTTTAGATATTCATGGTCAAGCACTTCATGTGAATTTTCCTTAGGAAGTAACTCAGAATGATGATAACATGTAACATAATCCATAAGACAAAAACCCTTAACCTTTTCACTTTTCTACTTTAATTGACACATATTCCCTGAGGGTACTTCTTTCTTTTCAGCCATTGTAGCTATTATATTCTTTCCCAAAGGTAAAGAGATAGGTCTACTTTGCTCCTCTAAATAACTCTTAGACCAAACCTCTTCCCTTCTCCTTCAAACCTCACCCGCTTCAAATCTTTATTCAGTCACACAGTGACCTTTACGATATGTCTCATCTAGTGACTTCACCCCTTTTATTTGGGCCAGCCCTTCCTTGACTTCCTTCCTTAGCCAGTTTAGGTTTACCATATTATCTCCATGACTTATCATCATAATCATACTCTTATAGATGCCTCATGTGGCCTTCTCTCTCCCATCACACTTGCCTGGCAACCTCCTGAATAAACTCAATTGTTTTTTTTCAGTCCCTGCCTCTTGAAACCAGAAAAGAGCTTCGGCACTATAAATCTGTGAGTGCCAACTTCAAATGTACTTTATACTCCACTTCTGCCTCAAAGGAGTGTCTGACCTAGGCCACAGGCAGATTATTTGGGAAACATTGCTGATGTCTGAGCACGACCTCATGCCAATTAAATTAATTTCTAAGGATTAGGTAGTTTAGCATATTTTTAGGGCTTCTCTTGTAGCTCAGCTTGTAAAGAACCTGCCTGCAACTCAGGAGACCCCAGTTTGATTGCTGGGTTGGGAAGTTCTCCTTGAGACAGGATAGGCTACCCACTCCAGTATTCACAGGCTTCCCAGAGGTTCAGACTGTAAAGAATCCACCTGCAATGCAGAAGACCTGGGTTCTATCCCTGAGTTGGTAAGATTCCCTGGAGGAGGGCATGGCAACCCACTCCAGATTCTTGCCTCGAGAATTCCATGGACAGAGGAGCCTGATGGGGCTACATTCCATGGGGTTGCAGAGTTGGACATGATTGAGTGACTAAGCACATGGTTTTTTAGCATGTTTTTAAACTGTTTGGATGTTTCTAAGGAGTAGCCAAAATCTGTTTGTTTAAAAAAAAAACAAACACTGCTGTTACCACTTTCAGCTGCTGATCTCATTCCACATTTCCATGAGAATCAGAAGCCATTAGATGAAGAAATCACTCATCTTCCTCCAGCGAGTCCACAGAACACCATCTATTCTATCTCCAGATTTTGTCACAAATCGGCTCACATTTCACCATCTCTACTGCCACGGCCCTGGCCCTGGCCCAAATCACCATCATCTCTTACCTGATCTCCAAAGCTTTCCATCAGCATTTCTAACTCAACATGGTTTGTTTGCTACAAACCATTCTCCACCCACTTTCTAGACTGATGTTGGAAACATTAAAAACATTCTATGACTTCTTATCTCACTGAGATTACAATGAGATAATCTTGGCCAAGGCCTTCAATATCTTTGTCCTTCATCCCCTCTTTAATTACTAAAGGGCATCCATTGTATACCCTATTTCTCTCACCAAATAATTCAAACACTAGCCTCTATCATCCCACACATCAAGAGCCGCCTATCCTGCTGCTTCTGGCATGACTTCTGGCCTACCCTCATCCGCACTTCCACCTTTAGACTGGCTAACTCCTACTCATATTCAGGCTTTTTATCCAAGTATCTCTTCCACAGAGAGAAGTTTCCCAATAAAGTTCCCTTCCCTCCTATTTTTCTTTCTTATAACATCCTGAGTTTTCCTTCTTAATACTTCCCATTTTTTGTAATCACTATTTCAAGTTTGTGTTTAGACATTTAATGGAGATAAATTCCATGAGGAATGATGAATTCTTCTCCACTACATGCAAAGTCCCTAGTTTGTTTTCTATCACATCATAGAAAAGCAATTACCTATCTGTTGATATGATAAAAATTTTTAGATCACTCTGAGCTTGTTTTCCAAGGAATCTTGGTGATTGATTCCCAACAATTTCTTTTCAAATTAAAATAATAATTTATTATGATTGTAATGTTGTCAGACTATATTAGACACACTTCAGATTTGATTACACTATCAATCTGGCCATGTGTAAAACATTCTTTCTCATAAAAATTCATGAAAAATTATGGCCCCTGATATCCAGATTATAGTCTATTTTCCAATACAACACATGTAGAATTAACTGCACATCAGTGTATGTCTCCATCTGATAAATGGACTATCTTTACCTTTCATTTCTTACTTTGTCACTTTGATCAAATTAAATTGTTATACACTAGTTCAATTTTATTGTCACTCAAAGCCCCATCTTTTGGCTGTACTGATCATTTTCATGAATGTATTTTCAATTTAATTTACTCTTTATCTGTATACTTATTCTTTGGTTTGTTCTTTCATTAATTTTGAGTTGGATGCTAAACTCATTAATTTCTACTCATTCTCCTCTTCAACTATAAAAATGAAGGCCACATAAATAACCTTTTATATCAGATTGGCAAACTGCAGCCTGTAGACCAAATCCAGCCTCCTGGTCTATTTCCCCAGGGCAAAGAATGTTATTTACATGTTCAAAGAGTTGTAAACACAAAATGAAAAAGGACTATCTCACAGAAAGTATGCCTAGCTCAGAAAGCCTAAAAATATTTACTACTGACTTTACAGAAAAAGTTCTCTCTCCTTGATGTGAATAATGCTTTAGCTGCATCCTATACTTTTGTTAGATAGTTCTTTATCACTCACTTAACTGTATTTGTATGTGTCATTATAATTTCATCTTTGGCCTATAAATTATTTAAACATGTCCTTTGATATCCTAGTAAGCGTCATTTTATTTTGTGTTACTGTTGATACTAACTTCTTTTCGGTAAGATGACTTGGCATGTTTAATTGAAAATATTTGATAGAAGTGCACACTTACTTCATGACTTACCATATGATCTATATTTTTGAATGATCTATGTGTGCTTGAAAACAATCTTTATCTTTGAAATGTTGGTTGTATGATTTTGTTCATATTCATTAGATCTAGTTGTTTAATCTGCTTGTTCAAATCATCTATATCTTTTTGACATTTTACTCAATCTATTAACTACTAAGTAAGAAAGGCTAATCTCATAAGTAATAAATTTATCAATTTGTCCACTACTTCCAATTATTTTTCCCATATATATCTTGAAGTGCTATTATTAGTTGCATACAAGCTTAAAATCTCTTGGTGACTTGAATCTTTAATCTCTATAAATAGTGGACTTATCAACATTAGCAGTGATTTCTGACAGCAGAGCCTGGTGGGCTGCCATCTGTGGGGTCGCACAGAATCAAACACAACTGAAGTGACTTAGCAGCAGCAGCTACCTTCAAAATAATCTTATCTGACATTAATATACTTATAACAATATTCATCCAATTACTATGGTTCATCTTTTCATATCACTTTATTTCCATCTTTACTTATCACTATAAATAGAAGTTAATTGGATATTATAAATATATGTAGACCTCACAGTCTTAATTGGAAACTATACTTTATTTAAATTTTTTGCTGATATATTTCAATTCCTTTCCACCTTATTTTTCAACTTATTTTCTACTATTTCTGATTTTCTTTTATTTCCACTTAGTTTTAAACTCATTCCATTTTTTCCAGCAGAAAAAAAATGCACTCCAATTACTGTAAAAATACTCAAATGCATGTTTAACTTGACAAAGTTTATGGTTAATCAACTTCTTTACCAATCTTAATAAGGACACCACAGTGCTTAAACTGTAATTATCTCTTCATATACTCTTAGTTTCTCTTGCTTATCTTAAATTCCTTCAAAGCAGACTATAACTGTCATACTTATTCACTTTTTGTTTAACAGTTTATCTAAATGTGTCATGTCTTCTTGCTTAAGTATTCTTTATGCAGTCAGTCCTCACCATTCCTAGATTCTGAATTTGCGAATTTGCTAAAACTTACAACCCTCAAATCAATCACTGTGGCTCTTTCACAGCCATTCACAGATATACACATGCTCAGAGCCACAATAAATATGAGTCCCTCAATGTACATGTTCCAAGACGAGGTAAAACAAGATGATACTCAGCTTTCTTTCAGCTTGAAGTCTGTAAAGAAGGGTCCTTTTCATGGTCTATTTAGTGCCATGTTTTTTGCATTTTTATTGGTGATGTCATTATTTAAAGAACCCCCAACCATAGTTCTGAGGTTCTGTCTAGTGTTCTTAAGCACAGGAGACTGTGATGGGCCTTTCAGAGAATTTATGTCTGCTAGATAAGTTTGTTCAGACATGAGTTTCACTGGGGTTGGTCATGAGTTTAATGTTAATGATTGAACAATAAAAATAAAGTTTCCTTAAGCAGAAACATCCAAAAGTCAAGATCATATATGAATTGGCTGGCAAAAATATTATCATCAAAGACTCACAGAAACCTAACTCTGTATTTCCCCTAGGAGAAATAGTTCAGTAATTTCTAATATAGTGTTCATGGTGAGTTTATGAAGCATGACTGCAACACATAACAAGAATCAACTGTTTTATGATTTTCCTTCCTCCTGGAATACCTTATTTTGAAATATCTTAATGAGAGTCTACTTGCTATAAAAACTCAAGTTTTCATTTCTTTAAGTATGGTGGTGGTTTAGTTACTAAGTCGTGTCCGACTCTTGCAGCCCCACGGACTGGAGCCCAGCAGGCTCCTCGGTCCATGGTTTTTCCAGGCAAGAATACCGGAATGGGTTGCCATTTCCTTCTCCAGAGTTTCTTCTTGACACAGGGATCAAACCCAGGTTTCCTGAGTTGCAGGCAAATTCTTTACCTCTGACCCACCAAGGAAGTTCTATAACTTCATCTTTTTTTCTTGAAAAACAGTTTCACTAAGTAGAGAATATCAGATTGATAACTGCTTCTACCACACTGAAACTGTTTCTTCATTGTTTTCTGTTTTCCTTTATTACTACTGAGAAATCAGCTATCAGGCTAATTATGCCATTTAAAGTAGTTTCTCTTTTTTCCTTTAATCACTATCTTCTTTGCTTTGCTGTTCTAAAACTTGCTAAGCTTCTTTATTGATGTTTTTCTTCAGTTCTGGAAAATGAACCGTTAGCTGTTTTTCCCTCTGAATATTTTACATCCTACAATCTCTCTTTCTGGCACACTGAAGAGATACATTTTATATCTTCTCAATCTATGATCCACCTCTCTAAAACTCCTTAACATTTTTAATTTCTCTGCTTGCTTTTATCTGTGAATATTTTCTTTAGATTAGCTTCAAACTGCTATATACTCTTCATTATATTTTTCTGAACTTTTACTATCTATTGACTAAGATCAATTATTACATATAATAATTTCCAATAGTGAAGCTTTGTTTGATTCCTTTTCTTAAAACTTTCTACATTTTATATTCTCTCGTTCCTTCATTGTTCACAATGCCTATTTTATCCCAAACATAAACCTTTTAAATTTTGTATCTGCTTAGTTGGTTCAGTGGTCAAGAATCCACCTGCAACGCAGGAGGTGCAGGTTTGATCCCTGGTTCAGGATGATAACCAAGAGAAGGAAATGGCAACCTGCTCTAGGACTGTCGACTGAGAAATCCTATTGACAGAGAAGCCTGGTGGGTTATAGTCCACAGGTGTCACAAAGGTGCTCACATGACTGAGCACACACGCACACACACACATTTCTGATGTCCGCCATCCACAAAGTTCAGATTATTTTGTTTACTAGTCAAGTTTATGCTTCTACATAGTGATCTTCTACCTTATGATTTTTTATTTGCTTTCATAATCTTTGCACCTTTTTCTATGGTAAGCTTTTGAAGTCTGGGCTTAAATTGTTTTTCTCTAGAGAGGATCTGCATTTGGTTCTTCCAGGTTTATGGGGACACATCTGACCAGAGACAAACTGAAACTAAATTTCCAGCTAAATCCACAAACTTTAACTCCTTGCCCCTGGCCAGAAAAATGCTCTGGGATGATATTTCTTCTCTCATTCTACCCAAGCCAAGAAAGATATAGGCACATTTTTGTCCATAATCCCTGAGAGGCAGGTATTTCTGTAGTTTACCATTTGGTTATTCACTCTCAGAGGATCCTGACTAATACAAAGTGAGCAGTGAAGGGAAGGGACTAAAAATAACTGTGTGGATGCATAGCTGGAGCAAATTCTAAAGTGAAGTGAAGTCACGCAGTCGTGTCCAACTCTTCGGGACCCCGTGGACTGTAGCCTACCAGGCTCCTCCATCCATGGGATTTTCCAGGCAAGAGTACTGGAGTGGGTTGCCATTCCCTTCTCCAGGGGATCTTCCTGACCCAGGGATCGAACCCAGGTCTCCTGCATTGCAGGCAGACAGTTTACCCTCTGAGCCACCAGGGAAGCAAATAAACAAGATACAAAAAAGATCACAAATTCCAGTTGTCACTTCTAAAGAGCAGGAAGCAAAAACAGGGAACAAAAGCAGGGTAATGCACATGCTCCTGCACTTAACACCAAGAAGGCCACCCAAGCCACCTCTGGCCCAACCCCTGGACATACCCGTACCCTCACTCCATATAAGGAAACAGCTCACCCCCCCACCCCCCACCTTCAGAGGGAACCATTAGTTGTTTGGCCTTTAATCAATTTCTATTGATTAAGAAAGACCAAGAACCTTGATAGGTATCAGTATTAACCACCTTCTCAAACTAACAAACAATAGGTAGGCAGGTAATATATCCATTTCAAGGTAATTAAAACATATTACTTTATATAGACTATGCTATATGTTATATATAATATATAACATAGTTATAACATAGTTATATGTTATATATAATATATAACATAGTTATAACATAGTTATATGTTATATATAATATATAACATACTTATATGTTATATATAGAAGACTGCGTCTTCTCAGAAATCTTATATCAAAGCCTAATCCCCAATGTGACTGATTTAGAGATAGGGTCTTTAAGATGGTAGTTAAGATTAAATGAGGTCATGAGGGTAAATTCCTAATCAATGGGGCTTATGTTCTTATAAAAAGACAAAGAGGCACCAGGAGTTCCCAAACACAGAGGAAAGGCCATGTTGAAGACATAGCAAGAAGGTACAGTCCATGAGGTCCCGGAAAGTCAGACACAGCAGATTGACTAAACAGCAACAGCCATCGACAAGCCAGGAAAAGAAGCCTCACCAGAAACCACCCTGACTGCACACTGATTTTGAACTTCCAGCCTCCAGAACTGTGAGAAAATAAATTTCCACTGTTTAAGCCACTTAATCTGCATTATTTTGTGATGGCACTCCTAGAAGACTAATATAAAAATATGGATATATTAAAATAACTTAAGCTTAAAAAGTACACATTCATAATAGAAGATATATTTGTATTAATATCACTACTGACTTATAACATACAATGGAATGTTTTTTAAAACAATACAGAGTAGAACAAAACAAAACTTCCCCATGTCAGGTGAACTTCACTAATAGGTTAAAAATATCAATAGTTCATGCTATCTAATATACACTGATAACATTTTTTGATACCTGCCTCAATGAAATTTTTCATTGGTATCTCATCTAGAAAAATACAAAGCTTTTATAATAATAAACTAAATCTGTTCATATAAGAAAAGAAATCTTACAGTCAGTACTTGCTTAACACTCTCTTAAACAGATGAAGAAAGAAAAATAGGATACAAAAATGAAGACTATTTTTAGGCAGTTGAAAATTTAAAGATCTGAGCTTCCAAAGACAGAGCAGAACAGAAAATCAGAACTTTAAAATAACAGAAGGGAATGACAAAGGAAAAAGTAGAAATCAGTGATGCAGATATAAGTAATAAACATGAAATAAAATATTTTAAAACCATAATTGGTTATTTAAAAAAATTAGTAAGCTTCACACACTACTAAGATTGATCAAGAAAAACAGAATGAAAACACTAATCATCATATAAAGAAATGACACTGAAAGAAAAGTAAACAGATACTATAATTTTACATCAATAAATTTGAAAATTTGGATGAAATAGACAAACCACTTTAAAAATACAGCTTACTAAAAAAGACCACAAATAAAATAGAAAATCAAAATATATACCTATCCAGTTGAATCTATTACTTGAAATCTTCCCCAAAATATGTCAAGCTCCCATACTTGTAAACATAAATATTTATGTTAAATCTTGGCCCATTTAACATAAATCTTTTTAGAAAAAAATGAAAAGGAAAAAAAAATATCTCTAAGATTTTGGAAGGACTAACACATCTTGATTCAAAAAGCTGAGGAGGACAAAAGAAACCATAATCACAAACTAGTCTCTCTCAAACATAAATCCTTACAAGATATTGGTAAATATAACTCAGCTATACCTAAAAAGGATTATAAAACACAACCAAGTGAGATTTATTCCAAGAATGAAAGGATGATAAATCAATTTTAAGAAAAACAAATAATAAGGTATTATAGTATTCATTTTTGAGACTGAGATGTATATAATGTAATTTTTGTAAAATCTTAAAGTCTCTTTCCAAATCAACTTAAACTATATGAAATCAAGTTAAAAAACCAGGCTGTAAAATCAATTTCAAAAATACTCTTACGGTATACTTCCAGTAAGGTCTTAAACCAAAACTTATTCTAACAAGTAATCTCAAATGCCGGTCTAACTTAAGTTTGTAGTGGTGTTTTATCTCAACAAGCTAAAGTAAAAGATGCTCATTTAAAAAAAATCTACAAATAATAAATACTGGACAGAATGTGGAGAAAAGGGAGCCCTCCTACACTGTCGTACATCCATTATGAATAACAGTATGGAGGTACCTTAAAAAACTAAAAATAGAGCAACCATATGAACCCACAATCTCCTGGAGAAAACCATCATTCAAAAGGATATATGCATCCCAGCACTATTTACAATAGTCAGGACATGGAAGCAACTTAAATGTCCATCAACAGAGGAATGGATAAAGAAAATGTGGTACATAAACACAATAGAATATTACTCAGAAATAAAAAAGAACAAAATAATGCCATTTGCAGCAACATGGATGAACCTAAGAGGCTGCCCAGGTGGTACTAGTGGTAAAGAACCCTCCTACCAATGCAGGAGACATAAGAGACTCAGGTTTGATCCCTGGGTTGGGAAGATCCTCTGCAGGAGGACATGGTAACCCACTCCAGTATTCTTGTCTGGATAATCACATGGAAAGAGGAACCTGGACGGCTACAGCCCACAGGGTTGCACAGAGTTAGACATTACTGAAGTGACTTAGCATGTACACATGTAAAGATGGACCCTAGAGATTGTCCCAAGTGAAGTAAGTCAGACACAGAAAAAGAAGCATCATATAATATCGCTTATATGTGGAAAATAAAAAACTTATTTACAAAAAGAAGTAGAATCATGGACATAAGAAATAAATTTATAATAATCAGGGGAAAGGGGTGGGGGGAAATATATTAGGAGATTGGGATTGATATATACACACTACTATATATAAAATAAGAACCTACTGTATAGTACATTGGACTCTACTCAACACTCTGTGATGGCCTACGTTGGAAAAGAATCTGAGAAAAATAAATAAAGCAGTAACTGATGTTATTCCCCAGATGAAGTATTGTATAATTTCTCTTCAGTGCTGTTTTTCTTTTTTTTACAAATCCAATGATTTATATGGTATCCTTATAAACAAGATTTGCAAATATTTTAACTTCCAGTAAATTACAAAACTATTCTATGCTATGCACATAGGAAGCACAGTTGCACTCACATTACTAAGAACAATATATCAAATTTTTGTCCAGTATAATTGAATGACCAAGATATCATCAACTTCTTACTGTACAGACAGAATTTATGGCCTGCTAAAGTAATAACAATGCCATACTTAAACCTGTTAACATTAGGTAACAAATATTTTTGTCACTAGAAATATACTGTGTTTATATTTTAAGCAAATATGTTATGAAGTTAATTAAGCTACAAGCTGAATTTCATTGCTTTCAAAAGGGACTACTTGTATAATAAAAAACTTCATCTCTCTCAAGTTAATTAATTAAATGAAATATCATGTAATCAAATTTTAACATAGTTGCTAACATTTTCCAGTAGGTTATTTCAAATATGAGTCTTCAAACTCTTATTCAAAGTAATAAATTATAGTGAAGATCAATTTAATACTATATCCCACTAAGATTTTGAATGAACTATTAATTGTAACTTTGTAATTAACCAATTGAAGGCTTTATGGCCACATACACTGTTGTTAATCAAGTTTTATTTTCATTATTGGTCATAATAAAGTACTAATACTGTCTCTTAAAATGTTCATAAGCCTAATACATATTTTTTACCTGAACTATTTCTTCAATAATCTTAGGAAAGTCACAGATACTATAAATAAATTTAACTACTTTCCAGTTACCTAAGGAATTTAAAAGCTTAAAAGCCAAGGTAATGTTTCAGTAGACAAATACAATGTTCATAATTAAGATACTGCATTCTCACATAATACAACATTTGGAAAAATCATCTATTTAATACCAGGTACCAGTTAACTTTGTACCCAGCTAATTTTGCTCTATGTAGAAGAAATAAATCAAGTAATATTTATTTGGAGGAAGAAATACTTGAAGAATAAGTTCTTCAGTTGTTTTTGGATAACATGAATTTACACACATGAGTGCTGATATTATTTTTTTTCTGATGTTAGAGGATGTGGAAGAAAAGAAGACTCATGTCAGGTGTCAAAGCCCTCAAAGAAAACAGATTAACTGGGAGGTCAGAAGAAAAAGCAACTAGAGAGGCACCAGGTCACACATGTAGGTGGCATATACCTAAAAGCAGAAGAATATAAAAGTGACAACAGGAGCAAGGAGAAAATCAAAGACCTAAAAAAGAGAACATAATCACTAGATATCTACTAAATAAACATTTGCAGAATATGTGTTTCAAACAAGTGAATTAAAAATAAATGGATAAATGTGATACCATCACTTCTGCTTTCTAGTATAACCAAGCATGGGAAATTAACCAAGTATGGGAATATAATGAATATGGAAGAAAGAAAGAAAACAGAAGTAAGATTCCCAAAGAAGAATTTAATATTGATTAAGTCAGGGAAACAAGCACATGTCTTTAAAACACAAGAGATTTGAGAGTGATTACATGGCAGGAGGAGAAGGGGTCAACAGATGATGAGATGGTTGGATGGCATCACCAATTCAATGGACATGAATTTGAGCAAATTTTGAGAGATAGTGAAGGACAGGGAAGCCTGGCATGCTGCAGTCCATGTGGTTGCAAATAATTGGACATGACTTAGCAACCGAATAACAGAGAAGTCGAAAAGGAGACTGATCATCCATGCCTAAAATATTCAAACTTTGTAACTGGGGTACAAAAAATATTTGTTGGTAAGATTAATGGAATCTAAAAAATTACTATGCAAGCACAAAGGCATCACTCTTTGGGAAAGCATTTTTTGCTACATATACCCATAACATCCTTTTAAACTGCTCAATACTTATTTAAAACTTTGACTTCCCAAAATAGATTGTGTATTCCCTGATGAAGGAATCATGTTCAACATTTTGCCATCTGTCTCAAAACTTACTATGGTGCTTGGCACATGGTAAACATAAATAAAATGTGAATAAGAAAGAATAAAATAAAGAAGAGAGAAAGTGAGAGAGGGAGGAAAATGAGATGGAGGGAGTAACAGAGAAAACAGGCTGGATAATGGAGGAAAATTAAAGTTGAAAATAAAGACATGCTTAAACTGATTCCATGGCAAATCTCTCCAAAGAACATAGATGCAAAACTCCTCATCAAAATACCAGTATATTGAATTCAACACACTATTAAAAGGATCATATTCTATCTGGAATTTACTTCAAGTTCACAAGGATGGTTTAAGATCTGAAAATTGATTAATGTGATGTATCACAGTAATAAGATAATGGATAAAAACCCTATGATCATCTCAATAGCTTATAAACAGTATTTAACAAAATTCAATATCCACTTAAGATAAAAACTTTCAACAAAGTGAATATAGAGGAAACATATTTCAACATAATAAGGCCAAATATGTAAAGCCCATAGCTAACATCATGGTCAATGATGATTCAGGAACAAGACAGGAATGTTTACTTTTGCCACTTTCATTTGACATAGTACTAGAAGTCTTAACTAGAGTAACTATCTTCCCAGGTGGTGGTAAAGAACCTGTGTGTCAGTGCAGGAGACATGAGAGATATGGGTTTGATTTCTGGATCAGGAACATCCCTTGGAGGAAGGCATGGCAACCCATTCCAGTGTTCTTGCCTCTGGAGAATCCCATGGACAGAGGAGCCTGGCAGGTTACAGTCCACGGGGTTGCAAAGACTCTAACACAACCGAAGCGACTTAGTACTAGGACTAGAGCAAACAGTCAAGAAAAAGAAATAAGATGTCTAAGTCAGCAAGCGAGAGGTAAAACTCTATTTTCAAACGGCATATTACACTTTGAAAATCCTAAACACTCCAAAAAATCGTTAGAAAAAATTCACTAAAGCTGAGGAGTATAAAGTCAATGTATAGAAACCAAGCACATTTCTATACACAAATAACAAACTATCATAAAAAAATATTAAGCAATACCTTTATAATTGCATCAAACCAAATATCTAGAAATAAATTTTATCAAGGTGAGATCTATATGCTGAAAACTGTCACTGTTGAAATAACCTGAAGAATACACAAATGAATGGAAACATTCCCTGCTCACAGATTAGCATTAATAGCATTAACATATCCATACTTCTCAAAATGATCCACAATCTCAATGCACTCTCTACCAAAATTCCATCATTTTTCACAGAATTTTTTAAAATCTAAAATTTGTAGGAAATTCAAAGGACTTCAAATATCCAGAAAAAAAATGTGAGAAAAAACGAGAATCGAGAGGCATCAACTTTCCTGATTTCAAGCAAAACTAAAAAGTTATAGTCATCAAAGCAGCATAATATGTACATTAAAAAGGTATATGTGCAATGGAACAAAATGGAGTACAGAAATAAACTCATGAATATATGGTCACAACCAAATTATGATAAAGTAGCCAAAAATATAAAAAGGAGACAGGATAATGTTTCCAACAAATGGTGTTGGAAATCCTGAGCAGCCATATGCAAAAAGGTAAAACTGTATCCCACTCTTACACCAAATGCAAAGATGAACTCAAAATAATTTACAGACTTGAATACCTGAAACCATAAAACTAGAAGGAAACATAGAGGGTAAACTCCTTGATAGTGGTCTTGACAATACATTTTTTGGATTTGAGGCCAAAAGTAAAGACAACAGATGCAAAAATATGATGATGAAGTTTACTCTGACTACATCAAATGAAATGACATCAACCTACAGAATGAGATAAAGTATCTGCAAACCATATATCTGGTAAGTAACTACTATCCAAAATGTGTAAAGAAGTTATGCAAGCAAATAGCAAAAAAAAAAAAAAAAATCTGATGAAAAAAATGGCAGAGGATCTGAACAGATATTTTTCAAAAGAAGAAAATTGATGGCCAACAGGTACATGAAGAGGTGCTCAACATTATTAATCATCAGGGAAATATAAATCAAAACCATAATGAGATATTACTTTATACGTGTAAAAAATGGCTATTATCAAAAAGATAAAAAATAACATGTTTTGATGAGGATATAGTAAAAAGGGAACCCTTGTGCACTGTTTGTGGGAATGTAAACTGATTTAGCTGTTATGAAACACATAAAGTTTTCTCAAAAACTTAAAAATATAACTAGTATATGATCCAGCAATTCCACTTCATGGATACATATCATAAGGAAACATAATCACTACCTCAAAGAGGTATCCACATCCTTATGTCCACTACAGCATTGTTTATTATAACCAAGACACAGAAATAACCTGTCTTTACCAATGAATGAGTGGATAAAGGATGTGGCATATACATATAATATGTCTATAAATACATATAGATATATGTATATATATGCATACATATATAAATATAGATTGGAATATTATTTGACAACGAAAAAGAAAGAAATTCTGCCATTTACAACATTTGAGAAGGAACTTAAACCATTTTAACTCTCCTCTTTCACTTTCATGAAGAGGCTCTTTAGTTCTTCAGTTTCTGCCATAATGGTGGTGTCATCTGCATATCTGAGGTTATTGATATTTCTCCTGGCAATCTTGATTTTATCTTGTGTTTCATCCAGCCTGGCATTTCACATGATGTACTTTGCATACAAGTTAAATAAGTAAGGTGACAATACACAGATTTGACGTACTCCTTTCCCTATTTGGAGCCAGTTTGTTGTTCCATGTCCAATTCTCACTGTTACTTCTTGATCTGCATACGGATTTCTCAGGAGGCAGGTCAGGTGGTCTTGAATTCCCATGCCTTGAAGAATTTTCCACAACTTGTTGTGATGTACACAGTCAAAGGCTTTGGTGTAGTCAATAAAGCAGAAAAAGATGCTTTTCTGGAACTCTTTTGCTTTTTCAATGATCCAGTGGATGTTCGCAATTTGATCTCTGGTTCCGCCTTTTCTAAATCCAGCTTGAACATCTGGAAGTTCACAGTTCACATACTGTTGAAGCCTCTCTTGAAGAATTTTTAGCATTACTTTGGTAGCATGTGAGATGAGTGCAACTGGGCAGTAGTTTGAACATTCTTTGGCATTGCCTTTATTTTGGATTGGAATGAAAACTGACCTTTTCCAGTCCTATAGCCAATGCTGAGTTTTCCAAATGTGGTGGCAAATTTTGAGTGCAGCACTTTCACAGCATCATCTTTTAGGATTTTAAATAGCTCAGCTGGAATTCCATCACCTCCACTAGCTTTGTTCATAATGGTACTTCCTAAGGCCCACTTGACTTTGCATTTCAGGATGCTTGGCTCTGGTTGGGTGATCACCTTATTGTGGTTATCTGGGTCATGAAGATCTTTTTTGTATAGTTCTTATGCATATTTTTGCCACCTGTTCTTAATATCTTCTGCTTCTGTTAGGTCCATACCATTTCTGCCCTTTATTGTGCCCATCTTTTTCCATTTTCAGATGGAAACTTGGATTACCTAGACCATTTATCCACTGTGATCATTGTTTTGCTGACATACATAGCATGCATGCATATCTCCAGGTATATGAAATTTACAAAGTTACAAGGGAATCAGTTCCACTATTAAATGGATCTTAGTTTCCCAATTGGATGGAAATATATTTCCCTATGACTTCTGTCCATTTTCCCATTGAATTATTTGAAGCCATATAAAATAAACCTACTTTTCTTCTGTTAATATTCTTCAGACTCTTAAACATGTCAAGGAGCAATACCACATGGTTATATTTATGCTTTGGCATAGCCAGGGATGAACGAGCAAATACTACTGGCGTCTTGGGTTAAAAGTTGTATAAATGGCAAACAAATCTTGAAAGATAAAGACAGAGGCATCTCCTCTGGAGACATTCATTTATATTTCAAAAGGCAATAGATCCAGGGGTCATCACCATTTCTCCAGAGATGATTTACATTGTTTACATTACAGAGCAAAGTTCCGTATTCATCTTTGTCCCCCATTCTTCCCTCCCTTTCTCTCCATCCTCCTAGAGGTGAGGAGGAATAACTGTTCCACCAGCCTCTTAAATAAGCCAAAAGATCCATAATTTAGGAGTTCCTGTCCCTACTGTATTTGAAGGTGACATCTTCCTTCATTATGTTACCGAATAGGGGGATGAGAAGTAAACTGATTAAAATGTTGCATGAGTAATTAAAATATCATCTGAGGCAGAAACCCCTTACTTTTCACCCCAGAATAAAATAAATGCATCTATAACAGTTTATCAAAAGATAGCTATTATTAAGACTTCTCTTCTTCAGACTTCACATCTTGAGATTCCTCAAGCTAATTATCAATCCCCTCAGCACATTAATAATTTTTCACTATTAGCATGCCAATTTGCTACTGTCTCCATAAAATAGGCCCCTGCTGCTGCTGCTGCTGCTGCTAAATCGCTTCAGTCATGTCCGACTCTGTGCGACCCCATAGATGGCAGCCCACCAGGCTCTCTCATCCCTGGGATTCTCCAGGCAAGAACACTGGAGTGGGTTGCCATTTCCTTCTCCAGTGCATGAGAGTGAAAAGTGAAAGTGAAGTCGCTCAGTCATGTCCGACTCTGTGCAACCCCATAGACAGCAGCCCACCAGGCTCCTCCATCCATGGGATTTTCTAGGCAAGAGTACTGGAGTGGGTTGCCATTGCCTTCTCTGAAAATAGGCCCCTGGAATAAATATCTAAGACAGAGGAAATTATATGTCAATCTTCTTAATCCAACTTTACATGTTTGTATTAGTATATGGAAAAGGATACAGTGCAAAGAAGACATTTCTCTGTGTCTTTGTGTTGATGAGGCATGACAATAGTCTTCCTTAGACTACCTAAATTCACTTGAAAACCTGTCCCCATCCTTCTGCAAGCCGAAATTTGATGTCTACTATTAGACATTCTTTGGCAGTCTTGGAATCCTGCCCATAGACTACTGGAAGAGGCACATAGCATTTTGAGTAACAGTAGTGTCTCAGGACAGTGAAAGCAGGTTTCAACATCTGCTTTCAAGCTGTCTTCAGATATGATCACACAAAACAAACTGAATTATGAATTAAACTTTCAAGTCAAGTTATCCATTTGTGCAAAGTGAACTCTGTAGGCTACATGAATATTATGGGGGGTGGGTACATGAGGAGAATAAAGTCAAAGTTTGCCTAAAATCTTAAAGTACATGATGTAAGTTTGGATACAGATTCTCAAAAGCTTAGAGTTTAGACAGAGCACACTATCAAAATGTTAGGCCAACTAATGATTGTTACACAATCATTTCTGAGCATAAACTCATGTGCTGGGAACATTTTTATACCTCCTAGAAACATCCTGGGATATTTCCTGGTCTGACACATCAGGTGTAATCTCTTAAACATTTATTGCTCTGAAGGAGACAGTTTACTAAATAGTCATGTATTGTCCACAGTAGAGAAACATTTGAGTAAGTAGAAAGCCATCTTTCTAAAAAAAATTTTCTGTTAGAAAAAAATGTGTGCCACTTCTTGCATGATCTTTTACTTACCTGACCAATTTGATTTCCTATTTTTCTTTAAAAGATGCCCACTGTGTGCTATAAACAACCTAACCTACAAACTTTCAGGGATATGATATGACCTTTTAAAATGCAGTTATAACCTTAGGACTCCTGTTTTAACCACTGTTCAAGTCAATTTGAAATGCTAAAGCGAACCCTTTTTCCTTAACAATAATTATCAACAAGAATTAATTTATATAATTACTATAAGTGGATCACATGTTTTACCTATAAACAAAGACACTCAAAGCAATACATCTTTGCTCCTCATCCCCAAATTTCCCAACCTCCCCAGGATGGTTTTTCTTCTAAACAGAGGGAGCAATTTCATTATTTTAACTGATAATGTCATTCCTCTCAGACCTGCCTCTATTCATTTCTATTCTGGTATTCTTTTATAGAATTTTGCATTTGGAATTGAACGGCTTTCGAAAAGAAAAAGCTAGTGTCTAAAAAAAATGGGCTCTTCTCTTTAATGCTCTGGTTGACAAGGTACAAGAGTACTTCAGGAGTTTACCTAGCAAATGAACTGCTCCTTGAACTTGGCAACAGTCCACACTTTCAAATGCCAGCAACTCCCAGGGAGCTTTGGATTTCAGCTAATTTCAGCTACAAACGATTCCAACAGTGGGCTTTTTCCATTAATTATGCTTTAGAACCAGTTCACTGTCAGCATGGGTTTTAAAAGAACTTTTTCCCAAAGGTTTCTTGTTGCATTAAAGGCCCTTTGCACTCCTCTGTCACTGAAACCCCGTGGTACTCACTCCAGGGAGGCGCTCAGCATCAATGTGTGTCTCCTGTCTTCCGTGGCAGCTGATCCATGTACTGAAGTGACAACGTGACATAGAAATCCCATCCTTTCTAAGAACAGTCCTGCTTGATGTCTTTTTATTTTTCAAGAGGAGGTACTGCAAAGGAAAAATATTGGATGAGATAATTATTAGCATTATCACTTTCATGATTGCTATTATCAATCTCTGAACATTAATCCCTATGTGTTTTCCTGAGATTACACCCCTTAATAGCCACCCCAACAAAAACAAGCCAATCCAAAGCAGTGGCTGAGCACCCACATCAGCACTTTTAATATAGCTCAAATTAGTTTAGCTCTAGCTCAAAAAACACTTCATTGTTTCAGTTTGTTAACCACAATGTCTTATAAAATAAAGCATGTTTACTGTCATTTCGCGAAAGTCATTTCTTCCTTTAGGAATTTGGCACTGAAGAATTTCAAAGATATCAGTGTGGGGCTGTTATCGTGCACCAGCCAAAGCTGTCAGGCCTCATTACCTCCAAGACAAAAATTACAGACTAATGTATTAAACGCATGACTAGAAACACGCCAGGCACCCTCTCCGTTCTGCGGTAATGGGATGACACCCGCCGCTCGCAAGCTGAACTGCAGCTGGTTCCCCTCCCCCTTTGCATCGCACTGCACAGAAGTGGAGGGATGATAAACACCCAAGTCAAAATCGAATTGCTGGATTTACTGCCGGCAGGACCCAGCAGCGCCGCTGTTCCTGTGAATGCAGTGCATTCATTTTCACAAACCCCATTTCAAGGAGTCTGTCATGAAGCAAACACACTTCTTATCTGGCTGAATATTAGCATAGCAGCTCCTGGCCCCCATTTATCTCTTCTACAAAGGGAAGAAGAAGTCAATTTGAGGGGTTTGTTCTGATTCTATAAAATAAATTACTTTCAGTGATTATAGAATGATGTCATCCTGGCTCATGTGGGTTGTTTTTTTGCAACTATTTTTAATTTTCCAGTCACATTTTAAACATGCACTTTTGTTTCTCTGTGAGGTCTTTATCACAGGCTTTACAGGTAAGTCCTGGAACACATCGAGCATCTCCAAAACAGACCGATGAGGTGACATTTTAAAATCCAACAAGCTGACAGTGACGGTGAAGTGTCCCTCCTCCTGCTTATGCATCTATTATATACACTGGGCCGAGAAAGAACTGTGATTTCTTCCTGCCCGAATTTAAGCTATAAACTGTAGCCTCACTGCCCTAAATCATTAATGTTTATGGTGGACACCTGTGAGATCTAAGCTGACCAAAAAGAAATGATGGAGCTTAAATGTACAACAGATAAATACATTGGTCTGTCTGTGTATGAGGCAGAGAGAATAAGAGCTTTGTCCTGAGCTGGAAGGAGTCATTCTCCTGCCTTAACCAGGCAGATGCCTGAACAAACCACTCAGATTTCCAACCTGGAAATTTTTTAAATTGTCAAACTGTAGAAAATTTGCAAGAAAGCTTAGATCATTTGAGAGAATAAAATGAGGAAGAACATAAGCTTGATGTGAGATTGATCTGGTATGAATAAGGGCTCTACTATTTAAGCATCTGGGTGGCCTTGGGCAAGTTTCCTAATCTCAGTTTCCCCTTATGTAAAATGAGGAAAAACAATGCCTATTTTATAGGGTTGTTGGGAAGAGTAAGAACTAAAAAGTATGAAATTCACAGCAGGGAATTAGAACACAGCACGGTACATTAAAAAAATTCAGTGAGTGTTAGAGGTTATTATTATTTGACAGCAAATATTTTTTTTATTTATTTAACATCTTCATTTGCTAAAATGTTATGAGTTTTATAGTCATAGAATAAAAATCTTAGCTATTCCACCTACTTACAGCCATGTTTTCTAGGATTACTATCTCCCCCCTTCTCTTTTAATGTTGATCAATTACATTAAGTGCCTACTCAGCTGTGAACATCTTCCAAGTCATAACTGTGAGTCTTTGTGTGAGCACGTGACATTGGCTCACATGGACATGTGGACATAAGTCTCACCCTTCCTTCACCTCCCCCAAGTTGTGACTTGATCAGAATTCAAACACAATACTGTCCACTCATTTTCTAGTTCAGTATTTCATTTCAGTTATCCTAACACAATACTCGTTAGTGGCTTTAGAGTATAATTTAACCTAACGCTTTTTTTTTTTTTCCTTAACGGATCACCTGTGATGACCAGTGCATCATATGTTAGGTCTTAGAATAGATCATTAGAACATAGTCTTTTCCTCTTAGGAGAGTTCAGCGCAGAAGGGTGAAGTAAAAATGATACCCAAATAACTGAAATAGAAGATTTCAACTATTAAATGAGATAGGATTTAAGAAAAATAAAAAGCCTACAGAATTATTATACACTAAGGGAACTAGAAACAGCTTCTATGAGATGACATTAGGCACAAGTCTTGATGTATGCTGAAGCTCTTTTTAAATTAAAAAGAATAGGATGGGCTTGGGGGGTAAAATAGGCACAAAAAGAAAAGACAATTCAGGCAGATGAGACTTTTGTACAGGCAATAGTAGATGTAAATCATATTGCTGATGTTTTTGAGTCACTAAGTTGTCTTTGACTCATTGCAACCCCACGGACAGCAGCGCACTGGGATCCTCTGTCCTCTGCTATCTCCTGGAGCTTGCTCAAATTCACATCCCTTGTGTCATACTGTAGAGGATCTTAACTGCTTAAGTAAAATTTGGTTCTGAAGTTGTAGGCAATGTTAAACACTACAAGTGCTTGAACAGAAATAGAAAATATTTTTGCTTTCAAAAGAAATATAGTCGCAATGTGAAAGTAATATCATAATGGAGACTGATGAAATATAGAATCCTACTTCAAGAAATAACTAACAAGAGCCTGAACCTTAAGCTCCCAAGTGATCAAACTTGGGTCTCCTGCTTTGGTAAGAGGATTCTTTACAACTAGCGCCACCTGGGAAGTCCAACGTGGTACTACACTCCTGGTAAAATAACCTATTACAGAACTTTGTTCATTTAGGGGTGGACAAGTTCATAATAAATAACTGGGCCATCTCTTCCTTTAATGGATATCAACTCCTTATCACATTCTATTCCACACGTTTTGATGGAAAAGCCTAAGAAGTTAACTCTGTCTTAACTTGTCCCTTAAATGCAGCACTAGGAGCAAGGCATGGTACCCTCTCCTTTCTGCAGTACAGAGGAAATGGAGGTCAGAGAGCAGGCCTGTAACTGACTCCATCCCCACAGGCTCTTTCCTGAGCTATTATTACAGGCTGTGTAAGGCCACAGGCAGCCATGAAATATGTCTCCTCCATTTCTGGGAAAATAACTTAAATTTTCTACTTTTATAAAGCATTTCTTTTTTCTTCAATGGATTCAAAATGTGCTTTTAATAATCCTTTCAATAGCCCTCTGAAGGAAAATTTTATACAAGAATTATCATTCTTTCCTTACAGATCGGGAAACTGAGCAAGGAGATTGAGTGTCTTGCCTGAGGCCATATAGCAAGTTAATTTTAGAGCCAAGAATAGTCATCTTTACTGCTTCTCTGACACCTTAGCACAGGCTGAGTCACTGTGAGTACATTCCTTGTGAACTGTGTCACAGGCAGCAAGTATTATTACAATAGCCACATTCTAGGTGCTGATAAATATACCCAAATGATAACTACCACAGATGAGACTCAAGCTCTCTAAAAGGAAGATCATTGGTTGTACTCTCACCTCTGTTTTCCTCATATATTTAGCTTATTTATAAACTTCTCCTATAACCTATGTAAAAAAAAGTGAAAGTGTTAGCCACTCAGTCATATCCAACTCTTTGCTACTCCATGGACTGTAGCCTGCCAGGTTCCTCTGTCCATAGAATTATCCAGGCAAGAATATTGGAGTGGGTAGCCATTCCCTTCCCCAGTGGATCTTCCCAACTCAGGGATCAAACTCAGGTCTCCTGCACTACAGGCAGATTCTTTACTGTCTGAGCTACCAAATTAGTCTTCAGTTTTTATTTATTTTATCCAGTTCCTCACCAAAGCTAAAGTTTAGGCAGTTTAGGATTCTACCCAATGGGACAACTTGCTTCTCAGAATCACATAATATATTTTGTCTTACCTTGTGCTCTCACAGTTAAAAAAAAAAAAGACAAAAATGTTGTAAGCTGCAGATGTATTATTTAATGAATTTGGTATTTGTATTAGAGATGCTTTTCTCTGGTGGCTCAGTGATAAAGAATCTGCCTGTCAATACAGAAACCAGGGGTTCCAACCCTCAGTCAGGAAGCTCTGTTGGAGTAGGAAATTGCAATCCACTCCAGTATTCTTGTCTGGGAAATCACATGGCCAGCCTGGCAGTCCATGGGGTCACAAAGAGTCAGACATGACTTGGTGACTAAACAACAACAGGTCATAAGTAATAGGACATCCAAATACCACGGATGTGATGGAGATAGGCAATCTCTGGATTGATTCAGTAATGTAATGATATCATAGCATCCCCAGGCTCCTGGACTGCATCCTTTTTCATAATGACACTTCTTATTACCTCACGGTGGTAAGAGGGCTTCTTTGATTGGGCATCAAATCCTTGTTCAAAAATGGAAATGGGAAGTGGTAGTACTAGCAACTATCAGGTATCTATCTCTTATCAGGAAATAAGAGTCTATACCAGAATCTTTATAGGAGAATTTTGTTCCTATCTCATTGACTAGACGTAGATCATGAGGCCACCTCTAACTTAAAGAAGAGCTAGAAAAATGTTATCTTGGCTTTACACACAAGAGGAAGAAAGATAAACGGAGATGGAAACCAGGTGTCAATCACAATTCTCATGTTAATCTGTGGAGATTTGCAAAACATAGTATACATGTCCATGACTTTGGTTTTATAAAACTATTTTTGGGGTAAGGCAAAATAATAATTTGAAAAGAAATCAGAGAAATGAAGAAAGTAAGGGTAATGGAGAAATGCTGAAGTGAAATGATTTAACAAGAGAGATTAGATGTAACTGGATAAGCTAAAAGTCACCTTTTACAAGGAAAATTCTGATACCCTTTTGAAATATTCTGTGAAAATCTACATGGATAATCAGAGTATGTAATTCAGCTTATCTGAGCTCATAATTTGAGTTCTTAGTAATTTTTTAATAAGAACTCAATAATAATGTAATATATTAATCCTTCAATAATAATGTAATGGTCAGGATTACTTTATAAAGATAGCTTCATGTGGTATTACTTATACCCTTTCAGTAAAATAATCCTTAACTTGCCAACCATTCAGTAAAATATTAAAAATGAATATAGAAAAGGGCACTTAATTTTCTTATTTCCAAAGTCTACTTCCAGTATATCTAAGAGATGCTTGATATCCAGGCATGTTTGGGCTTCAGCAGATAATTGAGTTTTCTACCTACAGATTCTAGGAGTCAGGAATTTTCCCCTGGGTGGACCTAGCTCAAACACTGACCAATTCATCAGGATTCAACAAAACTCCAACTGGCAAGAGTACAAGGCATAGCAAGTAAGCATTTTAAATGGCACCTTCGAATTGATACTGTGATAATTTCCAACGTTACTGCCACTGTGCTGTATGTATTTTAAATAAAAGTATTTTATTATTCAGTCCTGTCCTGTAATAAGTAAATCTAGAGTGGCACCAGGCTATAAATTTAATTACTAAGTATGGCTGTCCATTGTGATGTCTTGATGCCAAGCGCAAGAAAGGCTCTTTTTCCTCATTTTGCTAAGGTCCAAAAAGCGGTAAGCATTCTCTGAGGTAAGGGAAAATTGAACTGCTGATCTTCTAAACTGTTTGCATCTACTTCTCTGATAATAACACCATCATCAGCAACATAGCAACAAATCTTTACAGATCAGTTCTACTGTGTCAGGTCCTATGCTAATTACTTTATGTGTCCCAATAGATTCCTCACAGTAACTCTGTAAGGTAGAAAACATTATCCCATTTTATAGACAAGAAAACTGAGGGTTACGGATATCAAATAACTTATCTATGAGAAAATATCTTAGGTCATTCCTACCAACATTCTATACGAAAAATTGCTGTTTGTATTCTAGTCTTCTAGGTGCACTAGAAAACCCTCTCAATCCAGAAAACAGGCATGTCTAAGACAGTATAGGGCTTACCATAGCACAGATTCTAAACAAAGCATTATTAAATTAAAATGCACTCTTCAACTGCCCATATAACTTGTTTTAATCTTTCAAAGAGCATTGCCTTTTTGAAATAATAAAGAATGCAATGGAAAGGAGGGACAGGGACAGTTCAACTTGCTGTCACCAAGGAAGCCTTTACATACCACCTTCCATGAGGTATATTCTCTAACAATGCAGACTCGTGGTTACAGGAAAGCAAGTGAAGTCAAGCAGTTCATAGTTTAGTTGTCTTCTAAGTTTTTATAGCACCAAGAAAAGGCATGACCCAACCAAGCAAGCTGGCAGGAAATTATGTCTTCTTAATACCTTATGACCTTGAAGCACTCATCTCTGAAAACTTCTTTCACCCATAGACAGACATATTTATCCATCATCCTATATGCGAAAGAAAATGAATCTATGGTGACATGGTTGCTAAAAGAAATAGATTATAAAAAAAAAAAAAAAAACACTTGGGTGCATTTGAAGCCCACTTCTTATTTCCAAAGGAATCTCATGTGAAAAGCCATGGAAAATGTCACAGTGATATAGTTGTAAGGCTTAATTCCCTAGCTATCCATACATCCAAGGGAGATTTGGCTTCTAAGGAATATCTGAGTGCCAAACAGTAATTAATATTCAGCCTTCCCAGGTGGTTCAGTCGTAAAAGGAATCTGCTTCTCAATGCAGGAGACACAGGTTCAATCCTAGGGACAGGAAAATCCCCTGGAGAAGAAAATGGCAGCATTCTTGCCTGAAAAAAATCCCACAGACAGAAGAAGCCAGCGAGCTATAGTCCATGGGGTCACAAAAGAGCTGGGCATGACTTAGTGGCTAAACAACACAGTATAAAAGCTTCAACAAACATTGACTCTAGTTAGTCAAAATCATATTAACTTCTTAAGGTATCTATCCAATATTTTTATAAGGTTTGGTATCTTATATTCTTCACTTTTAAGAAATAACTTAAAAAAAACGCTATGTCCATGCATAGCCACACAGGTATACTCACACATGTAGGTGTTGATTTAATTAGAAGAGCAAAATTTTGGAAGTCCTAGTTGTGATATGAAGTTGAGAAGTATCTATGATGTCCTAACAGCCACATTTTATCTGATTTGACTGTTTTTCCTCTTATCTAAAACTAGTTTGACTGTCCTTTGAGGTAGATATCTTCGACAAAGTTGCCTTTAACACTAAATGAGCAAATATTGTACCAGTGCTCCTCAAGAAAATACAAGGTTAGGTTCCTGGGAGGCCCTGGTCACACTGTCATCAACCAATGAATATTAATCTTCTTTACATCTGTTTCTGTTAAACGATACCGGATATAAAGTATTCAATAAAAGGAAAACCAGGGAACGCATGGACAACAACACTCTAATGCCTAAGCGAAGCTTTTCTAACATGTGTTTTTCTTCACAAGGGACTTCACAAGCTTCTTGTGGTTAGGGATAGTAGACAGCATTGCTCTTGTTGGCCACATTAAACAGCAAAGTCACCAACAAAAAGCATAAAAACGTGAAACAGGCAACGCAAAACTCAACAAACATCAAAAGGGACGTGTTTCAGTCTGGAAGCTGAAACAAGAAGGGAAAGCATAGTTTTGATCCATCTCAGCTGGGAATGTTACCTGGGGGCAACTAAAATGTTTCCCACTTTGTGCGTGTCTGCGAATAGCCTTCAAAGTGCTGAGAGTATTAACTTTGGGGTTCCAAATAAATTTAGCAAGCAGATGAATGAACAGAATTGGCTAATAATGAGGACTAACTGTACTTGGATGAATTAAAAATCAAGCTCTGATTTTCTTAGATATAATTCTTTAGATTAGATAGAAATCCTGGAACTTATTTGTCCTTAATAGTCAAAGGTGTGTAGATGTCCTGCTCTAATTTTTGTATGATCCTAGATTTCAGAAAATGAATAGGACAGGCATGTGAAAAGATGCTTAACATCACTAATTATTATAGAAATGCAAATCAAAACAAAAATAAGACATCAACTCACACTTATAAGAATGACTATCCTCAAAACTTCTATAAATAAATGTTGGAAAGGATATAAAGAAAAGGGAATCCTTGCACACTGTTGGTGGGAATATAAATTAGTGCAGTCACTAGGGAAAACAGCATGGAGCTTCCTCATAAAATTAAAAGTAGAATCACCATATGATCCAGAAATTCCGCTCCTAGAAATACAGTCAGAAAAGAAAGAAAATGTTAATTTAAGAAGACACACTTGCCCCAGTACACATAGCAATACTATTTATAATTGTCAAGGTATAGAGGGTATGAGATTAAGGGATATAAACTATTATGTACAAAATAGATAAGCAACGAAGATATATTGTATAGCAAAGGAAATTATAGCCATTAGTTTGTAATAACGTTTAATGGCATATAAAAGCCCTCAACATCACTAATTATTAGAAAAATGCAAATGAAAACTACAAAGACATATCAACTCACAATGGTCAGAATGGCCAAAGCCAAAACATTTATGAATAATAAATGCTTGAGAAGGTGTAGAGAAAAGGGAACCTTCCTACACTGTTGGTAGGAATGCAAATTAGTGCAGCCACTATGGAAAGCAGTATGGAGGTTCCTTGAGAAACTAAAAACAGAGTTACCTTATTATCTTGTGATCCCTCTCCTGGCATATATCTAAAGAAAACCATAATTTGAAAAGTTACATGCACTCCAATGTTCACTGTAGCACTATTGACAATAACCAAGAAATGGAAGCAAACTAAATGTCCATCAGCAGAGGAATGGATAAAGATGTGGTACATATAAACAATGGAATGTTACTCAGCCATAAAAATAAATGAAATAATGCCATCTGCAGCTCCATGAATGGACCCAGAGATTCTCATAGTCAGTTAAGTAAATCAGGGCAAGAAAAATGTATGCTACCACTTATATGTGGAATAAAAAAAAATGATACAGATGAACTTATTTACACAACAAAAACACACCCACGTACATAAAGAACAAATGTGTGCTTACCAAAAGGGAAAGAGGGGAGAGGATAAATTAGAAGTTTTAAATTAATATATGCACACTACTATATATAAAATAGATAACTAACAAAGACCTACTGTATAGCACAGAGAACTATACTCAGTATTTTGTAAAAATCTATAAGGGAAAAGAATCTAAAAAAGAATAGATGTAAATATGTATGTAACTAGGCCAATTTGTTGTACACCTGAAACTAACACAATACCGTAAATCAACTATACCTCAATTAAAAAAATACTGAATCACTACACTGTGTGCCTGAAACTAACATAATATTGTAAATCAACTATACTCCACTTTTAAAAAAAGAAAATGAAGAGAAGGCAGGCTCCAGCAAAGACTGATGGCGGTGTTGATTTGCAAGGGTCCAAGAAGCCAAAGCCAGCACAAAAAAGCTGATTCCAAATTGTTTATGTCAGGTTAGTTCTAAGTGACTTTCATTCATTTATTCCACAAACAATTTAACATCATACTAACTTTGTCAGGCTATAGGTACAAAAACCAAATGCATTACAGTCACTCCCTTCCAAGACTATTCTCAGCTTCTTGGGGATTGTATATAAGTCAGATGTTTGTAGCCCTTTCTGCTTACACAGGAAATAGAAATGCTGGCTTGTATTTGCTTCCACATTTATCTTCCCACACTTTTCCTGGTCTCCCAGACAGATCACACTGGGAAAGTGGGATGAAGATTAAAATAATGACCACATCTCCCTCCCGGAGGATTCATATAGGCTGAAATGCATGTGAGAGCAAGATGGAAATTGTCAGAGAACATGTTCAAGTTAACCCATTATCATTGACAATAATGGGAACAAAGTTACATCATTACAAGTCACTAGCTTGGTTTTTTTCTTTGAAAGAACAACTATTTTGAAAAAGTATCATATATTGATTTTTAGAAAGCTAATCTTTTTTAAGACATGCTGAAAATGGCTGGTATGTACTTTCCCTTGTAGTTTAAGAATTTCAGACCATCAATATAACCATGTAACAAAGATTTATCATGCCTCTGTTAACAGAATGTAGATTGCAATTCAATGCTGGTACAAATAATTTATATTTCTAGAACTGAATTTTTAATATGTAAAATTAAGAAACAGTAACACAGTGCATTTGCAGATGATCTGAATCTGAACATACGCATTGAAAGTGATTCAAGTCTTCCCAAACTTGCATTGACAATGGTGGTAGCATCATCAATCATTCCAGTCAGTATGTGACAGAAAGGAGTCTTAAATCATATCTTAAAGTCAGTTTTTCATCATCCTTTTCTTAACTCTAAACTATCCTATTCTCAAGAGCTGTATGCTGCATATGTTTTTATCCTCATTTTAACAGTATTCTATCTTAACAGACTCGAGGATGCTCAGGAGATCAAAGCAGTCAATCCTAAAGAAAATCAGCTCTGGATATTTATTGGAAGGACTGATACTGAAGCTACAGCTCCAATACTTTGGTTACCTGATGCTAAGAACTGCCTCATTGGAAAAGACCCTGATGCTGGGAAAGATTGATGGCAAAAGGAAAACGGGGTGGCAGAGAATGAGATGGGTAGAAAGCATCACCTCCTCAATGGACATGGATTTGATCAAACTTCAGCAGATAGCAGAGGACAGAGTAGCTTGGAGTGCTCTTTGTGCAGTCACAAAGAGTCAGACACAACTTACAAACAGAACAACGGCAACAGATGTTCATTATAATGTATCATTAATTTCATCTATTTTTCTTGATAAAATAAAAAAGTGAATTGGTCACAGACAAATTAAGTGTCCAATTTCTTCTCATCTTAATAGAGTGCTAGTGTATTTGTACGTTCTTTGTGCAAAGGAATAGCATTTCTCACTTCAGTATACATGATTCTGAGGGGATGAGCTCACATCAGTAATCATGTGTCTATAGCTTTACCATGGCATTACCATTAGCACATGCTCACCTACACACCATTCAGTATACAAGCACTTACTGAGGGTCTGCTACTTTCCAGGTACTGCTGAAATAATGCTGCTATTAGAAACCACTGGACCACACTGTCTAATTTTAATAGATACTGGGCATAATTTTGTCTTGTCCAGTGATTAATACTGCCACATATATCTCACTCAAAATCAAAGAATGGAAAGGAAGTCACATTTTGAATGCTGACTATATGTTGGGCACCATACTAGAAGTTCTTTTTACAAGTGATCTTATTTAAGCCTTATATTAAACAAGGAAAGTCATCCAATATTTACAAATGAAGAAGCTGTGTCTCAAAGAGAATAAACATATTTTACCATTGATGTGCAATTTTATAGTGGTAGAACTGGAAATGAAATCCAGTTTAATCTGAACTCTACTCCATTCCACTCTTCTTTGCTCTGTAGAGTTATGAAAACACCCCTATTTTCAGGAATCCACTTAAGTAGGCACCCTTAAGTGAACAATATCCCATGTTCCTATCAAGGAGTGGATGTCTTTATTTTCAGTCAGTGCTTCAGGAAGAATCCAATGTCATCTGTAGGTGAGAATAAGTGCCAGGAATAGTATCATAGCTGAAGGACAGATCAAGGGCTTAGAGTAAATAAAATTTAAAGTTTTCCTATTTCCACTCTTATCAAGAAACAGCTTGGTCTGTAATTTTTCTTTCTTGATATTTTCTTACAGTGAGTTTACCAGAAACAAATAATTCAAGAGCTACATAAACCTATAAAATTCCTAAGGAAAAATTGGAATCCTTCCCTTTTGGGGATATTGATATATATACAGCTCCCAAAATCCCTGGGAAATAATATCTGATCACGTTTTCTCACATGCTTATACTTCTTCTGTTTTGTTGATTGCAAGTAGCTTTAGTATAGACTTCCCAATGCCATCTCCAAGTGTCTTTCTTCTGCATAAAACATGAAATTGTCAAGCGTGGAGTACACAGTTCATTGCAGCCACCAGAAGTCACTGATTCCTGCATTTATTTTTTCCAGATTTCAAATTTATTTTTCATGCTGCTTGTCATATAGGGTTGACATGTGTCACAGGATCCTGCTACATGCTGAAATGATGCATAACCAGACAAAATTTTCAAAGAACAATACATTTTAAATGCCTCTCTATTTAGTTTGATGTACTCAGAAAATTGCCTCCAAAATCAACATTTATGATAGTAATATAAGGAGGACAAAGATATTTCTCATTCAGGTCCAGAAAAGCTGATAAACAAAACTCAAGGGGAGCGTCTCCAGCTGACTTTAAATGCACAGAGTTAACAGCATTTATTAAAATATCATTGAAAGGTTGGCTGCCAATATCCTTTCAACTCTCTCCTTGATATCCTACAGTCTTGGATTTCAGTCCCCTCAGATTCTCATTTAATTGTGGTGATGATTTTCTCTGAGCTCTGTGGAGATCCCTTTGTTTACTAAGGATCAGTTTTTCTCATCTTTTAAATATTGCCTGTACTCTGGAAATTATTATGAGCCAAAGGAAATGAGAACAGGAAGAAGAAAGTCATTTTTACCCAATAGCACAGCATTTATTCATACATTTCTGTAATAAGACATATACATATATATACACATACATATTCTGCATGTATGGGTAAAACAGTATTACTGAGTTAAATCAATAAAATGATGTGTCACAAAGTAAGTGGCAAGGCTAGCCGTAGCCTGGTGACCCATGATCTGGGAAAAAACTCTAGATAGACTACAGAGCAAGAGAAGTAACATCTCCACTTCACTGTGAAGGTATATAAAACATGAAAATAAAGAATCATCATGCCACACTGCTCTATCCTAACACACACAGAAGCACATACATACTATTATCTGGAATCACATTCCATGGAGAAGCAGAGATAAAATGTTGTCACAATCTTCTCATGTGGCAAATTTCTTCATGCAGAGTGGGCATGGTGAAATAAGGAAAAGATGAGTAAGTTGTTAATAAGGTGGAAAAATATAACATTCCTTTTAACAATACCTTAAATGTTACTTTTCTGTATTAATAGAGAGTATTCATGCTTGACATGTTGAGTCATCCAGAAGAACAGCTGTGAAATTCATTCATCCCATGTGGCTTCCAGGCTGTGTTTTCAGTGCCTTCTAACTTCTTCGGTCTCAACTCTTGCCACTTGCCCTCATTATTTCTGCTACACAATCACTAACCTGTTGTGTGGAGCTGCACAAAATTGCCAATAATGAAGCTTTTAGGCTATAAAAATGGTAGTCTGATGTTCCATCCCAGAATTCAGTTTACTCATCTCACCATGTCACTTCTCCCTGAACACTAATCTTTGCTGTGGTTAGTTTTTCTTCACTTGCCATCCTATACCTAGTCCTTTCCAAGGTTTCTTGGATAATTCAGACTCATTCCTTAGGTCTCTGCCTGTAAGCCTCTTTCTTTAGCAAACTTTTCACTGACCAAAAAAAAAAAAAAGGTTCTGTGCTCTTCCTTACCAGAAAAGGATGTGTGTGTGTGTATCTATCTATCTATATATATAGAGAGAGAGATGTGTGTGTGTGTGTGTGTGTGTGTGTGTATTTGGGATTCCACTTGTTCTCATATGTAGCTATCTACAGTATCTGCTCTTTGGAACATAGTCCTATTGTAGCCTTCTATCCACTTCATTTTTCTGTTTCTGACAACTCACCCCATGCTAGAAATACCTGCATAGGTTATGGATTTATTCATTCTGCAAGGTATTTAAAGCTTATTTCAATGGCATTACCTTCCTCAGCCAGATAAGCAATCACAGCAACCTGCTGCAAATGTGTTATTCCCCAAATTGGATAAATTCCCCAAACTCTAGACTTTCTGCTCAAAACCAGCAGAAATGGTTTCTATTAAAGTGATGGGGAAAGCTATATTTTTCACCTTATTAATCACCAGTATAAGTCCAGGTGCTGCCAGTCCCTAATCTGATTCTTACCAATATGGATTTAATATCTGTGCAGACACAAGGATGATTCAGAAAAACAGCCCCATGAGATGCTATTATAGATCCAAATATTACTCCCACTGTTGCCTGAGCCTGAATTCTTTGAAGTGTATAAAACTTTTCTAGCTTGGCAAAAATCTATTACTGATTTTTAAGGGGGGTTTCTAATACATTCCCAGTAGATTGACAATAGCACAGACAACTTTTCACTTTTATTTTCAGGAAAAGGGGTCACCATAGGACGGCAGCAATTATGGATGTCAAAGAAAGACAACCTAAAGAGTTTTCTTCTATGAAACTATATCTTGAGATAATCTTTTCATGTAATTACTATCAGATATCATGAAGCAAAGATACAGGACAATACTGAAATTTGGACAATAAAAAATTTGGACTACTAACAAAAGTAGTAGTCCACTACAGGTTATTTAAACTTATTCCTTAATATTTAGGGTAAAAGAGTCACTAAATTTAGTACAGTCATAAAAAAACCTGTGCCTGGAAAAAAAGTAAAAATTTTTACATACATTAAAAACAATCTTGTCCTGAAATATATTCATAGATACACAAAAGTATAAAGGAATGAATTTTAGAAATACATATTTCACATCAAAATCAACCAGATTAAACAATCTAGTGAGTAAAGTATATTCAGTTATTTCATTTAACCACTATTTACCAATATTTATCAGGTACCTACCAGCCTACTGTGTACAGCAAAGACAGGGACAATGGATAGAAGAAACTGATACACAGAAGTGCTCAGTAGGGAGTAAGAATAAAAAGGAAACAAACAAACAAAAAGGAAAATGTAACTAACAAGTACCACAATCCATCACTCCACCTTCTGTAAACCCTGGAAAGAGTCTGCTGCTGCTGCTGCTAAGTCGCTTCAGTTGTGTCCGACTCTGTACGACCCCATAGACAGCAGCCTACCATGCTCCCCCGTCCCTGGGATTCTCCAGGCAAGAACACTGGAGTGGGTTGCCATTTCCTTCTCCAATGCATGAAAGTGAAAAGTGAAAGTGAAGTCGCTCAGTCATGTCCGACCCTTAGCGACCCCATGGACTGCAGCCCACCAGGCTCCTCCGTCCATGGGATTCTCCAGGCAAGAGTACTGGAGTGGGGTGCCACTGCCTTCTCCATGGAAAGAGTCTAGAAGAACACATTTCTGTAGGACCTCAGCAGAAAACACAAATTCACAGCACAGTCTTAAATCTTCCATTACATTGATTTCCACCAACCAAAATATTTCACCAACATGCAAACAGTTAGCAGCCATCACAACCATAGCACATGCCCAGAGCAGAGAGCTCAGGTTTTTGTTAGTTGTTGGTTTTTAATGCTTCTGATTAGTTAGCCACAGAGAGGCACAGGGATAAATAAATGCTACTGAAATTTATGCTCAGAGTCATTTTTCCGTGTTTTACTTTCTGAAGCTTCATGGCAGTTTCTTTTGTGTCCAACCTCAACTCTCCCCACACACTTCAAAGAGCTTTAAATTAAAAGGCCTGAAAGATAGGGGCAGGGGAGGGATAGTTAGGGAATTTGGGATTGACATGTATATACTCTTATATTTAAAATGGATAACGTAAAAGGACCTACTATATAACACAGGGAACTCTGCTCAGTGGTATTTGGCAGCCTGGATAAGAGGGGAGTTGGGGGAGAATGGAAAGGTCCACCTAGTTAATGCTATGGTTTTTCCAAGTAGTATGGATGTTAAGAGTTGGACTGTAAAGAAAGCTGAGTGCCAAAGAATTGATGCTTCTCCAACACTGTGGTGTTGGAGAAGACTCTTGAGAGTCCATTGGACTGCAAGGAGATCAAACCAGTCATTCCTAAAGGAAATCAGTCCTGAATATTCACTGAAAGGACTGATGCTGAAGCTGAAACTCCAATACTTTGGCCACATGATGCAAAGAACTGACTCACTGGAAAAGACCCTGATGCTGGGAAACATTGAAGACAGGTATAGGAGGGGATGACAGGATGAGATGATTGGATGGTATCACTGACTCAATGGACATGAGTTTGAACAAGCTCCAGGAGTTGGTAATGGACAGGGAAAGTCAGGCATGCTGCAGTCCATGGGGCAACAAAGAGTCAGACACAACTGAGCAAATGAACTGGACTGATTTGTGTGGTTGGGTCCCTTAGCTGTTCACCTGAAATTATCCCAACATTGTTAATCAGCTATATTCCAATATAAAATAAAAAGTTTAAAAAAGCCTTTCACATGGTGACAAATTATAACAGTAATGATCAAAGTCACCTGACTATTCAGAAGAGATAATTACAAAGGATTATTGTATTATAACAAAAGAAAGCAGCAAGCAGAGGAAAATGAATAGGGAAATTTATGCATATAGTTTAACCAAAGACAAGATTGATTTTTGTTTGTTTTTTCTTTCTGGAGCTAAAGCTTTTGAGATAAACTCAGTTCTTAAACAGAAAATCCCAGGCTGAGAAAGAGATTTCTCAAGTCAAGAGGGAACTTTTCTTTGTCAGGTGGCCTTTGAACTTGTTGAGCTGAAACTATCAATGAGGTCAATTCCATTGCACTTTCAAAGTAGATATGGTTAGTTTTTCAATTTAAAGTGAACACTTACCTTTACCACCATGTGCCACCAATAATGTAGAATGGGATTATAACCAAAGGGTGAAATAAGTTATAAATCTCATACACTCTGAGGCTGAAAACCTATTTGTGTCATCTACTGCACATTGTAGGGATGTCACACATTTTGTGTGTCTTATCTTTTTCTAAGAAGTAAAGATAAAAATATGTAAGGTCACAACCTGGAGAAGAGACAATACTTTTGCCAACAGAGCCAAATTAAAATAGGATTTCATCTGTCAGACGACCCTGGCTGATGAGCTAAGTTGTGCTATGGCTGATGAGCTAAGTTGTGCTATATTTTGAAAATCCATGACATATACTTCTTCTCTGGACAATAGGGATTAAGAGGAACCACATGTACCTTAATGACTGAAACAACTAAAAATCTGTGCTAAAGAGAATAGTTCTTAGCCATTGGACATTAAATAGTGCAGAAGTGTGATTCTTGAGGGAACAAAAAAAAGAAGATGATCTCTAATTTTACCCTAGCTTACCTGCTTGAAAAAGTTTGCTAAAGCACCTGGAAGGGAAACTGATAAAGTGAAATTGTCTCACTTAAATGAGGAGACAGAGCTGGAGGCCAGGGGGAACAATGGTTTTGGAGAACTGAGGACTGAAGGAATGGAGCTACATGAACAGTAAACTCCAAAGATCTACACTGCCCCCAAAGCAATCTTGTTGTTGTTGTTCAGTCACCCAGTCGTGTCCAACTCTTTGCGACCCCATGAACTACAGCATGCCAGGCCTCCCTGTCCACTATCTCCCAAAGTTTGCTCAAGCTCATGTCCATTGCTTCGGTGATGACATCCAGCCATCTCATCCTCTGATGTCCTCTTCTCCTTCTGCCCTCAGTCTTTTCCAGCATCAGGGACTTTTCCAATGATTTGGCTCTTTGCATCAAATGACCAAAATATGGTTGTTAGAGCTGGACCGTAAAGAAGGCAGAATGTCAAAGGAGTCTTAGTACTGATTTAATCATGAAGGTGAGGAAACAACTCCAGGCCAGGATTAGGAGAAATAATCCTCAGAGTTTACACAGGGCTGGAAATAATTTATACTGTCATCAGCTTGAGTGACAAAAATTCTTATAATTTACAAGATGTCAAGTAAACTAGTCAAAGTGCTCATTAATGGGGATAAATCTAGACTAAACACCTAACTAATCTGAAAAGATCTGGTCCTGGTCCCACCTAACAAGTCTATAAAGACACAAAAGGATCAATACATTTAATGAAGTCCTGGTCAACACCCAAGAATATTCAGAAAAATACAAAAATACCCAGCACCTAAAAAGGAAATTTTCAATTTTGGTTGATGTCCAAAAGGTATCCAATCAAAAAATTACCAGACATGAAAAGAAGTTAGAAAATACAGCCCAGAACAAGGAGAAAAATAAATTGATAGAAACAGAACCAGAAATTACACATGATAGAATCTTCAGACAAGACATTCAGCCAATTATTAAACAGCCACTTAAGCTATGTTACATACACTCTAGAGGGCAGAAAGAAGACTGAGCATTTTACTTAGAGACATACACTCCTAATAAGATGCACTCAGAGTACATCATGTAAAATGCCAGGATGGATGAATTACAAGCTGGAATCAAGACCACTGGGAGAAATATCAACAACCTTAGATATGCAGATGAAATCACTCTAATGGCAGAAAGCGAAGAGGAACTAAAGAGCTTCTTGATATGAAAGAGGAGAGTGAAAAAGCTGGCTTTAAACCCAACATTCATAAAAACTAAGATCATGACATCTAGTCCTATCACTTCATGGCAAATAGATGGGGAAAAAAATGAAAATAGTGACAGATTATCTTGGGCTCCAAAATCACTGCAAATGGTGACTGCAGTCATGAAATTAAAAGACTCTTGCTCCTTGGAAGAAAAGCCATGACAAACCTAGACAGAGTACTAAAAAGCAGAGACATTACTTTGCCAAAAAATGTCCATATAGTCAAAACTATGATTTTTTCCAGCAATCATGTATGGATGTGAGAGTTGGACCACAAAGAAGGCTGAGCACCAAAGAACTGATGCTTTCAAATTGGGGTGTTGGAGAAGACTCTTGAGTGTCCCTTGGACTGCATGGAAATCAAACCAGTCAATCCTAAACGAAATCAGTCCTGAATCATTGGAAGAACTGATGCTGAAGCTCCAATACTTTGGCTACCTAATGCAAATAGCTGACTCTTTGGAAAAGACCATGATGCTGGGAAAGATTGAGGGCAGGAGGAGAAGTGAGTGACAGAAGATGAGATGGTTGGATGGTATCACTGATTCAGTGAACATGAGTTTGAGCAATCTCTGGGAAATAGCGAAGGACAGAATAGCCTGGCAATCTGCAGTCCATGGGGTCACAAAGAATCAGACATAACTTAACGACTGAACATCACCTCCCAAATCTAACTTCTGGTAAAGAAAACTATATAATCTGAAAGGAAAAACACATGGAGTGTTATTAGCACCAGATTAAACAAAGCATAAGAAAAGGTTATTTCATCTAAAGACACAGCAATAGATACTATTCAAATTGAAATACAAATTAAGGGGGGGGAAAGGAATATTTTAAAAAGGAATAGAGCATCAGTAAGTTGTGTGACAGCTCAGGCTATCAGTATCCATGCAACTGGAGTCTCCAAAGGAGAACAGAGAAAAGTAGAAAAGAAAAATTACTTGAAGAAATAATAGCCAAAATATTCTTAATTGTATATAACTATAAACTCACTCCTCCAAAAATTTCAACAAACTTCTAGTAATAGAAACATGGAGAAAACTATACAAGGATTATATAAATTCCTTAAGAAGTGAAAATGAGAAAATCTTAAAAGCACACAATTTAGAGAAACAAAGAATGATAGTATGTTTTTCATTTGAAGCAAGGCAATCTAAAATATAGTGAAGCAGTATTTATAAAGTGGAAAGAAAAAAATCTATCATCCTAGAATTCTATATACAGTCAAATTATTTTTCAAACATGAATGAGAAATAATGCATGTTTCAGACATCAAACCGTTGAAAGAAATCATCACCAGCAGATCTGTAGTGCAAGTAATGATATAACGGAAGTCCTTCAGACTGAAAGAAACTATACCAAAATACGGATCTGTGCAAAGAAATGAAAAATACTTTAAGGAGATGAACCTTTTGAATGGCGTAAAAGGACACTAAAAATTGAGACATTAACACAACAGATATTGAACTTTCTCTGTGGCTCAGCAGTAAAGAATACACCCACAAAGCAGGAGCAGCAGGAGACCCGGGTTCGATCCCTGGGGTGGAAAGATCCCCTGGAGAAAGGCAGGGCAAACCATTCCAGCATTCTTGCCTAGAGAATCCCATGGATAGAGGAGCCTGTCAGGCTACTGTCCATAGGGTCGCAAAGAATTGGACACAACTTTAGTATATGCACAACATATACTAAAGCATTAGGATACCACAAAAGAGAGTAAATTCGCTCAGTCATGTCCTACTCTTTGAGACCCCATGGACAGTAGCCTGTCAGGCTCCTCTGTCTATGGGATTTTCCAGGCAAGAACACTGGAGTGGGTTGCCATTTCTTTCTCCAAGGTTACCATATGCAACATTTACAATGGAAATGTTCAAGAACCACTTTTGTGACTCTTGCAGCCTCGGTCAGGTGGACAGGAAAAGTGGTCAGAGAATTAGGAGATTGAATTTGCTGCACATTCTTTTAGGAGGGACTTTGGCACAGAGGTTCCCACCACCTCTTTGGGTAGGGAGTATGGGATACTTTCCATTGCTGCCCAAGCCTGCAGAACGGAGGTGTCTGGAGACACTTGGAGAGTTCATATTTGGAGCCATGGAGGACTTGTGCCTAACTCACATTTGATCAATGTCACCCAATGCTGCAAAACAGAGTCAACGTAGCTTGTCCTGACTCTCAAGTGTCTCAAGCAAGTGATGAGGATGTTTTCTAGGTAAGCAGGAACTATAAGGAAGAGGGCCAATATCATCCAATCTTGGGTGCTGTTCTACAGAGCAACCTAGAGAGATGGTGGGATCACTTTAGTAAGTACTCGAAAGTAGAAGTGAACACCAGATTCCAGAAAAAGATGTTATAAGCAACTGTCTTAAAGAGACAGGCATCTGCCCAGACAAATTTTAGAAGTACACACTAGAAAATAGTAAGTGGCCATGTTTAGAGAAAAAGACCAGCACTGAGAATGCAGAAGACTTTTCTATATATATATTATATACCGTTTGAGACTTTTTCTTTCCTTACTATGTGGCATTGTGGCCTTTTGTCAAAACAACTTTTATTTTATTCAGGAAACAGTGTGTCCAGTTCTGAGTGACAGATTTCAAATGCACATTAGTCATAACAATTATGTCATGACTATATACATAACAATGAGTCATGACAAGTATGTTCCCTGATTTCTGAAACCCCTAAAAAGAGGGAGAGCATGCAACCTATAAGTAGACAGTTTGTACCACCTTTTCCCTTTCACCTCTCTTCTTGCTATAAAGGCCAAACTGCTGGCTGGAGCATTTGCACACATACTACAGTACTAGGAAAGGACAAAAGAATCACAGATACTCTTATACTTACATTGTGAATGAAAGTGTTAGTTGCTTAGTCATGTCCAATTCTTTGCGACCCCATGGACTGTAGCCTGTCAGGCTCCTCTGTCCATGGTATTCTCCTGGCAAGAACACTAGAGTGGGTTGTTATTTTCTTCTCCAGGGGCTCTTCCTGACCCAGAGATCAAACCCGGATCTCCTGTATTGCAAGCGTAAGGGTTTCCCCAATGGCTCAGAAAGTAAAGAATCTGCCTGAAATGTAGGAAACCCCAGTTCAATTCCTGGGTTGGGAAGATCCACTACCCACTTCAGTGTTTTGGGGCTTCCCTTGTGGCTCAGATGGTAAAGAATCCAGCTGTGGACGGAGAACAAGATGGCAGAGGAGTAGGTGGATATGGAACACGTCTCTCTCCACAGATACATCAAGAATGTACCTTAAGACACAGAAGTGTGTACAGAACACCAGCTGAGAGTGTACAGGAGTACCTGACTAGCAGAAGAGAATATACAGAACCACACAAAACTCAGTAGAATGAAGGAACTAGGGGGAAAAACAGGAGTGTTATTAGGACTGGACCTGCCCTTGGCCAGTTGGGGAAATGAAGCAGGGGTCTGATTCCCAAATCAGGGCAACTGTCTGAGTCAGAGGAGAAACATTTAAGGCTGAGAGTGAAACAGCCGATCTGTGGGACTCCAGCCAGGGATCCCCCTAAGTGCCTGATGTACTTATCTACAGACCAGCACCCCAACCAGGGGGGCCCCTCTAAGTGCCTGATGCACTGGACAACAGAGAAGGACCCCAGGGAAGGGAGCCCTCTAAATGCATGAATGGGTGGAACTATGGAGAAAGACTAGCCAAAGAGGCCTTCTGATCACCAGCTGCCAGATGCTTGAAAAAAGACTGATAGGGCCATAACTCCTATGGCTGAGGCAGTGCATGTTCCTGTACACTTGGTGTCTCCAGGGTCCCCGTGACCCAAGCAGTTGTGCCACCTTCACGCTCAACTCTCACTGGGGCAGAGCTGCCACAGGCAAAAAAAAAGTTTTGCGTCTGCATGTACAGTCACTTCATTTTTTTTTCAGTTTGTTAATATTTTATTCAGAATGTTTATATTAATAAGAGATATTGGCCATATGTAGTTTTCCTTTCTTGTAATGTCTTTATCTGATTTTGGTATTAGGGTAATACTAGTATCAGAGAATGCGTTAGGAAGTACTTCTAGCTTCTGGAAGAGCTTATGGAGAGTGTATCATTTCTTCCTTAAATGTTGAAGAGAATTCGCCAAAGAAACCAATCAAACTTGGTGTTTTGGGGGGATTTGTTTTTGAAGGTTATTAATTACATTGGGACAAGATGGGAAGGAGATGGGGGGACTGGAGAGACTAGAGTATAATGTGGATGGTACAACCTGACATACTTATGTTTTTCTGTGCAAACATGAACTAAGAAGACATCTGTCAATACATGATATAAGAACAGATATAAGCAGGAAAAAGAAGACCTTTATAGATGGAGATATAGTCTAGAGAGCATGACTTTTTTTAAAATCCATGTCTTTTTTTTTCCTTTTCTTTTTTTTTTTAAATTTTTATTAGTTTTGCCAAACAATGACATGATATCACCATGGGTTTACATATGCTCCCCCTCCAGAACCCCCCTCCCTCCTCCCTCCCTCCGGGAAATCTCGTTGCACCAGTCCCAAGCATCAATCTTGGGCCGGCTATTGATTAGACATATGATAATTAACATGTTTCAAAGCCATTCTCCCATATCATCCCACCCTTTCCCTCATCCACAGAGGCCACGAGTCTATTCTATACATCTGCGTTCCTTTTGCTGTCTCGCATGCTGGGTTCTCATTACCATCTTTCTAAATTCAATATATATGCATTAATACACTGTATTGTTGTTTTTGCTTCTGGCTTACTTCACTCTGGATAATGGGCTCCAGTTTCGTCCATCTGAGTAGAACTGATTCAAATGAATTTTTCCTTAATGCTGAGTAATATTCCATTGTGTATATGTACCACAGCTTTCTTATCCATTGGTCAGTTGATGGGCATCTAGGTTGCTTCCATGTCCTGGCTATTGTAAATAAAGCAGCGATGAACATTGGGGTACACGTGGCTCTTTCAATTCTGGTTTCCTTGGTGTGTATGCCCAGCAGTGGGATTGCTGGGTCATATGGCAGGACTATTTGCAGTTTTTTAAGGAACCTCCACACTGTTTTCCATAGTGGCTGTACTAGTTTGCAATCCCACCAACAGTGTAAGAGAGTTCCCTTTTCTCCACATCCTCTCCAGCATTTATTACTTGTGGATTTTTGGATTGCAGCCATTCTGAGTGGTGTAAAGTGATATCTCATTGTGGTTTTGATTTGCATTTCTCTGATAATGAGTGATGTTGAGCATCTTTTCATGTGTTTGTTAGCCATTTTTATGTCTTCTTTGGAGAAATGTCTGTTAAGTTCTTTGGCCCACTTTTTGATTGGGTCGTTTATTTTCCTAGAATGGAGCTGAAGGAGTTGCTTGTATATTTTTGAGATTAATTGTTTGTCCGTTGCTTCATTGGCTATTATTTTCTCCCATTCTGAAGGCTGTCTTTTCACCTTGCTTATAGTTTCCTTTGCAGTGCAGAAGCTTTTAATTTTAATTAGGTCCCATTTGTTTATTCGTGCTTTTATTTCCAGTATTCTGGGAAGTGGGTCATGTAGGATTCTGCTTTGGTTTATGTCAGAGACGGTTTTCCCAATGTTATCCTCTAGGAGTTTTATAGTTTCTGGTCTTATGCTTAGATCTTTGATCCATTTTGAATTTATCTTTGTGTATGGTGTTAGAAAGTGTTCTAGTTTCATTCTTTTACAAGTGGCTATCCAGTTTTCCCAGCACCACTTGTTAAAGAGGTTGTCTTCTCCTTTGTATATTCTTGCCTCCTTTGTCAAAGATAAGGTGTCCATAGATGCGTGGATTTATCTCTGGGCTATCTATTTTGTTCCATTGATCTATATTTCTGTCTTTGTGCCAGTACCGTACTGTCTTAATGACTGTGGATTTGTAGTATAGCTTAAAGTCAGGTAGGTTGATTCCTCCAATTCCAATCTTCTTTCTCAAGATTGCTTTGGCTATACGAGGTTTTTTGTATTTCCATACAAATTGTGAAATTATTTGTTCTAATTCTCTGAAAAAGACCTCTGGTAGCTTGATAGGAATTGCATTGAATCTATAGATTGCTTTGGGTAGTATACTCATTTTCACTATATTGATTCTTCCAATCCATGAATACGGCACATTTCTCCATCTGTTTGTGTCCTCTTTGATTTCTTTCATCAGTGTTTTATAGTTTTCTCTATACAAGTCTTTTGTTTCTTTAGGTAGAAATACTCCTAAGTATTTTATTCTTTTTGTTTCGATGGTGAATGGAATTGTTTCCATAATTTCTCTTTCTGTTTTCTCATTGTTAGTGTATAGAAATGCCAGGGATTTCTGTGTGTTGATTTTGTATCCTGAAACTTTGCTATATTCACTGATTAGCTCTAGTAATTTTCTCGTAGAGTCTTTAGGGTTTTCAATATAGAGGATCATGTCATCTGCAAACAGAGAGAGTTTTACTTCTTCTTTTGCAATCTGGATTCCTTTGATTTCTTTATCTGCTCTGATTGCTGTGGCCAAGACTTCCAAAACTATGTTGAAAAGTAGTGGTGAGAGTGGGCATCCTTGTCTTGTTCCTGACTTCAGGGGGAATGATTTCAGTTTTTCACCATTGAGGATAATGTTTGCTGTGGGTTTGTCATATATAGCTTTTATTATGTTGAGGAATGTTCCTTCTATTCCTGCTTTTTGGAAGGTTTTTATCATAAATGGATGTTGAATTTTTTCAAAGGCTTTCTCTGCATCTATTGAGATAATCATGTGATTTTTATTTTTCAATTTGTTAATGTGGTGTATTACATTGATTGATTTGCGGAGATTGAAGAATCCTTGCATCCCTGGGATAAAGCCTACTTGACCATGATTTATGATTTTTTTAATGTGTTGTTGGATTCTATTTGCTAGAATTTTGTTAAGGATTTTTGCATCTAAGTTCATCAGTGATATTGGCCTGTAGTTTTCTTTTTTTGTGGCATCTTTGCCGGGTTTTGGAATTAGGGTGATGGAGGCCTCATAGAATGAGTTTGGAAGTTTACCTTCGTCTGCAATTTTCTGGAAGAGTTTGAGTAGAATAGGTGTTAGCTCTTCTCTAAATTTTTGGTAGAATTCAGCTGTGAAGCCATCTGGTCCTGGGCTTTTGTTCTTTGGAAGATTTCTGATTACGGTTTCAATTTCTGAGCTTATGATGGGTCTATTAAGATTATCTATCTCTTCCTGGTTTAGTCTTGGAAAGTTAGACTTTTCTAGGAATCTGTCCATTTCATCCAGGTTGTCCAGTTTATTTGCATATAGCTGCTGATAATAGTCTCTTATGATCCTTTATATTTCTGTGTTTTCTGTTGTGATCTCTCCGTTTTCATTTCTAATTCTGTTGATTTGGTTCTCCCTTTGTTTCTTGATGAGTCTGACTAATGGTTTGTCAATTTTATTTATCTTCTAAAAGAACCAGCTTTTGGATTGGTTGATTTTTGCTATGGTCTCTTTTGTTTCCTTTGCGTTTATTTCTGCCCTGATCTTTAAGATTTCTTTCCTTCTACTAGACCTGGGCTTCTGCATTTCTTCCATTTCCAGTTGCTTTAGGTGTAAAGTAAGGTTATTTATTTGATTTTTTTCTTGTTTCCTGAGGTGAGCTTGAATTGCTATGAACCTTCCCCTTAGCACTGCTTTCACAGTGTTCCATAGGTTATGGGCTGTTGTGTTTTCATTTTCATTTGTTTCTATGCATAACTGAATTTCATTTTTAATTTCTTCTGTGATTTGTTGGTTATTCAGCAGTGTGTTGTTGAGCCTCCATATGTTGGAGGTTTTGAATGGTTTTCTCCTGTAATTGATACCTAATCTCACTGCATTGTGATCAGAAAAGATGCTTGGGATGATTTCAATATTTTTGAATTTACCAAGGCTAGATTTATGGCCCAGGATGTGATCTATCCTGGAGAAGGTCCCGTGTGCACTTGAGAAAAAAGTGAAATTCCTTGTTTTGGGGTGGAGTGACCTATAGATATCAATTAGGTCTAGCTGGTCTATTGTATCATTTAAAGTTTGAATTTCCTTGTTACTTTTCTGTTTAGTTGATTTATCCATTGGTGTGAGTGGTGTATTAAAGTCTCCCACTATTACTGTGTTGTTGTTAATTTCCCCTTTCATACTTGTTAGCATTTGCCTTACATATTGTGGTGCTCCTATGTTGGATGCATAAATATTTATAACTGTTATTTCTTCTTCCTCGATTGATCCTTTGATCATTATGTAATGTCCATCTTTATCTCTTTTCACTGCCTTTATTTTAAAGTCTACTTTATCTGATATGAGTATTGCCACTCCTGCTTTCTTTTGGTCTTTATTTGCATGGAATATCTTTTTCCAGCCTTTAACTTTCAGTATATATGTGTCCCTAGATTTGAGGTGGGTCTCTTGTAGGCAACATATATAGGGGTCTTGTTTCTGTATCCAATCGGCCAGGCTTTGTCTTTTGGTTGGGGCATTCAGCCCGTTTACATTTAAGGTAATTATTGATAAATATGATCCTGTTGCCATTTCTTCTATTTTATTGTTTTGGGATCGAGATTATATATCCCATCCGTGTTTCCTATCTAGGAAAGATCCTTTAGCATTCATTGGAGGGCTGGTTTGGTGTTGCTGAATTCTCTCAGTTTCTGCTTGTCTGAAAAACTTTTGAATTCTCCTTCAAATTTGAATGAAATTTTTGCTGGGTACAGTAATCGGGGTTGTAGCTTATTTTCTTCCATGACTTTAAGAATGCTCTGCCATTCCCTTCTGGCCTGAAGCGTTTCTATTGAGAGATCAGCTGTTATCCTTATGGGATTCCCCTTGTGGGTTATTTTTTGCTTCTCCCTCACTGCTTTTAATATTTTGTCTTTGTATTTGATATTTATTAATTTGATTAATATGTGTCTTGGGGTGTTCCGCTTGGGGTTGATTCTATTTGGGACCCTCTGTGTTTCTTGGACCTGAGATGTTATTTGCTTTCCCAATTTAGGGAAATTTTCAACAATGATTTCTTCAAGAATTTTTTGACGGTCTTTCTTTTTGTCTTCTTCTTCTGGGATTCCTATGATTCGAATATTGGTGCGTTTAATATTGTCCCAGAGGTCTCTGAGATTGTCCTCATTTCTTTTAATTCTTTTTCATTATTCCTTTCTGTTTCATTTATTTCTGCCATTCTATCTTCTATTTCACTTATCCTGTCTTCTATTTCTGTTATTCTACTGTTGGTTCCCTCCAGGGTGTTTTTGATCTCATTTCTTGCATTATTTATTGTATTTTGACTCTTTTTCATTTCTTCTAAGTCCTTGTTCAAGCTTACCTGCATCTTCTCAATCCTTGCCTGCAGGTTATTGAACTGCAACTCCAACTTATTTTCCAGGTTTTGGATCATTTTCACTATCATTATTCGGAATTCTTTGTCAGGTAGACAACCTATCTCTTCGTCTTTTGTTTGGTCTAGGGGATATTTATCCTGGTCCTTTACTTGCTGGGTATTTCTCTGCCTTTTCATCTTGCTTATCTTGCTGTGTTGCCCCTTTATTGTGGGGGTTCCTCACTATGGGAGGGGTTGGATGTGTGTTTTGTCAAAGTTTCCTGGTTGGGTTCTTAAGCGGTAGGTCCTGCTTGATTTGGCGACCTCTGCTGGCCCCTTCAGTGTCTATTCAGCGCTCTGCGGTTTGCTCCCGGCGCCTGCGCTTTTCCCGCCCCCTCTGCTCAGGCTCTCAGCTGGCGGCGCACTCTGATGACGCAATTGGAGGCTATGGCTTCTCCTCTCCCTAGGCCCAGCCGCTCGGCTCTTTCTGCTGGCAGCTGGGCGTGTCTTCTCAGATGTGCAGTGACAGACTCTGGCAGCGCACTCTGGTGACGCAGTTTGGGGCTGTGGCTTCTCCCCTCCCCCGGCCCAGCTGCTCGGTTTTTTCAGTGTGCAGCTGGGGGCGTTTTCTCAGATATGAGAAGCGCCGAATTCTGGTGGCGACTGTCCAGAGTCCCCAGAGGTCTTGGCTAGCACCCAGTTCTGCCTGCGGTTTGGGGGCAGAGGCCTCGCCGGGGCGCTCTCCGGCGGGGGCTGGGCCGGTCCGTAGCCCTCAGCCGCCCAGTTCCACCTGGCTGTCTCGCGCCGCGGTCCGAGTCCCTGCTCGCCTTTGTTCTGTTCTCGAGCCTGGTGGGGGTCTTCCTCGGGAAGTCTACCGCGAGCCTGGCAGGGGGGTCTTCCTCGGGAAGGCTACCCAGCGGTCTATCTCCGGTTAGCACCCTCGGTTAGGACCCACATTCTGTACAGTCACTTTAGTTCTGTCCAACTCTTTGCAACCCTCCAGACTGTGAACTGCCAGGCTTCTCTGTCACGGGGGTTCTCCAAGCAAGAATACTGGAGCGTACTGGCCAACACTGGTTGCCATACCCTTCTAGAGCATGATATTTCCTGCTGCCCTAGCTACCAACTCCCCTGAGAACCTGGTGCTGTCAGAACCCCTGTGACCCAAGCAGCTGCACAACCTCCACACCTGGCCCTCACTGGGGCAGATCCAAGTCCTCCAGGGAAGCCTCAGGAGCAAAGCCCAGTGGATGATCCATATGCAGAGATAGATATAAAACCGCAATGAAACTCAGGGGCAATGAAGCTTAGGAAGAAGACTCAATACCTTCCCACCAGCTGTACAAGCTGCAGATTAAATCTACATGATCAACTAGGCAGACTCTGTGTCTACAGGATATATAAAAGGACATTGAGAACTCCCATGGAAAAAAAAATGCACTAGTTCTGATAGCTGTGGACATTGGAGGCAAGAACACACAGGAGTAGTACTAGATTAGAATCTGAGCTGCACCCACAGCAGGTCCAGAGACCAGCACCGTGTTTGAGGGCATCCTAGGGAGGTGAGCTGGACTGTGACTCCCAGCAAGGGAAAGGACCTTGACATCAGTGACTCAAGGAAAACATTATTCTTATGTTTTGACTTGTTCTGTAGTATCTTTTGGATTTTTTCTTTTTTTGTTCCCCACTCTGTTATACTTGTCTATTTTATTAGCAATATAAAATCTAGTTAATCTTTTAAGTTGTTTATTTTTCAATCGCACATTTTATTGTTGTTATAAACTTCAACCTCTACATTGTCCTGCTGTTGTTATGTGGAGTTTTTTTTTTCTTTTCTTTGTTTTCTTTCCTCTTTCCCCTCTTTTTTTTCTTTCCTATTTCTCTAATTCTTAATTTTAATTTTTTAAACCTATTATTTTTCTACACTTTTTCCTTTGTTTCCTTTCCCTACTGTTCTTTTCCCCCTGAAGTTAACCTTTAATGTATATAAATCTTCTTTATCTACCTCTGTTTAACTTCACATATATATTCTTTCTCTATTTTTTTTTGTTCCCTTTCCTCTCAATATATCTGTTAGTTTTTTGTTTGTTTGTTTGTTGTTTTTGCTTTATTCCTCACTTGGCACCTTGCTTTAGTATTGTCTTCCATTTTATCTTTACTTAGTTTTGTTCCTAACTGGTAGATATAATTTTTGGTTTCCTTTGTTTGCTGGATCAATCTATTGTACTTTATTTTTGTTGAACTGTTTTGATTTTGCTTATGTATATATATGTATATATTTCATTATTTTAATTATTATTTGCCTGATTTTGTAACCACCATTTGTCTGGGGTTCATCTTTGGTTTTTCATTTTGGGGTATGTGTTTTAATCTCACTTAATGTCATAACAAACCACTTGTGGAATCTTCATTCCTGACCAGAGAGATCAAGCCCTGAGCCTTTGGAGTGAGAGCGCTGACTCCAAGACCCTAGACCACCAGAGAACTAACCCTAGGGAGTATCAAATAGTGAGAACTCACACAAAGGAAACCACTTCAATATAAGACCCAGCATCACCCAACCACCAGTAGCACCCTGTGCAGGATGCCTCATCTAAACAATAAACAAAACAAAAATACAAACCCAATCTTCAGCAGACAGGATTACCACCTCACTCAGCCTTGCCCATCAGAGGAGAAACAAACAAACAAACAAGCAAACAAATCTCAGGATAAATCTCACTCTATACAAAGCTTACACAAACCACTGGACAAACCTTAGAAGGGCAGAAACCAAAAGGAAGTAAGAATTCAACCTTGAAGCCTGAGAAAAGGAGACCTCAAACACAGTAAGTGCAAAAGAGATGAAAGAAAGAAAGAAACGGCAGAGAAATTCTGCACAAATGAACAAAGGAAAAAAACACAGAAGTCCAAATAAATGACTATGAAATAGGCAAACTATCTGAAAAAGAATTCAGAATAATGATAGTAAAGATCATTAAAAACCTTGAAAATAGAATGGAGAAAATACAAGAATCAATCAACAAAGACCTAGAAGAATTAAAGAATAAACATACTGAGAAAAAAAACACAATTAATGAAATTAAAATACTCTAGAAGGATTCAATAGCAGAATATCTGAAGCAGAAGAAAGAATTAGTGAGCTGAAAGATAAAATGGTAGAAATAACTTCTGAAGAGCAGAATAAAGTAAAAAAGACTGAAAAGAACTGAGGATAGTCTCAGAGAATCTGGGACAGTATTAAAACACCAACATTCAAAATATAGGGGCTCCATAAGAAAAAGAGAAAATGGAAGTGTAGGAGAAAATTTTTGAAAATATTATAGTTCAAAATGCCCCCAACATGGAAAAGGAAATAGTCGATCAAGTTCAAGAGGCACAGAGTCCTATACAGGAAAAACCCAAGGAGAAATATACCAAGACACATACAAATCAAACTAACAAAGACTAAACACACAGAAAGAATATAAAAAGCAGCAAGGGAAAAACAACAAGTAACATATAAGGGAAACCTCATACATACAATAGCTGATCTTTCAGCAGAAACTCTGCAGTTTCTACTGCAGAAAGGATAGAACTCAAACAGAAAGGAATGGCAGGATATATTTAAAGTACTGAGAGGGAAAAATCTACAATCAACATCACTGTACCCAGCAAGGATCTTATTCAGAATTGATGGAGAAATCAAAAGCTTTCCAGACATGCAAAAGTTAAGAGAACTCAGTACCACCAAACCAGCTTTACAACAAATGTTAAAGGGACTTATTTAGTCAAGAAATACAAGAGAAGAAAAAAATCTACAAAATCAAACCCCAAACAATTAAGATAATGGCAATAGGAGCAAATATATCAATGATTATTTTAAATGTAAACAGATTAAATGCTCCAACCAAAAGACACAGACTGGCTGAATGGATACAAAACCAAGACCCATATATATGCTGTCTACAAGAAACCCACTTCAGACCTAAAGACACATATAGACTGAAAGTGAGAAGATGGAAAAGCAAATGGAAAATAAAAGAAAGCTGGAGTAGCAATCTTCACATCAGACAAAATAGATCTTAAAATAAAGAAGATTACAAGAGATAAGGAAGGACACTACATAATGATCAAGGGATCAATCCAAGAGGAATATCTTACACAATAGTAAATATCTGTGCACCCAACAAAAGAGCACCTCAATACATAAAACAAACACTAACAGACATAAAAGGAGAAATTGACAGTAACACAATAATAGTAGCAGACTTTAACACCCCACTCACACCAATGGACAGATCATCAAACCAGAAAATTAATAAGGAAACACAAGTTTTAAATGATACATTTGATGAGATCAATCTCATTGATATCTTCAGGACATTTCATCCAAATGCAGAAGAATACACTTTCTTCTCAAGTGCACATGGGACATTCTTCAGGATAGACCACATCCTTGGGTAACAAATCAAACCTCAGTGAATTTAGAATAATCTAAATCATATCAACCATCTTCTCAAATCACAATGCTATGAGACTAGATATCAATTACAAGAGAAAAACTGTTAAAAGCCCAAACACATGGAGATTAAACAATATGTTTCTAAATAACCAACAGGTTACTGAAGAAATCAAAAGGGAAATCAAAAAATTTCTAGAAACAAATGACAATGAAAGCATGGCAACTCAAAACCTATAGGATGCAGCAAAAGCAGTTCTAAGAGGGAAGTTTACAGCAATACAATCCTACCTTAAGAAACAAGAAAAACATTGAATAGATAACTTAACATTAAACCTAAAGCAACTGGAAAAAGAAGAACAAAAAAGCCCTCAAATTAGTAGAAGAAAAGAAATTATAAAATCAGAGCAGAAATAAATGAAAAAGAAATCAAAGGAACAATAGTAAAGATTAATAAAACTAAAAGCTGGCTCTTTGAGAAGATAAACAAAATTGACAAACCTTTATCCAGACTCATCAAGAAAAAAAGAATCAAAACAACAAAATTAATAAGGAGAGTTTACAACAGACAATGCAGAAATACAAAGGATTATAAGAGACCATTATGAACAACTGTGCTGCTGCTGCTGCTAAGTTGCTTCAGTCGTGTCCAACTCTGTGCGACCCCATAGATGGCAGCCCACCAGGCTTCCCCATCCCTGGGATTCTCCAGGCAAGAATACTGGAGTGTGTTATGAACAACTATATGGCAGTAAAATGGATAATCTGCAAGAAATGGATAGATTCTTAGAAAAGTTCAATCTTCCAAGACTGAACCAAGAAGAAACAGAAATTATGAACAACCCAATTATAAGCACTGAAATGGAAGCTGTGATCAAAAAGCTCCCAAAAAACAAAAGCCCAGGATCAGATGGCTTTACAGGAGATTTCTATGAAACATTAAGAGAAGAACTAACACCTATCCTTCTAACACTCTTTCAAAAAATTGCAGCAGCAGGAATACATCAGACTCATTCTATGAGGTCACCATCACCCTGATACCAAAACCAGACAAAGACAACACACACACAAAAAAAAACTATGGGCCAGTATCACTAATGAACATAGATGCAAAAATCCTCAACACAAGTTTAACAAACAGAAGTCAACAACACAATGAATAGCTCATATGCCATGATCAAGTTGGTTTTATTCCAAGGATACAAGGATTCTTCAATAAAAGCAAATTAATCAATGTGATATATCATAGTAACAAATTGAAAGATAAAAACCATATTATAATCTCAATATGTGCAGAAAAAGCCTTTGACAAAATTCAATACACATTTATAATTAAAAGTCTTCAAAAAATGGGCATAGAAGGAACATATTCAACATAGTAAAGGCTATATATGATAAGCCTACAGCAAACATTATTCTCAATGGTGAAAAACTGAAACCATTCTCCCTAAGATCAGTAACAAGTTAGGGTTGTCCACTTCCACCACTATTATTCAACATAGTTTTGGAAGTCCTATCTACAGCAATCAGAGAATAAAAAGAAATAAAAGGAATCCAGATTGGAAAGGAAGTAAAGCTCTCACTGTTTGCAGATGACATGATACTGTACATAGAAAACCCTAAAGATAGTATCAGAAAATTAATAGAGCTAATCAGTGAATTTAGCAAAGTTTCAGGATACAAAATCAATACACAGAAATCACTTGCATTTCTATATACTAACAATGAAAAATCAGAAAGAAAAATTAAGGAATCAATTCCATTCACCATTGCAACAAAAAGAATCAAATATCTAAGAATAAACTTACCTAAGGAGACAAAAGAACTATACACAGATAATTATAAGACACTAATGAAAGAAATCAGTGATATAAACAGATGGAGGGATATTCCATGTTCCTGGGTAGGAAGAATCAACACTGTGAAAATGACTATACTACCAAACACAATATACAGATTCAATGCAATCTCTACATACAGCCACTATGGAAGATGGTATGGAGATTCCTTTAAAAACTGGGAATAAAACTACCATATGCCCCAGCAATCCCCCTCCTAGGCATATAACCTGAGGAAACTAAAATTGAAAAGAACACATGTATCCTATTGCTTATTGCAGCACTGTTTACAGTAGCTAGAACATTGGAAGCAACCTAGATGTCCATTGACAGAAGAGTGGATAAAGAAGCTGGGGTACATACACATAATAGAATATTACTCAGCCATAAAAAGGAATGCATTTGAATCGGTTCTAATGAGGTGGATGAAACTAGAACCTGTTACACAGAGTGAAGTAAGTATATACTAACACACATATACAGAATCCAGAAAGATGGTACTGAAGAATTCATTTGCAGGGCAGCAATGGAGAAACAGACATAGAGAACAGACTTACGGACATGGGCTGGGGGGAGGAGAGAGTGAGATGTATGGAGAGAGTAACATGGAAACTTACGTTACCATATGTTAAATAGATAGGCAACAGGAATTTTCTGTATGTCTTAGGAAATTCAAACAGGGGCTCTGTATCAACCTAGAGAGGTGTGATGGGAGGGAGAAGGAAGGGACATTCAAAAGGGAGGGGATATACATATACCTATGGCTGATTTATGTTCAGTTTTGACAGAAAACAAAATTCTGTAAAGCAATTATCCTTCAATTACAAAATAATTTTTTTTAAAGAACATTAGGAAACAAACAACAACAACAAAAGAATCCACCAGCAATGCGGGAGACCTGGGTTCAATCTCTGAGTTGGGATGATTCCCTGCAGAAGGGAGAGGCTACCCACTCCAGTATTCTGGCCTGGAGAATTTCATGGACTGGATAGTCTGTGGAGTTGCCAAGAATTGGACACAACTGAGTGACTTTTACTTTCACTCTCTACATTATGGAAACATTAAATCAAAGCCAGAACCTCCTGAAATTTTGTTACCTAAGATCACAAGCATGAGCCCACCAGCTTTAGCAGCTCACTTTTGAAAGATTATTAGAAATGCAGCTCAGGCCTCACCCCAGACCTACTGAAACTGAAACAGCATGTTATTGACAAGATTCTAGGTGATTCATGGACACATCAGAGTAGGAGAATCACTACTCTACAGAAAAAATAATCCCATTTAAGTTGTTCTAAGATATAACATTAACTGAAGATAAAACTATTTTAATCATATGTATGTATTGCATTCTCAATTTTTAAAAAATCACTCTAAATAAACATGTGATATAAAAAATATTTACATAAACTTTAAAAAAGGTTAAGGGCCTTTTTTTTTTAAATTACCTTTTAGAATAGGTACAAAAGAGGAAAAATATAGTAATGGTAAGTGAGCTTGCTCTTCCTTTCAGGATCAAAAATAACTTCAAAACAATTACAAATGTAAGTTTTAACCTGTGGGTCATCCTGTATAAAAGCTGTCAGTTCACTTCAGTTGCTCAATCATGTCCAACTCTTTGTGACTCCATGGACTGTCCATCACCAACTCCTGAAGCTTGCTCAAATTCATGTCCTTCGAGTTGGTGATACCATCCAACTATCTCATCCTCTGTTGTCCTCTTCTCTTCCTGCCTTTAACCTTTCCCAGCATCAGGGTCTTTTCCGATGAGTCAGTTCTTCCCATCAGGTGGCCAAAGTATTGGAGTTTCAGCTTCAACATCAGTCCTTCCAATGAATATTCAGGACTGATTTCATTTAGGATTGACTGGTTGAATCTCTTTGCAGTCCAAGGGACTCTCAAGAGTCTTCTCCAACACCACAGTTCGAAAGCATCAATTCTTCAGCGCTCAGCTTCTTTTACAGTTCAACTCTCATGTCAATACTGACTACCGGAAAAACCATAGTTTTGACTAGATGGACCTTTGTTGGTAAAATAATATCTCTGCTTTTTAATATGCTTTCTAGATTTGTCATAGCTTTTCTTCCAAACAGTAAGGTGTATTCTTGCCTTGGGAACCCCATGAACAGTATGAAAAGGCAGAAGGATATGACACTAAAAGATGAACTCTCCAGGTCAGTAGATGCCCAATATGCTACTGGAGAAGTGTGGAGAAACAACTCCAGAAAGAATGAAGAGACTCAGCCAAAGCAAAAACAATGCCAAAACAGCTGTAATAAAAGCTGCAGCTTAATATTTAAAAAGCTACAATAATGAGCTGATACAGATTTATAGATATAATCAATTTTCAAAAATTTTATAAAACTGTTCTTGTTGGCTCTAGATTTGAATTTTATCCAACGTTCAAATGTAAGCAGTGCAATAATTCTATCAAAATAAATTCTTTGTATATACATGCATGCATGCTCAGTGGCTCAGTCGTGTCCAACTCTTTACAACCCCATGGACTACAGCCTGCCAGGCTACTCTGTCCATGAAATTTTCCAAGCAAGAATACTGGAGTGGGCTGCCTTTTTTTTTTTTTTTTGGCTGGTGTTTAGATCGTAGATGCTGACTAAAAAGCACAGACTGAAATCACCTGCATTCAGTAAAAACAAGTTCCCACCACTAGCATTTTCCATTTCTACTCACTGCCCAATTGAACCACTTATGTATCCTGGCTCTGCTGTAAAGAAATTTTGGGCTCAAATCCCAGGATTGATTCCACTGCCACAGGATTGTCAGCTATAGAACTCTTTAAAATGTTCTTTCCTTCTACATTTATCTAACTCAAAGATTTGAAGTCTTAGTTCCCAAAAGTTTTACACTAACAAAAATTTCACAGGAGAACTAAGAGAATAAGAAAGCAGTGACTGAATCAACCATTTTCATACCCAGATGCTGAACATATCTATAGAATAGAAAATGAATCTATTTGATAAACCAAAAAGCTATATATAGTGTATTCTATAAATACATTTTACAAACATGCACGCAAGGCTCAAGTGGAATAAGGCTGAGGAAGTAACTTATGCATATAATCTCCATCAAATATGTAACAGCATCACTGCCATTCTGATTTCATCATCACATTTTATATAAAGAACAGAATAAAAGGCCATTAAAGTAACTACACCTTTGGTTTCATACCGATATTGAAAATATCTGAATGATTATGACTTTGTAAAAATCCCATCAAACCAATCATGCATTAAAAGTGTTTCTTTATTTTAGTTTATGATTATATTCAAAACCCGCCTCTAGCAGCTAATTTTCAATAATCAAAGTCTGAAAGGCCTTGTACATATCACAGCACTCTTAATTTTCTCTATCTTTCTCAGGTCTATACCCATGGATCCTATTTGACTATGAGCCCCACCCTATTCCTGGGACTTTCCTAATCTCTCTCCATTTCTTGTGCTCACAGAAATACAGTTGCTCTGCTTTGCTTACTGTTCCATTTTATCAATGGATGGCTAAGAATTCACTTGCTTCTGAGAGACTAGTTTTAAAGGTGGTGACTAGGAGTGAAATGATAAAGTTGCCCTAGGGCTGAGTGGAATTAAAATAGAATGCCTCAGATTCCTGCTGATAAATAGCTGAAATTAGCCTGTGAATCAGGCTCCTAACCTCTCTGAGCTTCACATTCTCAGTCAAGAAAGGGGTTTGCTCTAGATTCAATTGAGGAAGGAACAACTATGATCCCCAAGCCCCACCCCGTTTCCCAAGCTCTTTAACCTTCTGAGCACATGCTTAGGGGGCTTCCTCCCCAGCCCTCTCATCCCCCTGTTGTCACGCACACAACTGAGAAAAAGTTTCCATGGGCCCTCTCAGAGAAGATGCTTCACAAGATTCAAAATCCAGTTGCAAAGGCCTTTCCAACGTGATTACTGTTTTAACAATAGGTAAGAGATAGAAGCCTACATACAAATTTTAATGAATTCACACCAAATTGTCATACCTTTAAGTGATGCAGCAATTCAAAATCAGATTTCTCCTCCAAGATTAATTTTGGCTGTCTGACACTATTACCCATTGAAATGTTTTAAAAGCCCACAATATCTTAGAATTTCAAGAAGTGTCACACACCAGCAATCCCTATTAGTGAAAACAGGAATATGACAACTGAATATAATCAGAAGGGGAAAGCTGCCCCAGGCGGTTTTATAATACATATGGCCCAGCTTGCACTTCTGCAGAGCGGGATGAAAGCTGGCACTGACCTTGGCAACACTACCCAGGACACCTTTCTATTAGGCTAAGGTTTCTTTTTAAATACTTTGGAACCTGGGAAACGAAGAGGAATTCTGTTGTCAACAACCAATTGTGCTGCTTGATGTCACCTTTTCAGTTTCCTGACACACACATTTGCATTGCAACTGCCAGAGAAAATTTCCCTTTTCCCTTCTAATTGGATTGAATTGCTCCTAGATCTTTCTTCTGGTCCCCAAAAGCAATAATGAGGGGGTGGAATACTTTAAGCTCAGTGGTAGAATTACTTAAAGTGGATGGATTCTTATGCCAAGATAAGTGTTTCCTTCTCCTCCAGCTCCTTCCCCCCCTCTCTTTTTTTAAATGAGTTTCCTTTGTTATATTCTTTCTTACACACATCCAATTGCATTTGTTTGTTTGTTTTCACTTTGTCTTTGGGTGTATAACTCTGTATGTTTGTGGCTTCAAACTGTGCTTAAATAACAGGTCAGTAACACCCCCCTACACTAGGACGGTCTTGCTTTATTTTTTGTATACAGTCTGTTCCCATTTCTTAGGTAACACAAACCTGGATGTGGAGAGGAGAAAGGAAGAAAACCGCCTTGAGGCAAAATCTTTCCTTGTGGAATTCAGAAAGCCTTTCTCCGAACTTTCCACTTGTCTATCTAGGCTTTTCCAACATCCTTTACTCCCATCTCTCCCCCACTTCACCACAGTACCCCATCTCTCCAAAATTTCATCAATTCCCCCTTGTATGTGGGGAAAATTATGAACAAATACATATAAAGAGGTTAAGTGTATAATGTACTTGTCTCTCCCAAAGGTATTATTAATGCTTAAACTATGTAAATTATTAATGGTGAACTTTGCTGCTGTTGTTGCTTTTCAGTTGCTAAGTCATGCCTGACTCTTTGCGACCCCAAAGACTCAGCATTAGGGTCTTTTCCAGTGACGTCTTAGATTCTGCCTTATCTGTAATTTTTAATGAGCCTTAGAAGCAGGATATCTTTCTGTTCATTCTAGATATCACTACGTAAGCAGCCCTCTACTCTTTCAGTTTGATTTGCCTAGAAGTATTCTAGTGAGATATAGATTTAAGGGACTAGAGGGTTATAGTCCATGGGGTCACAAAGAGTCAGACACGACTGAACGATTCTCACTCACTCACTCAAGAGCATATGGAAGGGGATCAGGACCCAGTCTGTTGGGCCTAGGAAGATGAAAAAGAATTATTTCAGCTGTGATCTGAAGGGTGAGTAGTTTAAATAGGTAAAGAAAGTTCAGAAAGCACTGCCTTGACAGATCTTGAAAAGACCGAATAGGAAGAAAATCTGGGCTATTTTAGTAACAGAAAGAAAGTCAGAATGGCAATATTCAAGAGATCAAAGAAGAGTTTGACATTGCATAAGCTGGGAGAAGTAGACAACAACCCAACCATAGAGGCCTTCCAGATAGACTATGTTAAGAATTTTGGTAAAAATCAAGAGCTATTGGAAGAAATGGAAGTCTTTAGGCTGTTTGAATACAAAAATGATCACACAGACTACATAATGAAAAATAAATCAGACAGTACAGAAGGTTAATATGTGCAAAATTCTTAGCAGATACAATGCATTCACAAAATAATTCACTTGATAATTATAGTTTAGAATAGGGCAGTGCTTATAAAAGAGATAAACGGAAAGACTGGGGACATATTTGGGAGATAAAAGATCTGTCTTGATGCTATTTATTGAAACACAGTTGCTCAGTCAAGATTGTTGGGGACTCAATAATAGACATGTTGAATTGGGGTGTCTCTGAGAGTTTGATCCCTGGGTCAGGAAGATCCCCTAGGTAGGAAGTGGCAGCCCACTCCAGTATTCTTGCCTGGAAAATTCCGTGGACAGAAGGCTGGCCAGCTATAGTCTATGGGGCCACAAAAAGTCACATATGACTTGGTGACTGAACACACACACCCTTAGAGCTATGAGGATGTAACAAATAGGTAATTTACAATGCAGTTTGACAGTTCAAAGGAGAAGACTGATTTAGAGATTAGAAGTCAGGAAGTGTTGGTATAGATGAATTGAAGCCCTGGTTAAAAATAAAGAGCAGTTGAAATTTTTGAGAATGCTGAAAGAAGATAATCCCAAAAAAGGATCTATGCAAAATAATGAGGGTATAGCTACCTATCAGTGACCAGTGGAGGAGAATATCTTTTAGGGAAAAAAACGGTAAAACCTTAAATGGGTAATTATAGAGATACATTCGGTTACAGGATATTTCAAGGGAATGAGAAGAAACTCAGTGTGGACAGAGACCCAGAATTTTGTATTTTTCATCTCATGACCAATAAAACGATATCATCCACAAAGCAGAAGTTTAATAAAGAAAGAAAAAAACAGCAATAAAGAAAGGTCAAAAAGAGTCTAATTTGACAAAGGATTTTTAAATGGGGTTGGAGAAGACAACTCATCATTTAATTCAAGTGTGTTTCTTCTCTATATTATATGAAGGACTCTGGGGATGATTGAAGGAAGTGGAACAACACATTTATTTCTAGTTAAGATGACTGCTGCTCCTTTAACCATTTGTGAGAATGTCATGGAATAAATCAAAGAAACAAAAAATTTTGAGAAAACATTAATTTTATAGTATAATATACCAATGAAATGATATTTCCTCAGATTCAAAAGTAAATACAATGACCTCATTTCCTGTCATTTCTCAATGTCTCATTTACCATAAAATATCAACAATCAATACTTTTAAGTAAAATTAAATTCCTACTTTCCTTCAGTTGAGGTTTTTATTTAAATATTTCACTAGAAATTTTATACTTTTACTCAAGGCTGCTATTAGAGCCAATAGGTGAGATAAAGCTATACCAGGGCAAGAAATCTGATTGACTCTACTTTCCTTCGAAGAAAAGTTGAAAATAGCAATTTTTTGTAAAAGTAAATATTTTAATTTTTTAATATTATACTCTTAAAGAGAAAAAGTATTTTTTAAAAAAGATATAGTTTTTGAATTGAATAAATTTTGCACACTTTAACTGAAATTTAGCATGCTACCCAAGGCCTACTGAAAATAAATGTTTATGTTGTAGGCCACTACATATGTACACTAGCACAAGGAAAGCTGTATATGGTCAAGCATTCTATCATCAACTACGTCATTCTTTCTTCATCCAGAAGACTCTACAGACTCCTGACTTCAGACAAATTTGCTGCCATTGACCATATTAATAGGATGGAACTGGTAAATAGTATACACTGAAACTTCGGTGTTTTTATTTGGAACCATAAGATCACTTGTCTTTATTCCTTCCCATGTATAATATTAGTTCTCTTCTCCCAATATATACCAACATCCTTCTTGTTAATATCTTTCTTTATTGAAATATAGTTGATTTACAATGTTCTGTTAGTTGCAGGTGTACAGCAAAGTGATTCAGATATACACACACATATAAAATATATAAATATTTTTCAGATTCTTTTCCATTATAGGTTGTTACAACACATTGAATATAGTTCCCTGTGCTATGGAGTAGGTTCTCATTGTTGATCTATTTTATGTAGAGCAGTGTGTATCTGTTAATTATTTTACCTTCTTTTCTCCCCATAGTACTTGGCATGATGTATTTTCATAGTAAGTGATTAATAAATCATCCATTGTTTATCTTGTTGTATGTGTGCCAGGGTCCACTTAAGTCAAAATTGAAGGTCATAGCATCTATACAGTCAGCAAAACAAGACCTGAAGCTGACTGTGGTTCAGATCATCAGCTCCTTATTGTAAAATTCAGGCTTAAATGGAAAAAAGTAGGGAAAACCACTAGGCAATTCAGGCACAACTTAAATCTCTTATGATTATACACAGAGGTGACAAATATATTCAAGGGGTTAGATCTGGTGGACAGAGATCCTGAAGAACTATGGACAGGGGTTTGTAACACAGGAGTTGGTACAGGAGTCATTGACCAAACCATCCAAAAGAAAAAAAAAAAAAAAATGCAAGAATCTGCCGGAACTAGCCGGCAAAATCGCATGGTCGAGAATGCAACGACGGAGCGCCTGAGAAAATGAAGACACTTAAAAGATGGGGTTGAGAGGAGCAGAGGGAAACTCCAAAGAGCTTCTTGCTACTGCCACTTTATTGTAGCTACTTAACAGTATATATACATTTTACTAATTGCTATTTTTAGATCAAAAAAAGGCATGCATACGTGCAGGTCAAAGAGTACATGAGTCTATACTTCTAAGAGAGCTATATCAATCTTGAGCGAACAGTTAATGATAAACTCAAGGAATGCCTTTGATATGGTCAGCACATCATTAAGCAGAGGAAAAACAGGCCCGCATACGTCAGGCATCCAAGGAAACAGGGAAAATGGAAAAAGGTCATCAGGCTGTTTTACCCATCACGGCGCTTGATCTTAGTCAAAGAAAAGGCGTCAGGGTGGCGAGACAAATAGAGGTTTTCAGGTCCTCTCTTAGGGCCGATTGGGGGATGGAAAACATCCCGGCTCCCCGCACAAGAAAGCAAAGTGGTTGTCTGAGGAGGCTTTACAAATAGCTGAGACCTAACCTCCCAGGAAAAGCACCGCCCCCCAGGCCCGTCCACAAAACAAAAGGCGGTGAGGAGTCAACAGAGAGGCAGCCGGCCGGGTGGAGCTGGGCAGCTGTGGGCTGGGGACCAGCCCAGCCCCCGCCCGAGAGCAGTGGGCATAACCCAGCCCCAGGGAGGCTAACCAAGACTTCTGGGGATTCTGGACGGATCGGTGCTGTACACACCTTAGAAGGCGTGCTCAGCTGCACGCCGAGAAAACCAAGCGGCTGGGCCGGGGGAGGGGAGAAGCCCCACTCCCCAACTGTGCTGGGCAGACGACAGAGAGCCTGAGCAGAGGGGGCGGGGGAAGCCCTCTCACCAGGAGCAGGGCAAACTCCAAAGCGCTGAATAGACACTTAAAAGACCAGCAGACAGAAGACGCTTAAGCTAGCAGAGCCAACAGCTTTGGAACTGACAGAAGTAGCAGATTGAATCCCTGCCGGTGGCACAGACTGCATAGAAAGGAGACTATAGACCTTGAGAAGGACAAGCCCGAACCAGAAGGCCTGCTCTCAGCTACACGCTGAGAAAACCCTGCGGCTGGGCCGGGGGAGAGGAGAAGCCCCACTCCCCAACTGTGCTGAGCGGACTACAGAGAGCCTGAGCAGAGGGGGCGGGGGAAACCCTCTCACCAGGAGCAGGGCAAACTCCAAAGCGCTGAATAGACACTTAAAAGACCAGCAAACAGAGGACACTGAGGGAGCAGAGCGAACAGCTTTGAAACTGACAGGAGTAGCAGATTAAATCCCTGCAGGTGGTGCAGACTGCATAGAAAGGAGTCTATAGACTGTGAGAAGGAGAAGCCAGACCAAGGGATCATCTGAAAATCTACAGACCCTTCAATTCACTGCACGCACCAGCACCAGAGACAGCCTTAATTATAACTGTACTAGGAACATCTTTTAAATTTTCAAAACTTTTATATATATATATATATATATTTTTGTCCTTCTTCTTTTCCTTCTTTCTTTTTTTTTTAGAATTTTTAAGTCCCCTATGACCTTACTATTTTTTTTCTTTTTTCTTTCTTTTCCTTTATTTTTATTTTCCGTTTTTTTTTTAAGTATTTTTGAGAATCCAGTCTTTACTCTAGATTTTTAATCTTTGCTCATTAGTACTTGGTATCAACTTTGTACCTTTTAAGATCCAAGCTCCAGTACCCACTGCTACCTGGGAGTGAGATCATTGGCTTGACTGCTTTCTCCCCATTTTATCTCTTGCTAGTAACAGTGAGGAAACCTAGACTCACCCACCAGAAAACCACACAAGCCTTCCCATCCAGGAAACTTCGACAAACCACACATCCAACCCATCCCACAGAGAGGAATCCCCAAAATAAAGGGACAACACAGCAAGATAAACAAGATGAAAAGCCAGAGAAATACCCAGCAAGTAAAGGAACAGGATAAATACCCCCTAGACCAAACAAAAGACGAAGAGATAGGAAGTCTACCTGACAAAGAATTCCGAATAATGATAGTGAAAATGATCCAAAACCTGGAAAATAAGTTGGAGTTGCAGCTCAATAACCTGCAGGCAAGGATTGAGAAGATGCAGGTAAGCTTTAACAAGGACTTAGAAGAAATGAAAAAGAGTCAAAATACAATAAATAATGCAATAAATGAGATCAAAAACACCCTGGAGGGAACCCACAGTAGAATAACAGAGATAGAAGACAGAATAAGTGAGGTAGAAGACAGAATGGCAGAAATAAATGAAACAGAAAGGAAAAATGAAAAAAGAATTAAAAGAAATGAGGACAATATTAGAGACCTCTGGGACAATATTAAACGCACCAATATTCGAATCATAGGAGTCCCAGAAGAAGACAAAAAGAAAGACCATCAGAAAATTCTTGAAGAGATAATTGTAGCAAACTTTCCTAAATTGGGGAAACAAATAGCCACTCAGGTCCAAGAAACACAGAGAATCCCAAATAGAATGAACTCCAAGCGGGAAACCCCAAGACACATATTAATCAAATTAGCAAATATCAAATACAAAGACCAAATATTAAAAGCAGCAAGGGAGAAGCAAAAGATAACTCACAAGGGGAATCCCATAAGGATAACAGCTGATCTCTCAACAGAAACGCTTCAGGCCAGAAGGGAATGGCAAAACATACTTAAAGTCATGGAAGAAAACAATCTACAACCCCGACTACTGTACCCAGCAAGGATCTCATTCAAATTTGAAGGAGAATTCAAAATTTTCTCAGACAAGCAGAAACTGAGAGAATTCAGCAACACCAAACCAGCCCTCCAAAGAATGCTAAAGGAACTTGCCTAGATAGGAAACACGGATGGGATAGATAATCTGGAACCCAAAACAATAAAATAAATGGCAACGGGATCATACTTATCAATAATTACCTTAAATGTAAACGGGCTGCATGCCCCAAGCAAAAGACAAAGACTGGCCGATTGGATACAGAAACAAGACCCCTATATATGTTGCCTACAAGAGACCCACCTCAAATCTAGGGACACATATAGACTGAAAGTTAAAGGCTGGAAAAAGATATTCCATGCAAATAAAGACCAAAAGAAAGCAGGAGTGGCAATACTCATATCTGATAAAGTAGACTTTAAAATAAAGGCGGTGAAAAGAGATAAAGATGGACATTACATAATGATCAAAGGATCAATCGAGGAAGAAGAAATAACAATTATAAATATTTATGCACCTAACATAGGAGCTCCACAATATGTAAGGCAAATGCTAACTAGTATGAAAGGGGAAATTAACAACAACACAATAATAGTGGGAGACTTTAATACACCACTCACACCAATGGACAGATCAACTAGACAGAAAAGTAACAAGGAAATTCAAACTTTAAATGATACAATAGACCAACTAGACCTAATTGATATCTATAGGTCATTCCACCCCAAAACAAGGAATTTCACCTTTTTCTCAATTGCACACGGGACCTTCTCCAGGATACATCACATCCTGGGCCATAAATCTAACCTTGATAAATTCAAAAATATTGAAATCATCCCAAGCATCTTTTCTGACCACAATGCAGTGAGATTAGATATCAACTACAGGAGAAAACCTCTCAAAACTTCCAACATATGGAGGCTCAACAACACACTGCTGAATAACCAACAAATCACAGAAGAAATCAAAACTGAAATTCAGTTATGCATGGAAACGAATGAAAATGAAAACACAACAGCCCAAAACCTATGGGACACTGTGAAAGCAATGCTAAGGGGAAAGTTCATAGCAATACAAGCTCACCTCAGGAAACAAGAAAAAAATCAAATAAATGACCTTACTTTACACCTAAAGCAACTAGAAAGGGAAGAGATGCAGAAGCCCAGGTCTAGTAGAAGGAAAGAAATCTTAAAGATCAGGGCAGAAATAAATGCAAAGGAATCAAAAGTGACCATAGCAAAAATCAACCAAGCCAAAAGCTGGTTCTTTGAGAAGATAAATAAAATTGACAAACCATTAGCCAGACTCACCAAGAAACAAAGGGAGAAGAACCAAATCAACAGAATTAGAAATGAAAACGGAGAGATCACAACAGAAAACACAGAAATACAAAGGATCATAAGAGACTATTATCAGCAACTATATGCAAATAAACTGGACAATTTGGATGAAATGGACAAATTCCTAGAAAAGTATAACTTTCCAAGACTAAACCAGGAAGAGATAGATAACATTAATAGACCCATCACAAGCACGGAAATTGAAACCGTAATCAGAAATCTTCCAAAAAACAAAAGCCCAGGACCAGATGGCTTCACAGCTGAATTCTACCAAAAATTTAGAGAAGAGCTAACACCGATTCTACTCAAACTCTTCCAGAAAATCGCAGACGAAGGTAAACTTGCAAACTCATTCTATGAGGCCACCATCACCCTAATTCCAAAACCTGAGAAAGATGCCACAAAAAAAGAAAACTACAGGCCAATATCACTGATGAACTTAGATGCAAAAATCCTCAACAAAATTCTAGCAAATAGAATCCAACAACACATCAAAAAGATCATACATCATGATCAAGTAGGCTTTATCCCAGGGATGCAAGGATTCTTCAATATTCGCAAATCAATCAATGTAATACACCACATTAACAAATTGAAGAATAAAAATCACATGATTATCTCAATAGATGCAGAGAAAGCCTTTGACAAAATTCAACATCCATTTATGATAAAAACCCTCCAAAAAGTAGGAATAGAAGGAACATACCTCAACATAATAAAAGCTATATATGACAAACCCACAGCAAACATTATCCTCAATGGTGAAAAGCTGGAAGCTTTCCCCCTGAAATCAGGAACAAGACAAGGGTGCCCACTCTCACCACTACTATTCAACATAGTTTTGGAAGTCTTGGCCACAGCAATCAGAACAGATAAAGAAATCAAAGGAATCCAGATTGGAAAAGAAGAAGTAAAACTCTCTCTGTTTGCAGATGACATGATCCTCTATATTGAAAACCCTAAAGACTCTACGAGAAAATTACTAGAGCTAATCAGTGAATATAGCAAAGTTTCAGGATATAAAATCAACACACAGAAATCCCTGGCATTCCTATACACTAACAGTGAGAAATCAGAAAGAGAAATTAAGGAAACAATTCCATTCACCATCGAAACAAAAAGGATAAAATACTTAGGAGTATCTCTACCTAAAGAATCAAAAGACTTGTATATAGAAAACTATAGAACACTGATGAAAGAAATCAAGGAGGACACAAACAGATGGAGAAATGTGCCGTGTTCGTGGATTGGAAGAATCAATATACTGAAAATGAGTATACTACCCAAAGCAATCTATAGATTCATTGCAATTCCTATCAAGCTACCAGAGGTCTTCTTCAAAGAATTAGAACAAATAATTTCACAATTTGTATGGAAATACAAAAAACCTCGTATAGCCAAAGCAATCTTGAGAAAGAAGAATGGAACTGGCGGAATCAACCTACCTGACTTTAGGCTATACTACAAATCCACAGTCATTAAGACAGTATGGCACTGGCACAAAGACAGAAATATAGATCAATGGAACAGAATAGAAAGCCCAGAGATAAATTCACGCATCTATGGACACCTTATCTTTGACAAAGGAGGCAAGAATATACAATGGAGAAAAGAAAACCTCTTTAACAAGTGGTGCTGTGAAAACTGGACAGCCACTTGTAAAAGAATGAAACTAGATCACTTTCTAACACCATACACAAAGATAAACTCAAAATGGATCAAAGATCTAAGCATAAGACCAGAAACTATAAAACTCCTAGAGGATAACATAGGCAAAACACTCTCGGCCATAACCCAAAGCGGGATACTCCATGACCCACCTCCCAGAATATTGGAAATAAAAACATGAATAAACAAATGGGACCTAATTAATATTAAAAGCTTTTGCACAACAAAGGAAACTATAAGCAAGGTGAAAAGACAGTCTTCAGAATGGGAGAAAATAATAGCCAATGAAGCAACAGACAAACAATTAATCTCAAAAATATACAAACAACTCCTGCAGCTCCATTCTAGAAAAATAAACAACCCAATTAAAAAGTGGGCCAAAGAACTTAACAGACATTTCTTCAAAGAAGATATAAAAATGGCTAACAAACACTTGAAAAGATGCTCAACATCACTCATTATTAGAGAAATGCAAATCAAAATCACAATGAGGTACCACTTTACACCAGTCAGAATGGCTGCCATCCAAAAGTCTACAAGCAATAAATGCTGGAGAGGATGTGGAGAAAAGGGAACCCTCTTACACTGTTGGTGGGAATGCAAACTAGTATAGCCACTATGGAAAACAGTGTGGAGGTTCCTTAAAAAGCTGCAAATAGACCTGCCATATGACCCAGCAATCCCACTGCTGGGCATATACACCGAGGAAACCAGAATTGAAAGAGCCACGTGTACCCCAATGTTCATCGCTGCATTGTTTACAATAGCCAGGACATGGAAGCAACCTAGATGCCCATCAACTGATGAATGGATAAGAAAGCTGTGGTACATATACACAATGGAATATTACTCAGCATTAAAAAAAAATTCATTTGAAGCAATTCTACTCAGATGGACGAAACTGGAGCCCATTATCCAGAGTGAAGTAAGCCAGAAGCAAAAACAACAATACAGTATATTAACGCATATACATGGAATTTAGAAAGATGGTAACGAGAACCCAACATGCGAGACAGCAAAAGGAACGCAGATGTATAGAATAGACTCGTGGACTTTGTGGACGAGAGTAAGTGTGGGATGATATGGGAGCAGGGCATTGAAGCATGTTAACTGTCATGTGTCTAATTAATCGCCAGCCCAGGATCGATACTCCGGGCTGGTACAGCGAGATTTCCCGGGGGGGAGGGAGGAGGGAAGGGGGTTCCGGAGGGGAAGCATATGTAAACCCATGGTGATATCATGACAATGTATGGCAAAAACAATTAAAAAAAAAAAAAAACTAAGATCATGGCATCTGGTCCCAACACTTCATGGTACATAGAAGGGGAAAAATAGAAACAGTGACAAATTTTATTTTCTTGGGCTCCAAAATCACTGGGGATAGTGACTGCGGCCATGAAATTAAAAGACACTTGTTCTTTGGAAGGAAAGGTATGACAAACCTAGACAGTATATCACTTTGCTGACAAAGGTCCATATTGTCAAAGCTATGTTTTGTTTTTTTTGTCCAATAGTCATGTACAGATATCAAAGTTGGACCATAAATAATGCTGAGCGCTGAAGAATTGAAGCTTTGAAACTGGTGCTGGAGAAGATTCTTGAAAGTCCCTTGAACACTAAGGATATCAAACTAGTTAATCCAAAAAGAAATCAACCCTGAATATTCATTGGAAGCACTGATGCTGAAGTTGAAGATCCAATACTGTGGCCACCTGATGAGAACTGACTCATTGGTAAGGACCCTGATGCTGGGAAAGACTGAAGGCTAATGGAGAAGGGGCTGACAGAGGATGAGATGGTTGGATGTTATCAAAACTCAATGGAGGCAAGTTTGAGCAAATTCTGAGGTAGTAAAGGACAGAGAATCCTGGCATGCTGCAGTTCATGAGGTTGCAAAGAGTTGGATAGGACTTAGGGACTGAATAATAAATGATTTTTGCAGTAGTCATATATGGATATAAGGGTTGGACCATAAAGAAGATGAGCACTGAAGAACTAATGCCTTCGAATTGTGCTGGAGAATACTGTTGAGAGTCTCCTGGACTGCAAGGAAATCAAACAAGTCAATCCTAAAGGAAATTAACCCTGAATATTAATTGGAAGGACTGATACTGAAGCTCCAATGCTTTGGCCACTTGATGCAAACAATCAACGCATTGGAAAAAGCCCTGATACTGGGAAAGATTGAAGGCAAATGGAGAAGAGGGAAGCAGAGAATGAGATGGTTAGATAGCATCACCACCTCAATGGACATGAGTCTGAGCAATCTCTGGGAGATAATGACAGACTGGGAAGCCTGGTGTGCTGCAGTTCATAGGATTTCAAAGAGTCAGACATGACTTAGTGACTGAACAACAACAGTCAGGAAGTAGTAACAGCAAAACATCTATACAGGCTTTCAATGTGAGATTACAGGACTACCCTGGTGGTGCCAGTGGTTACAAAAACAAAAACAAAACAAAACTCACCTCCCAATGCAGGAGAAACAGGAGATTCAGGCTTGATCCCTGGGCCAGGAAGACCCTGGAGAAGGACATGGCAACCCACTCCCTTATTTTTGCCTAGAGAATCCTATGGACAGAGGATCCTGGTGGGCTACAGTCCACAGGGTTACAAAGAATTGGACACAACTGAAGCGACTTAGAATGTATACATTGGAAGTCTAGATATGGTTTAGAAAGTAGGTTACCTCTAGACCTTGTGTAATGATTTTTGGTGTCAATTACACTTTGCAAAAGATGTTTCCTTTCATAGACCCATAGATGTAATCTCCTTTTAAAATATTTTCAGAAAATCATGACAATAGAAGAGGCTCCCTCTAGTTATTTTCTTGTCCTGAGAATCAAAAACCATTCAAAGTTCCTGAAAGTATCAACATCCAGCCAGTAACTACCAAACTATCATTGTCAGCTAATAGATGTTTGAGCTGCCTATATCTTGACTCCTCCCATAAGAACTGACCCTCACTATAGCATCCTAGGAGGAGAAGCAGAGCAAATGGAAGCCCAGCCCACAACTTCCTAGGCTCATGAGCCTCAGCTCCTTCACAGAAAACAAATTCACATGGGATGCAAAGTAACCAAAAAATACAAAGGCGCAAAAGCAATCAAGGCCTGGAGGGGAAATTACAACTATTTGAGGCAAGATTTTCTACTTCTGACTATTACTGTTTATATGTTATTTATTACTTAGAAGAAAGTTTTAAAGAAAAACGGTAAAGATATGCACAGCATATGTGTGCCTAGGAAAAGAAGCTTCCTTTTATTAGTAATGCACCATTTCTTATTAAAAAACAAAACAATGATTCACGGGAAAAAATGTTAGGGAATTTTATATAATAAATTGTCCAGTCTTCAACCTGAGTTCCTGAACTTTATATAGAAGTTTCACATTTGAGACTTTCTTGAGGCCTAAATCTATGTCTCTTCATTTGGCTATCCTGATTTTATTCTTCCTTAAAAAATTGTAGTTACAACTAGAGTACTTTCTTGAGTTCAGTGAATCATTCTAGCAAGCTATCAGATCTCAGGGGATAACAGGAACCCCTGACTTTGCAGCTTGGGAACCCTGGAGTGTGTGGCTGGTATCTGATGTGAGGGGAGCTTAGTGGAGGTTGGTGACCACAGCATACACTTTGCACTAAGCAGTTAGTGCCAAAATTACCTTACTGGGTAAATCACAAATTGAGGGGGGAAAATATTAGCAGCTTAATTGTTATTCCCCTTCACGAAGATTTAAAGATCATCCAGCTAAAAATTTTTTTACTGGTGTAGTTCTCGCATTACCATGTGCCATGTCAGGCAGTGTAATTCATGTATGTTTTTCTCTTTCCTGCTTCCCCATGAAAATGGAATAAATAACTCAATCTGAATTATAGTCATTTTGTGATAAGGTATGCTGATAACTGTGATTGTGAGCACTAGCCATTTATAATAAAAATAAGTTGTCAGCCTGACCTAAGTCATGGAAAGGAAAGTACAACTTTCTTTAACTCATAATTCTTGATATTCTCATTCCTTTACTGAAAAAGAGGTATTCCATATTTGCTTGGAAATCCCTCTTCCATGCTCCTGTGATTTAATTTACTCAGTAAACTCAGTCCTCATTATAAAGCTAACTGAAGCTAAGTTCTGCCTAAGAAAGCAAGTCTCAGCATTTCTAGATCTGATTTAGGACATTATCGACGTATTATCTACACTGTCTAAAAATGGGATGATGATGATAGTTTTCAAAATTCTCACTGACTGTTCAATATAAGAAAAAAAATGCTTTATTTTATTCTTATATTGAATAAATATAAATATACATGGGGAATACATGTATACCCATGGCAGATTCATGTCAATGTATGGCAAAACCAACACAATAATGTAAGAAAAATAAATAAATAAATAAAGTTAATTAATAAAAGGAATGCAATGCTTTGTCTCTATCAACAGTGACCAAAACTAATTAAAACTAATTAAAATTAATTTAATTAATTAAAACTGATTCAAACTATAATTTCATTGTCTACATTATAAGTAAACATAGCTTTTAATATAATTTACAAATAATGGCTAACCAATTCATCGTACAAATTTCTCCTGATTTTGTTCCCTAATATAATTCTTACTGAGTTTTTCTTCCTGCAGAAAATCCTTAACTTGTCATCTTTCAAACTCTTTCTCACTGACTCTGTGTGTGCATTCATGCACACACACTCCTGTGCACCTACATGCCCTTGTCAGTTTTCTAAACCCTATACTTTCTACCACACTTGAATGTGGGGGAGGGGTTGAGGGCGCTGGGAATGGAAGCAGAACTCAAAATGAATGTTATAAGCTACCGATGAAGCAAAGCGCCCACACTTAATACCAGGGACCTACAGCAACACTTCAAAAAATAGCTGTCCTCTCCTTTAATATCCCAAATATTGGGTTTTGAAATGTAATAAAACAGAATTCTGGACAAGAACACTGTTACCTACCAAGGATTCTTGATGACTGACTTGCACATTATTGGCATTCTCTAGGCTGCCCTGATTCCCAGGGAAGTGGCCTTTCAAGGATAGCTAACAGCTTTCTAAAACTCTTCACTAAACATTTCAGCTGTAGAACATTCTTCACCAAATTACTCTGACTCAATGGCTCTTGTAAGCAAACCTCTTTTCCATCTCAATGGCACACAATTTAGTCTGTCTTGAAATTTATGGACACAAACCATTATGAAAACAGTAAGGACATGAATCAGAAGGCAGACTGTAAGGTATGCATGAGGTCAGACAGTACCCACAGACACAGGCCAGCTCTTGGAGAATCTAAGGACAAGAAAGCTTAAGAAATTAGCAGTTGCTGCAAACCCATGATGGCAGACTTCAAGCCCAAATACCAGTTTATTCTTTCCCTTAAGCCTCAATTTAAAAATAATTTTGGATAGTAATCAAGAGGAAGGAATAGGCACAAGATGTAAGAATCTGAAATAGTATTTTTTTTTGTTTTCTTTTTTATATGCTGGAAATCATAGCCAACTCCCATAATATAATCCATGGCACAACTCTATGAGGTGAGAGCCCTATGTGACTGACTCTGAATGGCTAAAAGGAAACTCTCATGCAAAGTTTTCGAAATCTTCAGTTTAATTATGTTGAATATACATCTCAAAACACTATACTTGTTTGTGCTTAGTGGTGGTAAACATTTTACATTTACTACTATATAAGCCATCACATACATTTCACACATATATGAAACAACATAAACATTTCATACATGTATTAAAACTTATAATACTGAGAAACTTTAGGAATGTGAACTGAATTACAGGCCATTCTTTTTAGGAAAAGATTGAGATTATGGACTATCATTTTAAAGCTAGAAGCTTATAATAACTATTGGGAGGAGGAAACACCAGCTCATCTAGGTCCCTAGAGGGCCTTTTCTAATAAATTGCCAACAAAAAGTAAGGGGGCAGTCCCAAGTCCACTCCCACTTCTGACCCCAGTTACAACTTGGGGTTCCTCAAGACGACCCTCAGGTTTAATATTTTGCTTCATATGTGCTAAGCCACTCAGTCTCATTCAACCCTTTGTGACCCTATGGACTGCAACCCTGCAGGCTCTTCTGTCCATGGGCTTCTTCAGGCAAGACTTCTTGAGGTGGTTGCCATACCCTCCTCCAAGTGATCTTCCCAACCCAGGGATCAAACCCCTATCTCTTAAGTCTCCTGCATTGCCAGGCAGATTCTTGACCACTAGGGAAACCTAGGATTCAAACAAATCACTAAAATCTGCTCTGCTCACAGTTATAGTTTATAACAATAAAAGAATACATATTAATATCAGTACAACAGAAGAGACACATGGAACAGAGTCCCAGAAAGCCATATACAGAGCTTTCAGATCTGTGGATCAGTTTTGTGGAATCGGAGCCAATACTAGTTTCTCCCAGGAATGATGTGGGACAGAATGTATGGAGTACTGCCGACCCGAGAAGCTCACCTGAGCTTGGGTGTGCAGGGCTTTTATTTGGGCTTCAGCCTGTGAACATGCTGGATTGCCAAGTGGCTGACCCTTTGATTCCTGGTGGAAATGATTCGGCATGGCCCAAAGTCCTCACCACAAATCACATTGTAGACTATTCAATGTGGACCCAGGATCCCAGGTAAACAAAGTCATTCATATTAGGTAGGACATTCAAACAACTTAGAAATCACTTTCCAGGAGCTGAGGGCAAAGGCCAGGGCCTCTTTTTAAATAGTGAAAGTCGCTCAATCATGTCCGACTCTTTGTGACCCCATGGACTATACAGTCCTTGGAGTTCTCCAGGCCAGAATACTGGAGTGGGTAGCCTTTCCCTTCTCCAGGGGATCTTCCCAACCCAGGGATCAAACCCAGGTTTTCCACATTGTGGGTGGATTCTTTACCAATGATCCACAAGGGAAGCCCAAGAATACTGAATTAGGTAGCCTATCCTTTCTCCAGTGGATCTTCCCAACCCAGGAATTGAAACAGGATCTCCTACATTGCAGGCAGATTCTTACCAACTGAGTTATCAGGCCCTTCTCTTTAAATAAGGTTCATTCTCTTTAAGTAAGGTTCATTCTTCATTACACAGCTAGGAATAATTTTTCTGATCCAGGCGTTATTCCGGCTTTAAAAAAATTCAGTTTGTATGAATTGTTAAACTGCTGTTTACTATTTTAAAAGCATCCTTCAGTTACATATACCCACTATAAATAAATTTATCAAAATATCATCCATATGTATCTATTATTTGTATATGTTCCTAAATTAGTAACACACATTTCAATAAAGTTTTGCTGTGTTTTAAAATGGGATCAGCAAATTTACAATTCCAAAGATATCAGACAGTGAATTTTGCTAGTATGGCAATATTAAAATGACTGAATAATGAAGAAAAATCTGTGGTTTTATATTTTTCACCAAATAAGGAAGGATACATTGTGGTGAAATAATAGCACTAGTTCACTTAAACGACACTAGTGGCTCTTAATGTATATAAGAAACTATCTCATTTGAATCTGTATCACCATGATGACATTAGCTCAAAACAGTGACATTTGTCTGTCTCTCTGATCTTGACTACTCTAAGTACCTCATGTAAGTGGAGCCATACAGTGTCTTTTTGTGATTAGCTTATTTCACTTAGCATAATGTCCTGAAAATTCATGCACATTGTATATATATCAGAATTCCCTTCCTTTTTAGGGCTGAGTAAATTTTATGTTTTATCTGTTTTACCAGACTAAAATATTGGAGGGGAAATGACTTAATGTTCATATGTTACACACACAAATTTGATGTTTCAATACATACTAAATCCTTTTTGAAATATCCCTTCTTTAGAGAAAAATGCTATATACAAGAGTTAATAAAACAGCCCATCTAAAGTTGTGGCAACTGCATTTAAAAACAACAACAAAAATCATCATATGTCTATGTATGGTAATAGGACATCTTTTTTTGAATACCTAAATACAATTGAAGGTAAGACCACTCAAATAAAAGAAATCAAGAACTGCAGGTGCTAATGCACCAACTCTTCGGGTGGAATAACCCAGAGAGGAAATATCATTATCATTGCAACACTGTGTTCTTCATACATTTTTTATGAACTAAGTTTTTCACATACTTTAGAGGTTAGCAGTGTGTTACATTTTTGTCTGCTGCTTGATTTAACAGAATGAAATGCCCTAAAGGCATTTATTAAAACCAGAGGGGAAAATTGCGATTACTGTTAACCTCTGCCAGTAACTGATAAAAGCTTTCAGGAAACAAGTATCAAAGTGCACTCCAATCACCAAGTGATATATGAGCTGTTCTGTCACTTAACATTCGCTGTTACTTAGTATTTAAACACTAACATTAATAGGCTTGTATCAGCTTCAACTGGGCTTCCCAGGTAGCGCTACTGGTAAAAGAATCCCCCTGCCTATGCAGAAGACATGGAGAAGGCAATGGCACCCCACTCCAGTAATCTTGCCTGGAAAATTCCATTGACAGAGGAGCCTGGTAGCCTACAGTCCATGGGGTCCCTAAGAGTTGGACATGACTGAGCGACTTCCCTTTCACTTTCCACTTTTATGCATTGGAGAAGGCAATGGCAACCCACTCCCGTGTTCTTGCCTGGAGAATCCCAGGGACCGGGGAGCCTGGTGGGCTGCTGTCTATGTGGTCACACAGAGTCGGACACAACTGAAGCGACTTAGCAGCAGCAGCAGCATGCAGAAGACAGAAGAAATGTAGGTTCAGTCTCTGGGTCAGAAGATCTTGTGGAGGAGGGCATGGCAAGCCACTCCAGTATTCTTGCCTCAAGAATGCCATTGGCAGAGTAGCCTGGTGAGCTTAGTGGGCTGCAGTCCACAGGGTCACAAAGAGTCAGATATGACTGAAGCTTCGACCACAGTGTCTATGTTCCAACTTCCAACTTCCAGAAACCAAATACACTAACATTTTGTAATTACAACCTGTAAAGCTTTCTCCTTTAGCAAATACTGAGTTATTGGTTTGCTTGTTCTTATAATTAAACTTTTGGAGCATTAGCTACATTTAAAATGCATTGGAATACTGATTCCAGAAATATATCACCAACACAAGCTCTGTTGATAAGACAATTCTGAGTTTTCAATTTCTTGGTATCTCAGAAATAAAAACTCAAGGTCAGAATTTATTGAGAATTTAAAGTTTGGTTCAGTTGGGTCTTTCAATGAGTAGAATTGATTACAATTGATGGTGTAAAGACTGGAATATCACAGTTTAAGACTGCTGCAGAGGGATGAGGATTTTGAGGTGAAGTATTGGGGGACTTTTAAAGGCTTAAATTACTAATACTTCTCATTGAAGAACTGACAAGTTTTTCTGAAAGTTTCCCTTATCAAAATAGAAAGGTTATACTAATGAAGGCTATCAGTTCAGTTCAGTTAAGTCTCTCAGTCATGTCTGACTCTTTGTGACCCCAAGAACTGCAGCATGCCAGACCTCCCTGTCCATCACCAACTCCCAGAGTCTACCTAAACCCATGTCCATCGAGTCGGTGATGCCATCCAGCCATCTCATCCTCTGTCATTCCCTTCTCCTCCTGCCCTCAATCCTTCCCAGCATCAGGGTCTTTTCCAATCAGTCAACTCTTTGCATAAGACGGCCAAAATATTGGAGTTTCAGCTTCAACGTCAATCCTTCCAATGAACACCCAGAACTGATCTCCTTTAGGATGGACTGGTTGTATCTCCTTGCAGTCCAAGGGATTCTCAAGAGTCTTCTCCAATACCACAGTTCAAAAGTATCAATTCTTTGGCACTCAGCCTTTTTCACTGCCCAACTCTCACATCCATACATGACCACTGGAAAAACAACAGCCTTGACCAGATGGACCTTTGTTGGCAAAGTAATGTCTCTGCTTTTCAATATGCTATCTAGTTTGGCCATAACTTTCCTTCCAAGGAGTAAGCATCTTTTGATTTCATGGCTGCAATCACCACCTACAGTGATTTTGGAGCCCCCAAAAATAAAGTTTGATGCTTTTTCCACTGTTTCCCCATCTATTACCCATGAACTGATGGGAACAGATGCCATGATCTTAGTTTTCTGAATGTTGAGCCTTAAGCCAACTTTTCTACTCTCCTCTTTCACTTTCAGCAAGAGGCTTTTTAGGTCCTCTTCACTTTCTGCCATAAGGGTGGTGTCGTCTGCATATCTGAGGTTATTGATATCTCTCCCGGCAATCTTGATTCCAGCTTGTGCTTCTTCCAGCCCAGCATTTCTCATGATGTACTCTGCATATAAGTTAAATAAGCAGGGTAACAAAATGCAGCCTTGACGTACTCCTTTTCCTATTTGGAACCAATCTGTTGTTCCATGTCCAGTTCTAACTATTGCTTCATGACCTGCATACAGGTTTCTCAAGAGACAGGTAAGATGGTCTGGTATTCCCACCTCTTTCAGAATTTTCCACAGTTTATTGTGATCCACACAGTCAAAGGCTTTGGGATAGTCAATAAAGCAGAAGTAGATGTTTTTCAGGAACTCTTGCTTTTTCGATAATCCAGCAGATGTTGGCAATTTGATCTCTGGTTCCTCTGTCTTTTGATCTCTGGTTCCTCTGTCTTTTCTAAAACCAGCTTGATCATCTGAAAGTTCACAGTTCATGTATTCCTAAAGCCTGGCTTGGAGAATTTTGAGCATTATTTTACTAGTGTGTGAGATGAGTGCAATTGTGGAGTAGTTTGAGCATTCTTTGGCATTGCTGTTCATTGGGATAGGAATGTAAACTGACATTTTCCAGTCCGTGGCCATTGCTAAGTTTTCCAAATTTGCTGGCATATTGAGTGTAGCATTTTCACAGCATCATCTTTTAGATTTGAATTAGCTCAACTGGAATTCCATCACTTCCACTAGCTTTGTTTGTAGTGATGCTTTCTAAGGCCCATTTAACGTCACATTCCAGGATGTCTGGCTCTAGGTGAGTGATCACACCATCATGATTATCTGAGTCATGAAGATCTTTTTTGTACAGTTCTTCTGTGTATTCTTGCCACCTCTTCTGAATATCTTCTGCTTCTGTTAGGTCCATATCATTTCTGTCCTTTATCGAGTCTATCTTTGCATGAAATGTTCCCTTGGTATCTCTAATTTTCTTGAAGAGATCTCTAGTCTTTCCCATACTGTTGTTTTCCTCTATTTCTTTGCATTGTTCGCTAAGGAAGGCTTTCTTATCTCTCCTTGCTATTCTTAGGAACTCTGCATTCAGATGGGAATATCTTTCCTTTTCTCCTTGCTTTTCGCATCTCTTCTTTTCACAGATATTTATAAGACCTCCTCAGACAGCCATTTTGCTTTTTTTGCATTTCTTTTTCTTGGGGATGATCTTAATCCCTGTCTCCTGTACAATGTCACAAACCTCTGTCCCTAGTTTCTCAAGCACTCTGTCTATCAGATCTAATCCCTTGAATCTATTTCTCACTTGCACTGTATAATTATAAGGGATTTGATTTAGGTCATACCTGAATGGTCTAGTGGTTTTCCCTACTTTCTTCAGTTTAAGTCTGAATTTGCCAATAAGGAGTTCATGGTCCAAGTCACAGTCTGCTCCCAGTCTTGTTTTCGCTGACTGTATAGAGCTTCTCCATCTTTGGCTGCAAAGAATATATCAATCTGATTTCGGCATTGACCATCTGGTGATGTCCATGTGTAGAGTCTTCTCTTGTGTTGTTGGAAGAGGGTGTTTCCTATGACCAGGGCGTTCTCTTGGCAGAACTCTATTAGCCTTTGCCCTGCTTCATTCTGGACTCCAAGGCCAAATTTGCCTGTTACTTCAGGTGTTTCCTGACTTCCTACTTTTGCATTCCAGTCCTCTCTCATGAAAAGGACATCTTTTTTGGGTGTTAGTTTGAAAAGGTCTTATAGGTCTTCACAGAACCATTCAACTTCAGCTTCTTCAGCATTACTGGTTGGGGTATAGGCTTGGATTACTGTGATATTGAATGTTTTGCCTTGGAAACAAACGTAGTTCATTATGTCATTTTTGAGATTACATCCAAGTACTGCATTTTGGACTCTTTTTTTGACTATGATGGCTACTCCATTTCTTCTAAGGGATTCCTGCCCACAGTAGTAGATATAATAGTCATTTAAGTTAAATTTACCCATTTCAGTCCATCTTTGTTCACTGATTCCTAGAATGTCAACGTTCACTCTTGCCATCTCCTGTTTGACCACTTCCAATTTGCCTTGATTCATGGACCTAACATTCCAGGTTCCTATGCAATTATTGCTCTTTACAACATCGGACCTTGGTTCTATCACCAGTCATATCCACCACTGGGCATCAATTTTGTTTTGGCTCCATCCTTTCATTCTTTCTGGAATTATTTCTCCACTGAAATCCAGTAGCATATTAGGCACCTACAGACCTGGAGAGTTCATCTTTTAATTTCCTATTTTTTTGCCTTTCATACTGTTCATGGGGTTCCAAGGCAAGAATATTGAAGTGGTTTGCCATTCCCTTCTCCAGTGGACTGCATTCTGTCAGACCTCTCCACCATGACCCTTCCATCTTGGGTGGCCCCACACACTTAGTTTCACTGAGTTAAACAAGGCCATGGTCCCTGTAATCAGATTGGCTAGTTTTCTGTGATTATGGTTCTAGTATGTCTGCCCTCTGATGCCCTTTCATAACGCTTATCCTCTTGCTTGAGTTACTCCTACCTTGGACGTGGGGTATCTCTTTATGGCTACTCCAGCAAAGTGCAGCCGCTGCTGCTTACCTTGGACAATGGGTATCTCCTCACAGCCATCCCTCCTGACCTTGATCATGGAGTAGCTCCTCTTGGCCCTCCTGCACCCATGCAGCCTATGGGATAGTAAAATCCAGTTAAACAGACTGTACACTGCATTGAGGAGAGGCATGTTGAGTTTCATTGTCCTACTAGTTACTGAAAGTGTTAGTCACTTCAGTCATATCCAACTCTTTGCAACCCTATGGCCTGTAACCTGCCAGGCTCCTCTTGTCCTTGGAATTCTGCAGGCAAAAATACTGGAGTGGGTAGCCATTTCCATCTCCAGGGGATATTCCCAACCCATGGATCAAACCCAGGTCTCCTGCATTGCAGGTAGATTCTTTACCATCTGAGCCATCAGGGAAGTCCTCAGATACATAGGTATATCTTAATTTCAATGTGTGTGCATGTACAAGGGGGGGAGGGGTTGGTATCCCGAACCCCCATGTTGTTCCAGGATGAATTGTACAGTTAAAAATTATAGTTTGATATAATCAAACAGATGTACAATATGAAAAGTGTGACCAGCTCAATCAGTAAATTAAGCAGGGAAGTTCTAATTTTCATAATAAATGCACATTTGCAAAAAATTCAGAGTAGAATTATATTTAGTAGTAAATGTCATTGTGCTTTAAAAATAGAATCTGATTAAATCAGTTTCACACATATTACTGAAATTATGTAAAGTGCATAAAATAATGTTTGAAATGCCCTGCTATACAGAATCAGTATGTGAAAGAAAAAGGAGACTCAGATAAAATTCACTGGCAATAGTTAATAGGGAATGAATGTTAAGGAGAGTTTTGAAAGTAGAGTGGGGAAAATGATGTATTTAAAAGCGTAGAGTATCTCATACATAATAGGAAGGAAAAGGCAGGAGCCAGAGTAGAGGTAAAAAGCACATTTGATTTGAGAAGAAAGCAAGAGATAGTTTGAAGTGGACGTTTAGGTTCTTTAACCTAGATGGTCATTTGACTGGAGGCCATTAAAGGAGCCAAATAATGTTAAAACTGCGATAGAAACAAGTCTCAGACTCTGTCTCCCTACCTGCTGAAGATGATTCTTTCTAAGGACCACATAGCTCTTTTAAGTGCAGAAAAGGGGTGAATGAGTAAAGAGGAAGATTGGGAAAATGGTCAAGTTTTGGTTTATTTACACAAAGAAGGGGATGAAATATGCCCACAGTTGGTGTGGGGCAGATTTGAAGCCATGAGAAGCATTATTGACAAAAAGAAAAAAAAACAAGGAGTGAAAGAAAGGGAAAGGAAAAAGAAAAAAAAGGGAGAAATCTGAAGGAGGTGAGAGAGAATGTGAGAGCACATGAGAGCAAGGGAGAGTGGCAGTAGGTTAAAGATTCTAAAGATTTGTCAGCCACTGCCAGGACAAGTTTGACCTGAAGAGAGATGTCTAATAAGCATTTTAGATAGCATTTTAGATAGCTCTGCTACAAGATGAGTCGTACTTTTTCACCCCCATACTAACCCCAGGCACATATAATGTATGCCTCACAATGCCAAGACAGAGCTCTCTTAAAGAAAGACAATTTCTCTAGAATAGATTTCACAGGACAAGGAAAAAGCTCAATCAACTATGACTGAGCTGTTAAGAAAAAATGAGATCCCCCCACAAAACCAAAATACACTCTCCAAAGTTGGGGGCAAAGAAGAGCTTCTGAAAGGACATTTCTAACAAAGTTGGGAGGAAAGGGGAAGAGGGCTCACCTATTAAGTGTATACCTCCTGCCAAACTCTTCCTATTTTTCATTCCATTTGACTGGTATCACAGTTTCACAAAGTCAGTTTCAGTAGTCCCATAATAGAGAGGAAGAAACAGACGCTTCCATCACTACATCACGCGATTCCAACTTTTCTCAGGATGGTTAACGTCTCATGAAAACTAAAGCATGAAATAAACAAAGCCAGGGAAACAGCAGTCACTCTTCCTCTGAATCATTAGTTCACTGGCCTCCACTTATAATAATGTGTCAACAGCCTGAGTATATCTGTCTTACCTTCAAGCAATTTCTCTCACTAAAACCCTCAAGTAGCAGATGAAGAGATGGCAATCAATAGACTGAAGGAAATGTTTTATTTTGGAGATGAGAAGTCATTTCCAGTTTCTGTCTCCAAACTTTATTTTTTGAATCCCTATCCTACTTCCAAGCATTCTTTCAAGCATGGGTGTTTGAATCACTGTTAACCTAGAATAGGAATCTTAACCAGTAATTTCATCCTCTTTCTAATTCTTTTTTTATTTATTTTTAATAGAAGGATAATTGCTTTACAGACTTGTTTTGGTTTCTCCCAAATATCAACATGAATCAATCATAGGTATACATATGTCCCCTCCCTATTGAACCTCCCTCCCACCACCCTCCCTATCCCACCTCAAACAATTTACCAAAGTATCTACTGGGACATGAGTCCATCTTTCTCTCTTTTTCATCGCCCATTAATTGGGAATCCTCCAAATGGATAATAAAGTGGTCCAAAGAAGACAACAGTAAGAGGAAAAAAAAAGTTCGGATAATTTTCAAACTAGAACTTCAAACCATCACTTAAGCAAAGAGGACAAGTTGCATAACATCAGAAGTATATCTTTTAAGTTTTTATAAATTTTATACAGTTTTTAAAGGTTAGTTTCTATTTACAGTTATTACACAAAGTTCCTCTATGTGCTTCTCCCCAGCTTAAACCTCCACACCCTGAGCTGGCAGTATACACTGGCAAATAATGCTCATCCATAGCATTGACAATGCATTGAGACAAGGAAGAAAGCTCAAGGAGAAAGGAAACATAGAAGTCACACTGAACCACTGTGTGAGGAATGATTGTGCTGATGAGGAGTTCCAGAAAATGAAAATGTCATTGGTGATCACAAATCAAAGGTTAGGAGGATAAAGATGAGGTAGAAAGTAAAAGTGGCTCAGTTGTGTTCAACTCTTTGAAACCCCATGGACTATACAGTCAATGAGATTCTCCAGGCCAGAAAACTGGAGTGGGTGGCCGTTTCCTTCTCCAGAGGCTCTTCCCAGCCCAGGGATTGAACCCAGGTCTCCTGTATTGCAGGCGGATTCTTTACCAGCTGAGCCACCAGGGAAGCCCAACAATACTGGAGTGGGTAGCCTATCCCTTCTCCATCGAATCTTTCTGACCCAGGAATTGAAATGGAGTCTCCTGCATTGCAGGTGGATTCTTTACCAGCTGAGCTACCAGGGACGCCCAAGGATTAGGTAGAAGGAGCATTAAATTTTCATTATGTAATGCAACCTGGGGTAAATGTGACAGAATTATATACATTAGTCTTACAAATATACTCATTAAAGGGAAAAAGTAAAGGTCACACTTTATTAAATTTACTTGTAACCCAATTTGTCATTCTGTAAACAACAGGTGACAAAGCAGTAATATCGTGGTTAGTGGTTAGTGATATAAGGGAAAAAATAAGTCCTGAGATGCTCTTACAAAATAATAGAGATACAGAAGGAGCCAATATTTAAAATTTACACATGTGAGTCAGAAGTAAATATACAAATTAGATTCATGGCATTTGCTTTATACACACACACACACACATATATATAAATCTACACTAGAATGATCAGTAATTTCTTAAGTCACTTATACAGCTTTTCTCCCTGAAGTAGGAAGAGCAGTATGCATTTTTACATAGTAAGAAAAAAAAAGGGGCACCATGGCTGAATCACAAGCAATAAAAGGAAAACAACATTATCGCTGAGGGTTCATATTATGCAGGGTCCTGAGGGTGACTGAAAGGATTTTGTGGTTTTATTGTAAGAACATAGAAACATACCACAGAGTTTTAAGCCAAAGTGTAACAATATTAGGTTTGCATTTTTAAAAAGATCATTCTGGCTTTTTTTTAGGAATAATATATTGAAAAGAGGTAAGAGTGTGGTTTTGTGGGAAGCATTTAGGGGACAATCAAGGAGTGCTAGAGAGAGGTGACATTAGCTTTTGAACTAGACTAGAAATTGCCAGTGGAGATGGAGAGAAATTAAGAACCAAAAAAAGAAAAATTAGAAGTTGGAATTCACTAAATTTAGTGGTTTTATGGATGTGTGGAGTAAGAGAGTTGCCTAAGAATGGACTTCAGGCTTCTGATATTAGTAACTGAGTAGGTAGTCCTACAGTACATTGAGGAAGAAAATACTGAGAGAAGATTGTTAGTTGAGTTTTGAGGATGTTGGTTTGGCAGTATTTAAGACATCCAAGTACAGATGTAATGTGGATAAACAAGATCTTGAATTCTGAGGGAAGTAAACTAGACAGGAACCTGGAAATGATCCTCATATATATAGAAATTGAACTCATGTAAACAGATGAGAGAATCCAGAGAAACAAAAGAGAAGGCAAGAAAAGGCTGCAAATAAACCTGGGAAATCCAACACTCAGATTTTGGGTAAAGGAGAATTCAGCAAAGAGGATTATAAAAGAAGATTCAGAACCATAACAGAAACACAGGAATCGATGATACTACCGTGTGACATACACTGGCTATTTTTCAAATGATGTTTCTAATCTTTACATCAGCTATTTAAGCCTGAGTGGAAATATGGATGAAAGAATACTTATAAAAATATTCACCCTGGAGAGAAATTAAGCCTAAGGGCCTTCCCACAAGGTAGTTCATATCACTTTGTTTCCTCAAAGCCTATGTGATAGTATAACTCAGGGAAGTTTAACTAGGCACACAGTACCAGTCATTAGCATCATTATAGAAATACAGAACCAGTTTCTTTATTATTAAAAAAATGAATTTTACTAGATCAAATATAATATAGACTTAATCAAATATACAAAAAGAATACTTCTGAAAAGTTTTTTTTTTTTTTACTTTTTGCTTTCAATTTTTGTACCTGACCTATCAAAGCTAAAAATGTTTAAAAATTAAAATTGTGTTATGCAAACATTTCAACTATTTTCCATGGGTGGTTATAATTTTCAAAATCATCCTTTGAGGATAAGCACAGTGAAATCTATAAAAATATAATAATGCAAAGAAAACAGAAAAATGCTACTAGAGTTAGGTGCTGTAAATCAGCAGAATTCTGTCTTTATATAATTAAATGAGAGAGATATTGAGGGCTTAGGACTAAATGGCAGATAATGATGGGTCTATCTCAGCTTCTTATCTGTAAATCAGAAGTAATACCACCTACAAGACAGAGCTAGAAAGGTCGAAACAGATGATATTGGTAAAACTGAACAGTTAGGACAGGGCTAGCAGAAAATATTCAGTAAATATTCATGCCTTGACACGTCCAAATCAAATGAGCAAAGATTACTCCATTGGCAAACAGGAAAAATAATGAAGAATACATTTGGCCTTTTATATTTCTATCAGACTTGGCTAGAGATCATTGTGGAGATAATCTAATATGATGGCTGAGGACCATGACACTGGCAACAGACAGCCAAGGTTCAAATCCCAACTCTGCCATTTACCAGCCTGGGACCTGGCTGCATAAGTCAACCTCTCTAATGCCTCATCTTTTTAATTCATAAAATGTTAAAAAAAAACAGTATCTTCTTCACTTAATTCTTGTAAAGATTAAATGAATTGACATGTGTAACAAATACATATAACATTAATAGATGTTAGTGCTAAAAATATTCCTGTACAGAGTAAGTGCTCAGAAGTGTGAGTTTTTAAAATTTACACATGTGAGTCAGAAGGTCTGTGGCAGGATATGAGATATTAATTTCTATCTTGGTCTTGCTGGTATTTATCCCATTGAGGAAAGATTTTAGCTGCCTTGAGAGTCACAGGCACCATGAAAGAAAAACGCCACTGAGTCACTTCATCTTAAGGTTAGGCATATGAAAAAAGTAAACCAGATGTCTCCACCAAGAGACCTGGAAGTATTTAGTGCCTGGATTGCCAGGAGGGAGTGATATGATCCAGACAGAGATCAAGATTCCTGAAGACCTAGGAAAAAGAGATAGGTTCTACAAAAGCCATGAATTCACATTTTAAATGCACACAGCAGCCAAGATGGGGTTGGAGGAGATGAGTTGCTGCATGCCTTGGAGCTTGAACATAATGCATCAGGCCAAATATCAATTGTTCCTATCTAGCCATGCTGGTTGTTCATCCCCACTACCCATGCCTGCTGTATGTCTATGGCCAGATATGAACATATCAACGTCCCACAAGTTTCAAAAGGCTGATGTTCAATTGTGGCAAAGGTGATAAAGCAGTAATATCGTGGTTAGTGGTTAGTGCTATAAGGGAAAAAATAAGTCCTGAGATGCTCTTACAAGATAATGGAGATACAGAAGGAGCCAATATTAAATAATACAAGCTGTCTTACCAACACTTATGTGGGGACTTAGAACCAGTCTTAAATTTATTCAGAAAAAAATAATTTAATAACCTTCATAATATCTGAAGTTCATAAGCTCAATTCAAGTAAGTAAGGGCTGTGTTAGAAATGTGGAGTACCCTATTATGCTGACCTAGTTGAGGTTGTTCTAACCTTGTTCAAGCTAATTGGACATCAACAGTTTTAACATCCTTTTGGATGTTGTACCTAAGAATATATTAAGTTTAATGAAAATGGTGCAATGTCACAAACTACCTGATGGGGCATTGTGTAAGCTTTTTCTCTAAGTATGTAACATACAAAGTAGGAGATGCTTATTTTAGTAGTTATGCACTATGATTTGAATTTGGTTATGAAAATCACTTTGCTAAGGAATAAAGTTGAAAGATATAACATGATGCCTATATTGAGTTTTAAGGGATATATGGACTTTTAAATATAAAATAAATAAACATATAGAGTGCATCTTTAGGGAAGAAATCATCATAAATCATGAACATGAATATCTGGTCCTTATGTCAAGTTTGCCCTCTAACAGGCAAAGATGTGTATGTCAGACCAACTCAGAGGACTGTACCAGTTACTAAACAGATTTGAATCATTGCCTTTGTTTTATCTATGCTTGCCAGTCAACTTTCATTTTTAATTATTTTGCTTTCTAGGAAGATTGGTTAATAGAAAGAAAACATGCCAGGTCATGAATGTAGTTATACTACTGACAGTAAGTTAGTAAATAAGACAACATTGGAAGGATTGATGCTGAAGCTGAAACTCCAATACTTTGGCTACCTGATGCGAAGAGCTGACTCATTTGAAAAGACCCTGAAGCTGGGAAAGATTGAAGGTGGGAGGAAAAGGGGATGACATAGAATGAGATGGTTGGATGGCATCTCCAACTCAATGGACATGAGTTTGAGTAAACTCCGGACTTGGTGATGGTCAGGGGAGCCTGGCGTGCTGCAGTTCATGGGGTCACAAAGAGTCAGACATGACTGAGTGACTGAACTAACTGACTGAAGACTCAAAATGTGAGCGTTCACTGTGTGTGTATTATAACTACAGTCTCTCCAAAAAATTACCATTGCAAGCATCTTAGAAAATACTTTTTCTGTCATATTTAAATCCTTAGTCATCTTAATCGATTCATTTGGCAGAAGAAATGAAACATTTTAAAGTCAGGAATAATATCACAGCAGCATGTTTTGACAGACTATATTCTTTTGCAAAAGAAACCAAGTTGAAATTTCAGGTAGAAATTGTTTATTGCAGGAACTCTTAACTTCTGCAACAGAAATTAAATCTCTGCTTACATGAGTTTCCATAGACAATCCTGAAATATGCTCAGTAAAACAAGATATCTAACCAAAAAAGAGAGTTTGAAGTCTCTAGAGTGATACATATTAAAGCTGTAAGACTCCTGAAATAGCAAAACATTATTGAAAAGCTTGACTGTTCTGACTCCCACTCCCTGGAGTCTTCTAAGGATGGGTGCACTTCACAATGTTCTTAGGAGAGTTAAACTTCACACCTACCTGTGAATGATGTTTCAAAGTCAAAGTGACAGGTAAAGCCAAGCATTTATCTAAGTATTTGTGGTTAATATTTTTAAATTGAACTTAGTGCACAGCTAGAAAACTTTGTTTAGACAGAAAAATGTTTTCTCAACATTTTTACAGTTACTTCAAAAGGACTGCATGAATTTTTTGAGACTGAATTCTGACTTCAAGTGCAGTTTCAAAAATATTTGCTATTTTTGTCCTGTTTCATCTGTACTATTTCAATAATGCTAATATTTTATGCTAATTCTTACTGGATTTCAATAATCCACATCATATGTTGAAGTTTAGAATAAAACTTTCTGAATCTTTTCCAATAATTACACTTACTAAGAACATTTATTCTGTTTCCACACATCATATGCTCATGTGTCCATTTCGAGAGGATTTTTTTTTCTTTGAAAAAACATACTATTACACATAACACATTTTTCCCCTGCTTGGAATCAAGCATTACGTGGTCTGCCCCAAAAACCTACCTAAAATATTCATTCATCCTTTTAAAGAGTTTTTCAGGAACAAAATCTAGCAGCTTGTCTCTGGCTGAGGAGAAAATAGAAAATTATTTGACTTGTTTTACTCATACTACCATCTCTGTACACGTTACCACTTAAATCAAAAAGTGCCCATGTGTATTTCTCAGGCTAAACTATAAAAGTTGTACGTTTCCAGATGTATTCCAAACTCTGTAAGATTTCAATAATAATCTATAGGTGAAGAACTTTCCACAGAATAATACTTTCCAAATATCTGCATCTTACTTCTTTGTCATCTGTATTACTGCAGCTAGTTTTCATGTAAAAATTAAGTGGATTGGTTTCTGGGTCAAGATGGTACCATTTGCAAAGCTCCCTTTCCCTGTATAAATCCAAACACAGTAAATAATAAAAATGTCTTTATATATTTTTAAATACCAAGCTGTGATCAAAAAGAAAAAAAATAAATATCTGTAGTTAAAAGAGCAATATCCATCTCCCCTTTAAAAGAGACAGGGAGGAAAAAAGAGAAAGGAACTAATGGAGGGAGTAAAAAACTGAGAGGGGAAAAAAGAGAAGCAAATCATATGACTATTTCACACAGAAATTGTCCCAAACCAAGGAACTCAAAAGAGAAATCTTTTCTGGAAATTGAGCTCATAAAATATAATAATAAAGTTTATGAGAAACACCTGCACCATGAAAGTTGATACTCAAGATCTATAAATAAGAGATTTCCTAACTAAGAAAATAGAGATAAAAGAAATCTTTAAAGAGCTTTAAAAGCATGTATCTTTGAAAATCTTCAGAAACAAAGATCCAAGTGACACCACAAAATAAAATGGCAAGTTGTAGGATATGAATAGGCAATTATTAAATAAGTGGAGCTAAATATTTAAAAGGACAAATTAGAAACCTTAGAAAGAAAAAATGCTTAACATTTTAAAAGAAATAACAGATGAACCAAATATGAGAACTGATAAAATCAAGGAGTGAACTAACGAATAGGAAACTAAAACAAATGGAATCTCAAAGAAGAGAATTCAGAATGAAAACAATAAACAGTTTTTTTTTAATTGAGGTACTACAGAGATAGACCGAAAAAGTACAACTTACACAGAATACAATTTCAAAAGGAGTAGATAAAGAGAATGGTGAGTAGACAGAGATGATGCAAAGAATTTTTCAGAATTGAACAAAAGGCATGACCCTCCCCTCAAGTACTAAATAAGATGATAAAGATGATATAAAAGACACACAGACATTTTTAAAAAGAGAGAGAAACTGAACAGCATTAAGGATAAAGAGAAAGTCCTGAGTTACAAAGACAGATTATCTACAAAGGAGTGAAAATCTGACTGATGGCATATTTCAAGTTATCAGCAACATGCACAGAAAACAATGGCATAATATTAGTAAAAGGTCATCCCATGGTGGATTCATGTCAATGTATGGCAAAACCAATACGATAATGTAAAGAAAAAACAAATTAATTAATTAATTAAATACATATATTAGCAAAAAGTTTGTGGGAAAATAAGAGATTAGAATTCTATACTCAGCCAAAATATAAAAAAATCAAAAATAATTATATTTTTCAAACATATGAGATCTAAGAATGTTACTAATCTAGATCCTATTTGGAAAAATTACTAAATAATAGACTTCATAATAAAAGGACATGAACCTAGAAGGAAGTTGTGGAATGCAAGAATCTAGAAGCCCATACAGAATTTCTATACAAGTTAACCCTTAATATAAATTTATTAATATAAAATCTTTTATTGCCAATGGGAGCAAATTCAGATGGTCTGATTGACCATGGCTCACCACTTATTGTTGTAAAATTAAGAATCATTTTACTCCAGAATATGGAGGTCTAATTATTAATATTTTAAAATTCATGATGAAGGATCATCATTCCAAAGATTGGTGGACTTCCACCTTGTGTGAAGCTAATACGAACATGGTGCAAAAAACTGATAAGGATGGCCTGATGAGAAAAATCATAAGGCAACTTCACTCATGAGCACAGAGCCAAATGCAACAAAGTATATATGTAAATATAAGTGAAAGGTGTTCAGTTGTGTGTGACTCTTTACGACCTGTGGACTATACATACAGTCCGTGGATTTCTCCAGGCCAGAATACTGGAGTGGGTGGCCGTTCCCTTCTCCAGAGGATCTTTCCAACCCAGGGATTGAATCCAGGTCTCCAGCATTGCAGGTGGATTCTTTGCCAGATGAGCCATCAGGGAAGCCCAAGAATATTGGAGTGGATAGCCTATCCCTTCTCCAGCCAATCTTTCCAACTTAGGTACTGAATCAGGGTCTCCTGCATGGCAGGTGGATTCTTTACTAGTTGATCTACTAGGAAACCCCTTATATGTATATATGTGTCTCCATAAACACTAGATATTATTTTTGATTGTTTAATGTATTAATATACACTTACAATATATGCACAGTCATATTCATCATTTGGGCTTTCCAGGTGGCACTAATGGTAAAGAACACACCTGCAAATGCAGGAGACATGAGAGACATGAGGTTGATCCCTGGGTCAGGAAGATCCCTTGGAGAAGGACATGGCTACCCACTCCAGTATTCTTGCTTGAAAATCCCATAGACAGAAGAGCCTGGTGAGCTACAATCCATGGGGTCAAAAAGAGTTGGACACTACTGAAGTGACAGAGCACGCAAGCATTCATAATTTAATATATATTAAATTATGATTAATTTGGATTAATCACAGTAACACAATAATATAGTTTAGAAATACTTATATAAGACAATAATTATATACATTTATGGAGAAATATATAGTAAAAATAGACAAACTTCCATGGGAATGATATAAGACAATTTCAGGAAAGTGGTACCCTTAGGTTGTAACAGAGGGTTTGATAATGAAGGAATTGGGATGCTACTTTGTTGTTGTTGTTTAGTCACTAAATCGTATCCATCTCTTTTGTGACCCCGTGGACTGTAGCCAGCCAGACTCCTCTGTCCATGGAATTTTCCAGGCAAGAATACTGGAATACTGAGTTGTCATTTCCTCCTCTAGGGTATCTTCCCAACTCAGGGATCTAACTCACATCTCTAGCATCTCCTTCTTGGCAGAAGGATTCTTTACTAGCAAGCCACCTGGGAAGCCAATAGGGTGCTACTTTAGCAGTATCTAATTTCTTGGAATTGTCGAGTTTCACTGTTAACATTTGTCAGGGATTCCCAAATATCACTGTGTCTTTGAGAGGATTTAATTTCTTCAAATCTCCAAGCCCCTGCCTGGGATGTTTCTCTGACTACCAGTATCTCTGAAGCCAAACACATATTTTCAACACCTCAACCTCTGCCTTCTGTCTTTTTGGTGCCCCAGAGTCCAGAGAGCAAATATTTCAGGAAATAAGTAGCCCATTTTCTTGAGGGTAAGGCAAGGTTAAATAACTTCATGGTATGGAATAGGAAAAGGTACCCAGAAACTCTAACTGATCCTTTAAACTCATCCAACAGATCAACAGTTTTCATCACCACCTTCCCCTCAATTTTCCTAGTGATCTGACTATGAGCTTTTCCATAGTTATGACATGTGCATTAGTAATCATTTGTCGGCAGTCTTCTGCATGCTCAATCCCTTCCCAACCAGCTCTCCCCTTATCTTCAAAAACTACATTGAGATTCCTCCAACACTCACCCACTGTTACCTGCCCCTACCCCATTCCATTTACTCTTACTAACATACACTTTAAAAAATATCATTAGCTATTTCTGAGGTACTTGCAAGGGAAGAGATATATGTCTCTTCATCATTTCTGACCTAAAGTCACTTACTTTATGAATTAAAGAATAGCATAAAAGAAATGTCTTTCCTTTTTAATGTAAAAATTTTCCATAATACAACTATCAGATGTAAAGTTAAGGCTGTATTCTGAAGTAAAACTATTAATAATAATATGTTCTAACTCCAAAAAGTCTGAAGCCCTTAGCTAGGACTAAGGGGTATTTCAAAGTCAGGCACATATCTGTTTTAAAGTAGAGAATTATTTTGCCTCAGTAGATAAATACTGAAATCTCTGATAAGAATTTCTTCACTGGACTTCCCCCGTGGTACAGTGGATAAGAATCTGCATGCCAATGCAGGGAACACTGGTTGGATCCTCGGTCCAGGAAGATCCTACATGCCTCGGAGTAGCTAAGCCCATGGGTCACAACTCCTGAGCCAGGGCACCTAGAACTCCTGCTCCACAACAAGAGAAAGCACCACAATGAGAAGCCCACAGAGGGCAATAAAAAGCAGCCCTACAGAAGACCCAGCACAAGCAAAATTATGTAAATAAATAAATAAATCTTGGGGGGAAAAATGGTTATTCCCTTGTATTTTCAGAGAAGGCGGTGTCAACCCACTCCAGTACTCTTGCCTGGAAAAATCCCATGGACAGCGGAGTCTGGTAGGCTGTAGTCCATGGGGCCCGTGTGAAGAGGAGGACATGACTAACCAACTTTACTTTCACTTTTCACTTTCATGCATTGAAGAAGGAAATGGCAACCCACCCCAGTGTTCTTGCCTGGAGAATCTCAGGGACAGAGGAGCCTGTGGGCTGCCAACTAAGGACATGACTGAACTGACTTAGCAGCAGCAGCAAACAGTATTTTATTAGGCTTGTGTGCTTAAAATGAAACCGAACATGCATTTAGGTGAGGCAGGCACTCGCTGTCCTGTTCACAACAGATCCCAACGTCCCCACTGCCTCAACTTTCTTCTGAATTTACATATTCACGTCATGTTCCTGGACCTCAAAGGTAATCTAGGCTTAAAACCCCTGGGTGGCACACTCAAAAAACTGAATCCAGACCCTTTTAAATGAACCCACCCCTGAACAATGACAGAAAAATTGCTAGGCATCTGCATTACAAAGAAATCTGAAATGACACCTTCCTTTCACAGACTAACAAAATATGAAAGGAAAACGGGTTCAGGAAGTCACCACAAACTGCTCTTTATGAGTACTTTGTTTTCAGAGAAATACTGAGCGATCTGTGTTTCTCTTTGTTCTTAATCTAGATTAGTTGATGAAATGGTGTCAAATATTGAGATAGGAAGCAAACATCCTATTTGGTCTAGAGAGAAGCCTGAGAGTTTCAGTTAAAAACTAACGCTTTCACCTTGAAATGTCTGCCATCTCAACTCACAGCAGCTAGGGGCCAGAGCTCTGAGGAAAAGAATGGCCACCGGAGCAGAGCCCAGGAACACCCATTTCAAGCTTTATGACTTCTTAACGGTGTGAATCACTTACAGGTGTTTTTAAAACCTGCTGTAAGCTTGGGAATGTTTCTTGGTTGGCAACTGGATAAGGACAATAAACTTGTCAAGCAGGCAACTAACTATTCAATCTATTATTAAAAACATAAAATCCAAAGAAATGGAAAAGCTGCTTAGGTCTCTTGCTTCTTCTCACTAACACTTTTCAGGCATAATGTCTTTTAAAAGCACTTGCTGAAGTTTATTCCCTTATTAAGAGAATTATCTAAGAATAAATTTTATGGTAATAATTTGGTGCTCTTCCTAAACAGCAAAGAGGAACAATAAATATATTTATATATGTTCTTATTAGTGTTGATAGTCATAAAAACTATTAATAATTAAGAAAAAGCTTAGCAGAAATCAGTAATGAAATGTAACTTTGGCTAACCATTTTTTAAAAAAATATTGCAATGGTACATTTCAATTTGTATTCAAAAGAGAAAAAATTCACTGAACACATACTTATCATTCCAAGACTCATGTTTTATTTTGTTGCTCCTGAAATAAACTTTCAACTCTTCTTTCACACACTAAAAATATGTCTTTTCAAAATAATCAATACCTGTTGAAAAACATAATATGGAACCTGTTAATATCTTAAGTATTGAATTAATAAGTCCTCTTCATTACTATTCAGGCATACAGCTAAGATATTTGAAAGACATCATCTCAGCAAAGTATATATGTGGATATTAAACAAGATATAATCCTTCAATAACTAGTAAAAACAAACAAAAAATCTGGTAATCTCTGGATTTTGAAAGAGTCTCAATGTGATAAATTTTATTAAGTTAAGTTTTACTGCCACATGAATTATTTCAATATGAACAAATGGCCTTTCCCATTTTAACCAATAACCCATCAGCCATATCTCTTATTTTTGACAAGTTTATTCAGGGGTCACAACTCAATGGATTATATACATGAAATGATTTAATTTTTTTCCATATCTGCTCTAGGAGTTACCAACTGGAAGTCTATATAAACTTAAGGAGTATTTTGTTTTGCATGTATTGTTTAAAATAAAACTGAATTTGAATTTAGGTCAAGCATGGATCAAGACTATCTCCAAGGAAAAGAAATGCAAAAAGGCAAAATGGTTGTCTGAAGAGGTCTTACAAGTAACTGTGAAAAGAAGAGAACCAAAAGCAAAGGAGAAATGGAAAGATATATCCATCTGAATGCAGAGTTCCAAAGAATAGCAAGGAGAGATAAGAAAGCCTTCCTCAGTAATCAGTGCAAAGAAATAGAGGAAAACAATAGAATGGGAAAGTCTAGAGATCTCTTCAAGAAAATAAGAGAATACCAAGGAAATATTTCATGCAAAGATGAGCTCAATAAAGGACAGAAATGGTATGGACCTAACAGAAGCAGAAAATATTAAGAAGAGGTGGCAAGAATAAACAGAGGAACTGTACAAAAAAGATCTTGATGAGCCAGATAATCATGATGGTATGATCACTCACCTAGAGCCAGACATTCTGGAATGTGAAGCCAAGTGGACCTTAGGAAGCATCACTATGAACAAAGCTAGTGGAGGCAATGGAATTCCAGTTGAGCTATTTCAAATCCTGAAAGATGATGCTGTGAAAATGCTGCACTCAATATGCCAGCAAATTTGGAAAGCTCAGCAGTGGCCACAGGACTGGAAAATGTCAGTTTTCATTCCAATCCCTAAGAAAGGCAATGCCAAAGAATACTCAAACTACTGCACGATTGCACTCACCTCACACACGAGCAAAGTAATGCTCAAAATTCTCCAAGCCAGGCTTCAGCAATATATGAACTGTGAACTTCCAGATGTTCAAGCTGGATTTAGAAAAGGGAGACAAAACAGAAATCAAATTGCCAACATCCACTGGATCATCGAAAGAGCAAGAGAGTTCCAGGAAAATATCAATTTCTGCTTTTTTGACTATGCCAAAGCCTTTGACTGTGTGGATCACAACAAACTCTAGAAAATCCTTAAAGAGATGGAAATACCAGACCACCTGACCTGCCTCTTGAGAAACACGTATGCATGTCAAAAAGCAACAGTTAGAACTGGACATGGAACAATACTGTTTCCAAATAGGAAAAGGAGTACATCATGGCTGTATATTATCATCCTGCTTATTTAACTCATATGCAGAGTACATCACAAGAAACACTGAGCTGGAGGAAGCACAAGCTGGAAACATTGCCGGGAGAAATATCAATAACCTCAGACATGCAGATGATACCACCCTTATGGCAGAAAGTGAAGAAGAACTAAAGAGCCTCTTGATGAAAGCAAAAGAGGAGAGGGGAAAAGTTGGCTTTAAACTCAACATTCAGAAAGCTAAGAGCATGGCATCTGGTCCCACCACTCCATGGCAAATAGAGGGAGAAACAATGGAAACAGTGACAGACTTTGTTTTTGAGCTCCAAAATCACTGCAAATGGTGACTGCAGCTATAAAATGAAAAGACGCTTGCTCCTTGGAAGAAAAGCTATGACCAACCTAGACAGCATATTAAAAAAGCAGAGACATTACTTTGCCAACAAGGTTCCATCTGATCAAAGCTATGGTTTTTCCAGTATTCATGTATGAATGTGACAATTGGACTATAAAGAAAGCTGAGTGAGGAAGACTTGATGCTTTTGAACTGCGGTGTTGGAGAAGACTCTTGAAATCTCTGACTGCAAGGAGATCCAACCAGTCCATCCTAAAGAAAGTCAGTGCTGAATATTCATTGGAAGGACTGATGCTGAAGCTGAAACTCCAATAGTTTGGCCACCTGATGGGAAGAACTGACTGATTTGAAAAGACCCTTATGCTGGGAAAGATTGAAGGCAGGAGGAGAAGGGGACAACAGAGGATGAGATGGTTGGATGGCATCACCAACTCAATGAACATGAGTTTCTGTAAACCCCAGGAGTTGGTGATGGACAGGGAGGCCTGGTGTGCTGCAGTCCATGGGGTCCAGAAGAGTCAGACCAACTGAACTGAACTGATGCACCATCTTACTCTCCAGATTTCCTTTGGTAAGAATTCTAAGATGCCCCCAAATTCTCACCAATTGGGATACATCCTTGTATAACACTTTCTCTTACATGTGGCAAACTGCCTGATGCTATGAGTGATGGCATTCCCATGACTGAGTTACAATATTTTGTAAAAGAGATGGTACTCCTTAGATTAAATTCAAGTTCCTTTTTTAGTTGATTTTAAGTTATTCTAAAGGACATTATCCTGGGTTTCCCAATATAAACAGATGTGCTCTTTCAAAGAGTACCTTGGCAGTTCCTGAGGCAGCACCATGCTTTCCAGCTGGCCTTGAAGAAGCCAACAGTGATGCTGTGAGCTGCCAATGGAGACAGGCAGCTGAGGGCCCCAAGTTCCACAACTGTGTGGAATCACACTGACAACAAGCTGACTAAACTTGAGCTCCAGATGAGATCACAGCCTGTCTGACACTTTGACTGCATTCTTATGAGACTCCAAGCAAATAACCCAGGTAAGTCATTAATGAGACTGATCCCCTGGAAACTGTGAGATAGTAAACATATCATTTTCAGTCACTAAATTTGTGAAGATTTGTAACTCAGGAAGAGGAAAATAATAATACTCAACACATGCTCTATTGCCTCAAGACCTACTTTGATTCACACATTTTCCCTTTTCACCCTTATACATCTTTGAGTTTCTATAATATTCTCATCAGTTTCAGTTACTAAAGCTTAGTTTTATCCAGTTTATAGTTTTATTCTCATATCCATTTAAAGACCATCCTCTCACCCAGTACAATTTACAGCCGTGGCCCTTGTCTGCTGAGAGTAGCACGGGGAAAGTCTTATCTTTCCCAGTTCTTTACAGGGTCTAGATTTCTATTCTGGGTATTGTGAGGAGGAAAAGGAGACTCACAGACATTTATGTATGTGGTGGGGGGTTGATCTATTTGATTTGGCTTATTCAGTTTACATAAATGGTGTGTAGGCCTTTCTCAAGTATGTTCAGTTTCACTCCAGAATCCGCACCCCCACCACCACCTCATTGCTGAGAATTTCCCAGACAGGAGCAGCAGGACCTCCCTGGGTCTTCTGCCAGTGGACTTTCCCACAGTCCCTTCTCCAGGATGAGATCAACTCTTTGTCACTTTGTCTGTCTGGAAAGTGCAAGAGATTCTCTTCCTCCTGTAATCTTCAGTCTTCCCCAGGGGGGAGCCCTGGGTATTTAGAGGTTCTCTCCTATGGATTCTATAGGTTGTGGAGAACTGGGAGGGATGGGGCTGTCCTAACTTCAGGCATGTTTTGCTCTAATATCTTCAAGCTCTGCTGGAAAGTCCCTTTAATTCTCCCATCTTAAGAAATACACACACACACACACACACACACAGAACAGACTAGTTCCCTCATATATGAATAAATGAGGGAACTAGTCTAAGTTCCCACCAATCTTATGGCAGAAAGCAAAGAGGAACTAAAGTGTTTCTTGAGGAAGGTGAAAGAGGAGAGTGAAAAAGCTGGCTTAAAACTCAACATTTAAAACTAAGATCATGGCATCTGGTCCCATTACTTCATGGCAAATAGATTGGGAAACAATGGAAACAGTGACAGACTTTATTTTCTTGGGCTCCAAAATAACTGTGGAGGGTAACTGCAGTCATGAATTAAAAGACGCTTGCTCTGTAGAAGAAAAGCTATGACAAACCTGGAAGGCATAGCAAAAAGCAAAGACATTACTTTGCTGACAAAGGTCCATCTAGTCAAAGCTATAGTTTTTCCAGTAGTCATGTATGGATGTGAGAGCTGGACAATAAAAAGGACTGAGCTCCAAAGAATTGATGCTTTTGAACTGTGGTGTTGGAGAAGACTCTTGAGAGTCCATTGGACTACAAGGTGATCAAACCAGTCCATCCTGGAAATCAGTCCTGAATATTCATTGGAAGAGCTGATGCTGAAGCTGAAGCTTCAGTATTTTGGCTACCTGATACGAAGAGCCGAATCATTAGAAAAGACCCTAATGCCGGGAAATATTGAAGGCAGGAGGAGAAATGGATGACAGAGGATGAGATGGCTGGATGGCATCTCTGACTCAATGAACATGAGTTTGAGCAAGCTCCAGGGGATGGTTAAGGACAGGGAGGCCTGGCGTGCTGCAGTCCATGGGGGGCAAAAGTCAGACACGACTGAACAACTGAACAAGTCTAAGTTCACAAATGCCCTCCAAATATAGGAGTCTCATATCAGGCTCTCACAAAATTAGGAAGCAGTACTGTGTGTTTTATTTTTAGTTTTAGTTTTTAGTTTTCTTTACTTTATTGTGTTTGTTTTGCCATACAATGACATGAAACCGCCATGGGTTTACATATGCTCCCCCTCCAGAACCCCCCTCCCTCCTCCCTCCCGATTCCCTCCCCCTGGGACATCTCGGTGCACCAGCCCCGATCATCAATCCTGGGCTGGTGATTGATTTCACATATGGTAATTAACATGTTTCAATGCCATTCTCCCACATCATCCCACCCTTGCCCTCTTCCATGTATACACACACACACATGCACATATACATACGTGTGCTAAATCACTTTAGCTGTGTCCGACTATTTGCAACCCAATGGTCTGTAGCTCACCAGGCTCCTCTGTCCATGAGATTCTCCAGGCAAAAATACTAGAGTGGGTTGCCATGCCCTCCTCCAGGGGATCTTCCCAACCCAGGGATCAAATCTGCATCTCTTAAGTCACCTACATTGTCAGGTGGGTTATTTATCGCTAGTACCACCTGAGAAACCCATATATATAGTGTGTGTGTGTACATATATATAAGCTCAATATTCATCCATCCAGAAAATAAATTGATTTCTTTCTTGGGCCAAAATACTGTATATCATTGGTACCTGCCTTGAGAATTCAGAATACAGGAGACATTTTTCTTGGATTTGAGCTTTGGCTAAACTTCTGAGTTAGTAGGAAAAATATCACAAAACAGCTCACTAAATAGTTAATTTTAAACAGTGCATGTGCTGTGTGCTTAGTTGGTCAGCCGTGTCCAACTCTTTGCAATCCCATGGACAATCCCTGGCAACCCACCAGGCTCCTCTGTCCATGGGATTCTCCAGGCAAGAATACTGGAGTGGGTTTCCACACCCTCCTCCAGGGGATATTCCTGACCCAGGAATGGAACCAGTGTCTCCTGCATTGCAGCAGACTGTATACCAGTTGAGCTACCAGGAAAGCTATTTGAGAAGAAAAAACTTTTGTAAAGTTTTGAAGGCCAGCACCATCTATATTTCTTCATTTTGCTTCTCTGCAAATAAAATGTTTACTCACCATTCACAGAATAAGCTGTCAAAAAATTTCCATCAGCTTTTCCCTTCTCCCAAATCTATCAAAAATAAAAGACAAGCAAGAAACCCAGGCTCTTTGTTTGAATCTCTACACAGTGAGAACTCAACCAACAGTATCACTGGGACTCAGACCCCTTAAAAGAAAACAAAACTTACTTCAAGTAACTGTGGATACACTGCGTTACTAATCTTGGCTTCACCCCACTTTCTGTCTGTGATCACCTCTTAGAGAAGTCTCAGGAATGCAACGCATGTGTCCCAGTTATCTCAGAAAGAAGTAAACATCAAACCTGCAAAGCTACATAGCCACTCAACAAAGCCGACATTTCCAGTGCTTTTTTAAATAAGTTTTTATTTTTTAGAGAAATTTTACATTCATGGCAAAATTGAGGGGAAAGCACATAGAGTTTCCACATGCCCCCTATCCCTACACACACACAATGTCCCACCCCAACAATACCTCCTACCACAGGGGTACATTTGCCACAATTAATTAAGGTACCCTGACCCATCACTGTGCTCAGCGATAAACAATCCACCTGCAATTCAGGAGACATATGTTTGATTCCTGGGTCATGAAGATGCCCTGGAGGAGGGCATGGCAACCCACCCCAGTATTCTTGCCTGGAGAATCCCATGGACAGAGGAGCCTGGTGGGCTACAGTCCATGGAGTCGCAAAGAGTCTGGCATGATTGAAGCAACTGAGCATGCAGGCACTGAAGACATATTGCTATCAAGTGGAGTCCACAGTTTACATTACCATTCACTCTTGCTGCTAGGTGGCACTGGTGGTAAAGAATCTGCCTGCCAAGGCAGAAGATGCAGGAGACACGGATTAGATCCCTGCATAGGGAAGATCCTCTAAAGAAGGAAATGGCGACCCACTCCAGTATTCTAGCCTTTTCATCCACAATGAAGTCATGTGTATGTTGTAGGAGGATGTTGTGTTGATACGCTTATTTGAAACATTGAAAAATAGTAAACTGCACAAAAATTGGGGATAGAATAAATGGGTGGATTTCAATTTTATACAAAGAGTAAAAATGAGAGGGAAAGATTCCCTATCTAGTGATTTCCACCAGTTATTCAACTCTATATATTTTAAGTTCACATATGACATACAGGGCTAGATAAAACCTGAAATTACTTATTTACATATATGAGGAATATTAGTTTACTTCCACCAAATAGAAAAAAGTCAAAGAAATAGCCAATAAAATTAGAGGGTGGTTATTCCTTAGGAAACAATGACATTTTAATACAATGAAAATATGTTAAACATTTCTGTCTAACCTTAGTTTTCTTTCTCTCTAGAAAGGATATTTAGAAAGTGATTCACAAATTTGACCAGACTTGTGACAATTATAGGATATTTTATAGACTTTCTTCTCCAAGCTTTTAAATTTTGACAATTCAACGTATAAAACTATATTCAAGAGTTTGAATATAATGACATATTCACTATGACATATTTACCATATTAGTGACTAATGGTAAAGCAAGAATAACACAAAGCCTGCACAACTTCTAAAGCCAAAAGCTTCCAAGGTAAACTTTGAAGTTTGCTATTCACACAGTCCATTCCCTCTGCTTGGAACAGTCTTCTCTCAGGTACCACCATCATTCATTCACCTGCTGCCTTCAGATCACAAAAGGAGGCTTCTCCCAGAGGCTCCTTCTCACCCTGCCACACCCTAGTTTCCACTCTTGTTAATTTTTCACATCTTTTACTATGCTCTAAAATATTTTATTATTTACTTATTGCCTGTGCCCTCCCTAGGGCTTCCCCAGTGACTCAAACAGTAAAGAATCTGCCTGCATGTGGGAAACATGGGTTTAATCCCTGAGTGAAGATCCCCCAGAGAAGGAAATGGCAACTCACTCCAGTATTCCTGCCTGGAGAATCCCATGGAGAGAGGAGCCTGGCAGGCTACAGTCCATGTGATCGCTAAGAGTCAGACATAATTAAGTGACTAACAATTCATTTCATTTTTGTGCCCTCCCTACTCCTACCCTCCATTAGGTAATAAATTATTACAGGTAGACTTTCCTAATAAAGACTAGTTTTAAGACTTTTAGGTTCACAGCAAAACTGAAAGAAAGATAAAGAGATTTCCCTTGGCCCCTGCCTCCACTTATGTATCGCCTCCCCCATTATTACCATCTCCCACCAGAGGGTACGCCTGTTACTACTGATAAGCCTACAGGCACACATCATCTTGCAAAATCCATAGTTTAAATCAGGTTTCACTTGTGGTAGTGTACATTTTACGTGTTTAGACAAATATATGACATGTATCATTATAGTATTGTATGGAGTATTTTCGCTGCCCTGAATGTCCTCTGTAATATGCCAGTTCATCTACCTTATCCTAACCCCTATCGATGGTTGATATTTGTTACTGTCTTTATAGTTTGGTTTTTCCAGAATGGATTCCAGAACCCCTAAGGTTGAGTTCATATAGCCTTTCAAATTGGCTTCTTTCACTCTTCAGTATGTACTTAAAGTTCATCCACCTCTTTTCATGGCTTGCTGGCTGATTTCTTCTTTAGCATTGAACAATATTCTACTGTCTGGATTATCACAGTTAGTTAACTTGATCAACTACTGGAGGACATCTTCTGGATTGCTTCCAGGTTTTAGTAACAAAGAATTAAGCTCCTAAGAACATCTGTGTGTAGATTTTCATGTGGACACAGATTTTTCAGCAAGAAGCAGAATTGCTGGGTTAGATGGCAAGACTATGATCAGTTCTATAAGAAACTGCCAAACTGTCCTCCAAAGTGGATGCATGATTTTGAACTCCCACCAAAATTAATGAAAACTCCTATTGCTCCACATCCTTAACATTTGGTGATTTCAGTGCTTGGGATTTTGACTATTCTAATATGTATACAATGGTATCTTATCATTTTAATTTATATTTCCCTGATATGATATGGAACATCTTTTCATATGAATACTTGCCATCTGTTTATCTTCTCTGGTGAGTTTTCTGTTAAGGTCTTTGACATACTTTTTAAATAGGTTATCTGCTTTCTTACTGTTGAGTTTTAAGAGTTCTTTGTATATATTTGGAACATTTCCTTTAACAGATGTGTCTCTTGTAAATAGTTTCTCTGTTTGTAGCTTGTCTTCTCATTCTCTTGACATTGTCTTCCACAGAGCAGAAGTTTTTCATTTTAATAAATTCTAGCTTATCAATTTTTTCCTATTATAAAGGGTTCCTTTGATATTTTATCCAAAAAATCACTGCCATACCTAAGGTTAGCTAGGTTTTCTCCTATCTTAGCATCTAGGAGCTTCAGTTTTACACAGGTAGGTTTGTTTGGCTTCATGTTGATTACTAAAGCAGTACCTCATACATAGTAGGCACTCAAAGTTTTTTACTGACTTAAATTTATTTCTTTATTACACTATGTGCAGTAGTATAGTTTTAAGAATTTGTCTGTCTTTTGCCTTAGGTTTCTGGCAAAGAATTTCAAGACCTCTTAGAATTTCCTGAGTGATAGGCATATGTCTGTTTCTCTGTGTAGTACTGTGAGTAAAGATTTATAAATATATGGGAGAGGGCAAGGGCGGGATGATATGGGAGAACAGCACTGAAACATGTAATTTATCGTATGTGAAATGAATCGCCAGCCCAGGTTTGATGCATAGTTCAGGGTACTCGGGGCTGGTGCACTGGGATGACCCAAGGGGATGGAATCAGGAGGGAGATGGGAGGGGGGTTCTGGAGGGGGAGCACATGTATACCCATGGCGGATTCATGTCAATGTGTGGCAGGACCCACACGATAATGCAAAGAAAAAAATAATTAATTAATTTAAAAAAATAGAATTAAGACCCCAGGAACTATAACTTTGAAGTGATTTGTTTACAGTGAATCAAGACATCACTAACAATAGTTGAAATATACTGTCCATACCTCAATATACATAAATTTTGTGTGTTCCACGAACAGTCTATGCTAAGCTTCTAGGTTAGGGAAGGCAAGTAAATTAAGCAAAGTATTAGGCAGGCATTAGTAGAGCAGGTGAGTCCTATTACACTGGATTTTCATAAGCTGAGTTAAGGATCTGCAGTAGAGGCAATCAATTATTTCAAAAGAAATTCAAATTCAAAAATCAATAACTGGCTTTCTTTGCACAAGGGGAATATCTAATAGCAGCAATCAGTAACTAGGGCAACTTCTAACCTGATACATTTAGGCAAAATGATTTCAATTTCTATCTCCAAGGATATTTTAGTGCTTCTCTTCCATCTTATTACTTTGAAAAAATGTTCATTAGAGATCCAAGGCTTTTCTGAACTGAAAGTCACCACAGAAATTATCATGAGAGAAAATATCTGTTGAAGACATATTTTGAAGTTAAATTTGAATTCAGGCTTAAATATGTAATAAGGGTAATTGTTACAATAAACTAATTCTTTTGCTGAATGAAAGCAAAATGATAAGTGTGCTGTGTTTCATTTGTAAACACAGCATATTTCATTTGATATTTTAGAAGTGCTGGGCAGATTTTACCTTTATACCATCATAATATAAAACAGGTTTGTTAGCAAATCAACAGTGCAAAGGAAGAAAACGTTTCCATTCAATCAACACTTTCACAGCAGTGTTTGCATTCAAACAATGAATTGCTAATCACAAGTCTCTGTTATCTGTATGTGTAAAAGCAAGTTCTCCAAGATATATATATATATATATATATATATATACACACACACACACACACACACACACATATATGTCACCAAGATATATATATATATGTCACATAAATAATATATATAATCCATCTCTTCCTTCCTGAATCCCTTGAACCTAACAAAACCAAAGTTATTTTCTTTTTAATTCTATAAATTTGGTTTGTTATAAAATCCTATTACCTTCTCAGTGAGTACAAGTTAAAGTTTTTTCATTGTATGAAAATAAGAACTAACTAGCTGGAAATCTCATCTTCATGACTATTCTTTCACTGGAAGAATTCATTTTAATTTAAGCACTTAAAAAAATCCAAAAATCAGTCCAAAGTAACTGATTCCAGTCCCAAAACTATATTTCAATTTCTATATCTTTCTGCCTTTCCAGTAAAAACAAATTTTAAGAGTTTTGAAAATAAATGTATGAATGACAAGTGATAAATAAATAAATGTGAGCAAATGCCAAAGATAAGTGATAACTGCTTTAAAAAAAGACTTTAATTGTTCTGTGTATGACAAGATTTCTCACCCTCAGCATTTTTGACATTTGTGACTGGATAGTTCTCATGAAGCCAAGTCCACTGCTGTCCACAAAATATTCAGTAGCATCTACCCCTTGACCCAGCTGTGGCAACCAACAAATGTCTGCAAATGTTATCAAATGTCCCCCTAGGTATGGAGACAAAATTACCTCCAGTTGAGAATCATTGGCTAGTTTGTTGAAAATCATGACAGCAAGGTCCCACCCCCAAAAATTCTGATTCAGCAAGTCTCATCTGAAGATTTTATGACCACCCAAGATTTTTGTTAGTAATCCTGAACCCTATTTTGAACCCTAAAAACACTATTTATTTGAAGGTAACATTGATAGGGAGGGGAGAGACATTCCTAAAAGGCCAACAATGGATTTAACAATTTGACCTCAACAACATTTCTTTGTTCATTGTCTTTTTTTTTAATAAATTAATTAATGTTTTTCTTTTATGATTACCCAGAGCTAAGAGTCTGAGGGAGAGCCACTGATGGCCTCTCATCAGAAACCCATGAACCTTTTCAGGCATGACAATATATAAAATGTTTTCATGAGCTCTGCATCCTTCCAAAAATCCTCTGAGGGAAACAGCACAAGCATTTTCCAAATAAGCTTCCATAACAATTTCTATATCATTAGGATTTATATTTCTAGTTTCTGTGATCATGAATAACAACATGACAAAAGGCAAACTCCTCTTTCAACTACACGGCTTGCCTAGAGGAAACACATTCAGGTTGTCTTACTTACACCCCAAAATCTGTCAGAACTCAAAGCTTAGGTCTTGTCACACATGCAAAATATTCTTCTTCATGAGCCACAGACTTCTTGTTTTCATCAGCTGTGATTGAATCAACAGACCAGTTCACTATAAATTGGGCACTAAGGAGTTCTACACTCTTATCTACATGCATCACTAATTATATGTGAATAAGTGTAAACAGTTTTTAATTTCGATGTTGTTTTCCATTTAATAACTTACAAATATAGTACTCATTTCAGTTAATATCCCATATTCTCTACCCATTGAATTATATGTTTTCTGCTGCTGTTGTTTTCTTAGCAGTCACATTTTTCCTTATCTAGCTTATGGTCAAATAAATTCTCCTTTTCCATAGTCTACTGTCAAACTTATCTGGCACTATGCAACTGACTTTTATGAGCTAGAGTGCACATGTATTCCTGTCAAATTTATCTTTCTGGTCCAACCCAAATGTTCATTTTGTACAAACTAAATCATCAAATCAGTGACAAGGCTAGATGTAAATTCTGGTACAAGCTTGATATAACCTCTATCTTTCCTTCTAATCTCATTCCCAATCATTATTAAGATATATTTATACATCTGAAATCCTCTGAGCAAGATGGAATCATAAAGACCTGTCAAGTAAATGGAGCAGCACCATAAATAACTGGGTGGATCAGCCCAGAGTATACTGGCTTTCAACAGGCCACTAAACAATGTCCAAGGATGGGGTATGCTAGTACTTCACTGCTAGCTTCCAGCCTCTTTCCAGACTTACCTCACTTTGGTCCTCATCCTCTATGCTATACTCTATACTACAATCCAACAGGACATTATCCATTAATTAAATTTAACAAAATTTCCTTCCTCAAGTCTTAGATTCACTTTTTTCACCTATCCACTCATGAGATTCTATTTTGCCTGGTGAGATTCTATTAATCCTTCAAAGTCCCATACAGTCATCTCCTCCACGAAGGCTGCCATCATTATCTCCTTCATTGCTCATCTTTTTCAAAAGCAAATCTCTCCTTCTACTGAATTCTCATAATAATACATGAATATACCACTCTAAAGGTGAACTTCCAGATGTTCAAGCTGGTTTTGGAAAAGGCAGAGGAACCAGATATCAAATTGCCAACATTCGCAGGAGCAGTGAAAAAGCATGAGGGCTCCAGAAAAACATATATTTCTGCTTTATTGACTATGCCAAAGCCTTTGACTGTGTGGATCACAATAAACTGTGGAAAATTCTGAAAGAGATGGGAATACCAGACCATCTGACCAGCCTCTTGAGAAATCTGTATGCAGGTAAGGAAGCAATAGTTAGAACTGGACATGGAACAATAGATGGTTTCCAGATCAGGAAAGAAGTACATCAAGGCTGTATGTTGTCACCCTGCTTATATAACTTATATGCAGAGTACATCATGAGAAATGCTGGGCTGGATGAAGCACAAGCTGGAATCAAGATTGCTGAAAGAAATATCAATAACCTCAGTATGAAGACGACACCACCCTTATGGCAGAAAGTGAAGAAGAACTAAAGAGCCTTTTGATGAAAGTCAAAGAGGAGAGTGAAAAAGTTGGCTTAAAGCTCAACATTCAGAAAACTAAGATCATGGCATCTGGTCCCATCACTTCATGGCAAATAGATGGGAAAGCAGTGGAAACAGTGGCTGACTTTATGTTTTTGAGCTACAAAATCACTGCAGATTGTGACTGCAGCCATGAAATTAAAAGACACTTACTCCTTGGCAGGAAAGTTATGATCAATCTAGACAGCATATTAAAAAGCAGAGACATTACTTTGTCAACAAAGGTCCATCTAGTCAAGGCTATGGTTTTTTCAGTCGTCATGTATGAATATAAGAGTTGGACTACAAAGGAAGCTGAGCACAGAAGAATCAATGCTTTTGAACTGTGGTATTGGAGAAGACTCTTGAGAGTCCCTTGGACTGCAAGGAGATCCAACCAGTCTATCCTAAAGGAGATCAGTCTTGGGTGTGCATTGGAAAGACTGCTGTTGAAGCTGAAACTCCAATACTTTGGCCACCTGATGTGAAGAGCTGACTCATTTGAAAAACCTTGATGCTGGGAAAGACTGAGGGCGAGAGGAGAAGGGGATGACAGAGGATGAGATGTATGGATGGCATCACCGACTCAATGGACATGAGTTTGGGTGAACTCTGGGAGTTGGTGATGGACAGGGAGGCCTGGCATGCTGTGGTTCATGGGGTTGCAAAGAGTCAGACATGACTGAGTGACTGAACTGAACTGAAAAGTGCTCACCATTTGCTGATACCTTATCCCCATGTCACATCTACTTAATTCTAAAACATTGTTTTTCACTCAAGAATTTTCTGTTGATTTAACTATTGAATTAATATTATACCTTGCACTTGAAACTTATATGTGAAAACTGGTAAAATGTGGCACCTAGACTCAGCATAAATTAGAGTTAGCTTGACAGAATAGAGTGAATGAGAAAGAATTTCATAAAACATCGTACATTAAGAAGGAAATAAAAATGGGTATCTTTTAATAATGAGATTAGTCAGTCTAATGGGCTTCAATAACTATGCCTAGCTCCTTTACATTTCTAGTTTCTCTTATCTTGAAGAACAACATAACAAAAGCTAACCAACACTTTCCAAAGAGGAAAGATTTTTAGTAAAGAGCACTTCAGAAATGATTCAAAACCTACAGTGGTTACAGGTGGAAAAGTAGGTTTGGAACAAAACAGTAAATTGCTTAACCAGTCATCAGGTCACTAACTCATTTCAAAGCCATTTAACCTGGAATAAGCCTGGTGAGCCTAATTCTACCTCTACTGAGATAAAAACTATTTAGAGGAATGAGGCAATTGATTCTTAAAAGAACTCCAATATAAAACAATGACTTAAGTTAGATAAAAGAGAAAAAGAAGTCCAGAACTTGAGCCACAAATGATTTACAGTCTTTTATCACATCTGCTGAGATAGAATTTAGGCTGGGAAAAGCTTCCAATGAAAGCTTGGATTGTTTTTAGAGCAAATATAGTAAACTTATCTGAATTATTCAATTTAATCAAATAAAAATATGAATATATTTTAACAAACCAGTATTGAAAAATTACCCATCTAAGAAAATTTGCTTAAGCAACCTAAATAAATGTACTCCTTATTTTAAGCAACAAACTGCAAAATTCCAGTATGAGCAAGAATTTGAACAAAAACCTTCTACATTCACTGCAATGGGATGATATCTATTTTATCAAATCCACTGACATGAAAATTACAAAATTATCAAACATAATAGTTCCATATTAACAGACTTCATTATTACACACATCTGCATACACACACACACGCAAATATCAGTGTAATGCAAACAAATAACACATGCTTGGGAGTCCAGAGATCTCAATTTTAAATTCACCTTCCCTCACTCTTCATTCATTCTATGCCTTGTGTACCCCTTCAGAGCTTCAGAAGTAGAAAAGAAATGCTTCAACTACATGAATTTTTGACTATATGGGCTTCTAGTATTACTAGCCTATGCATTCATGATATGATGAGGGTTTGTAGAACTGAGAACCTTCTATGATGAGGGTTTGTAGAACTGAGATAATATGCACCTTAACCATAAGAGTGTTAAAGATATTCTCCTCAAAACCAGTACTTGAGTTAAAAAAAACAAAAGATGATGTTCAAATAATAACTGAAAGTAAGGTGGCTCCCCTCCCTCACCTCTACCAGTTGTCTCTGATGTTCTAATATTCACTGTATTTCTTACTCTTCAAAAGCATAGAAAATTAAACATTTACTCATTCACTAAATGCATCACTTTAGATCAGTTTCGTGCCAAGGACTGTTCCTAGGCAGCAGACATACAGTGATAAACAAAACAGACAGGCAATCATAAATATCATAGATCTTATAACTAGTAGGGGAGACAGCTAATAAATAACAAGGCAAGATAGTTATGGAGTATGACAAGAGGTACAGAGATAGCAGAGATAAAGCAGGTTGATCAAGGAAGGCTTTTTTGAAGTCTTGAGGCTTTGAGCTGAGACCCAAGAACATCCCACTTGCCAACAATGAACATTACCAGCAGATGGAAGACAAGCAAAGACCAAAGTCCTAGGAGGAGAGAAGAATCAGTGTGTTGGTCATCGGGATACATTTACTAATCAAGAACATGGAAGACTGGCTTCAGACTTCTATAAAGGATTGTTGTGAAACCATGCTCTGGATATTATAACCAGAAAAGCTATGCAAGCTTTGGAGTAGTTCTTGACTTCTATCTCAATCCCACTGGCCGTATCCAATTGGTCACCAAGTCCTATTAATTTAAATGATTTGAATGCAAACAGGTACCAGTTAGTCATGAAAAAGTTTTATGTTTATTACCCCAGTTAATCCCTTTAACTTCCCCACCCTGTAGGAACATTACTATTATCATCATCACATTATATTTGATCCAGTGAGGGATATACAGATTGAGTAACCTGCAAGGAAACAGATATAGAAGGATAAAGCCATGACTCTAAGCAATGTGTCTGATTCCAGAAGCCATATTTTCTTTACCACATTTCACTACCTTATCTATTCTGTCTCCTCCTTAATATCCCCACTGCCTTGGCTTTAGTTAGTTCAAGGGCTCGTCTTCTCTTGATTGGACTCTTGCAAGGTACTTTGGGCCACCTGATGCGAAGAGCCAACTCATTGGAAAAGACCTTGATGCTGGGGAAAGTTGAGGGCAGAAAGAGAAGGGGGCAACAGAGGATAAAATGGTTGGATGGCATCACTGACTCAAGGGACATGAGTTTAAGAAAACTTCAGGAGATAGTGAAGGACAAGGAAGCCTGGTATGCTGCAGTCCATGGGGTCACAAACAGTTAGACACGACTTAGACACTGAACAACATCTCTAAAGCATTTTCCCTGCCTCCACTCTCTCTTCACTCCAGAACATTCTTTTTTTCCACACTGATGCCAGTGTGTGGTACTGAACATATGAGCTACTGGACACTTAAAATGAGTCTAGTCCAAATTGAGATGCGCTTCCAGTGTAACACACGTACCAGATTTCAAAGACTTAACCTGGAAAAAAAGGAAAGTAGGATATCTTTAACAATTCTCCCTGTGCTTCCTTGCCTGAGCCCTGAGCAGAATCTGCAAACTTCAAATTTCTCTTAAGAAGATGACATTGGCCACGCTGCTACAAGAAAGCCCCCGGGACAAAGAAGGTAAGGAAGCTGGGTGCCTAAGATTCAGTGTATCATTAATACAGATATCTAAGAACACAAAACATTGGCATAATGATCTGAAGAAATAGAGCACAAAGAAAAATAAGAAAGAGGCAGAAGAATATGCTAAACTTTAGCCAAGAGAATGAAGGAGGTCAAGAGAAACTCCAGGAAGAGATCACAGAGTCTGTCATCTAGAAGAACTTCTACCTCTAAATCCACGTTAAAAAATGAGATACACTAAGAGAATTAACATATGGCTGCATTCAAGAGTTTCCTTGATCTGGCTACTCCAGGTCTTCAACTCAGAACTAGTATGCCCACCCAGTACATGTTTTGCAGCACTCCACTACTTCCTCTGACCACTCAGGAGTCTTTCTGTGTCCATAGTGAACGCATCCAGGAGAGCATTTGCATCAGACACCTTGGCCTCTTCTGAATCCCCTGTTACATGGGCCCTTACTAACTCAGCTTGTCTTCCCTTCCAGCAGCAGAGGATCCCATTCAATCCTGTTTCCCAACAACCAGTTCATGTGTCTGAAGAAGATAGGACAGCTCCCTGGTTCTCCATCCCTTAAAAAAATAAAAAAAAAATAAAAACCTGCAAATTTGAAAAGCTTAATATTTTAGGTATATTGGGTTAAAGATATATTAGGTTAGATACACTGGATTAAAGAAAATATATTATTAAAATTAATTCTGCCTGTGTGAGGAGGATGGTCAGGCAAGATGGAAGAGAGGAAGGGTCACATTTCCTGCAGAGCAGTCAAACAGAGACAGAAATTAACAAACCCAGGAAGTGTGCGTCCCAGGGATGACTGGACCTGAGAAAGGCTATTTGAAGTGAGCACATAGAAAATGAAAAGCCAAAACTTCACAATAGCTATTTTTGTGTATGCTAAGTTGCTTTAGTTATGTCCAACTCTGTGCTACCCTATGGACTGTAGCCCACCAGGCTCCTCTGTCCATGGGATTCTCCAGGCAAGAATACTAAAATGGGTTGCCATGCCCTCCTCCAGGGGATCTTTCTGAACAAGGGATTATACATATGCATTTTTTAAGATTTTATATTAAACAAATGAAGTCAAAAGCACTGTTCATTTTTATCTTATGTTTTTGTATAATTAAACTATCCTGGATTCTTAAAATGAACCAAGACTGTACCAGTGGGGTGGAGCTGACTTTTTGTTAAATTGGTAGCATCCCAGAACTTCCCTTCACATTTAACTTTCATAGCAGGAGAATAAACAAAGGTGTTAAACACAGGTATTCAAGGGTTCCATTAATTTTACCAAGGTCCTCTTTATAATCTTTTCAAAGTCATGTTATTCTCTTTTAAAATAATTATCTTGATCTCATCCTTGTCCCCTGGTGACTCAGATGGTAAAAAATCTATCTGCAATGAAAGAGACCTGGGTTCAACCCCTGGGTTGGGAAAATCTCCTGGAAAAGGGAATAGCAACCCACTCCAGTATTCTTGCCTGGAAAATTTCATGGACAGAGAAGTCTGGTGGGCCCCAGTCCATGGGATCTCAGAGAGTCAGACATGATTGACTAATACACCATCTTTGTCAGTTATCTATTTTACTGTTATCTGTTAACACATCCTTGCTTGTCAATAGCTTTGTTTTAAGTAACTTGCCAGTCCCACTTTCACTAGCTTTATCCTGAAACTCTTATTAAAAATTGCTGTTTTACTTTATCATGATGTAGTTTAATCCATAGATTTATCATCCTAAATTGTAACAAGAGATTGATGCTCAAAGATGTTGGAACAAAGGGCCAGAGATACTAACATTGAACAAGGGAGGACATTTGAGTGAGGACTAATTTTCACACATCAGTTCTTAGAAAATGATTTCTAATTACAATGACTTGCTTCTCTATAAGATGTGGTAATTTCAGGGATATACAAAACCAAAATGTGGTTATGGAGAACCTTGTTAGGTAAAAGGTGAAATTAAAATTATACTCAAGACAATACACAGACAATCTTAGGAATCGAAGATATAGCACCTAGTGTGTTCTACAAAATTATTCATTTAGCAATTAGGAAAATAATCTGTCAAACCTTATAGATGAAACTCTTCTGAAAGAGGCCTCCAAAGAGAAGAGAGGGAGAGAGAATACCCTTTACCCCTATAGGAAATGGTATGTAGCTGTGATGGAAAAGCAGAAGTAGAGCACGAGTTTTTTTATGCACTGAACAAGATCCTCTAAGCAGTAAAGTCAAAACTGTGTCATTATCTCATAAGATGCACAGAAAAGGTTCAGAAATGCAAATTATGTATAAGGCCTGAAGCTGAGAAAAAATTATTTGTGTTCGAAGTAAAAACATCCAATCTGAGCAGATTGTGTGGGAGGGGCAACTGGGAACACAGTTCCCTGGTGTCCAAATGAACATCAAGCTCATTAACAATGTTTTTTTTCTTCTACAAAAGTTTCCCTGCCTCAGGCTAAGCAGGCTCCTTGCCCAAGGTGACATGGAGTGGATGGAGAAGCCAGTTATAATCAAAGAGCTGTCAAGGATTTGCTGTTGGAGTTGACATTGCCTCAACAACTAACCCTCTTTGTGAAGTGTTATTGATAACTTGAAAAATCAGAGCTAAAAAACCAAATCACAGTGTTCTTCCAGGATAGAAAGTTTAACCATATCTATTCTTCACAAAAACACACAAAAAAAGATTTTATGAAATATACCTGATACAGCCCTGAAGTATTTGAGGGTTCACTATCCTCATTACACTCCATAGGTCTACTTGTGTTTGGTTGAGCCCACCTTCATACACTTGGCCAGTGCAGATTCTGAGCCTCCAAAGTGCCTGCCACTGTTCTGATTGCTAGGCAGTGTGGATGAAAAAGGTTCAGCATCTCCTTTGTATAACTCAGCTGATGTGTAAACCAGTTTGAGCAGATTGTCGAGCTAGTAGACCACACAGTTTGAGTGCTGTTTCACTGATGTGGGATTGGTTTTATATTGATTTGGCAGACTAATTCTCTAGCATGGTCCACATGACTCCCAGTCCCATATGCTCTATCTTGGCATGTGCAGTGACTCAACCCCCTCCCACAGACTGAGCAGTCCTAGGATAAAATAAGGCCCCATTAAATCAGTTCCCTCATCTGTCATGCCACTGACTCTGCTTGGTTTTGACAGCACAGTCTGGGAGGTGCTGTTCCCTAACCTTCAGCTCCTTTACCTCTTCTTCAACTCCCTATTCTGTGCTTCCTATCTCTCAACCACCCATCAGACCATCAGAGCCACAGGGTCAGTCACCAAACTTGATGCTTGGTAAAGTATGGTGCATTGACACCTGCATCAGAATCGCTTGCTGGGCCCTAGACCCAGCTCACTAGACCAGCTGATTCAGAAAGACAGACACAGGGACAGACAGGTTAACAGAGACAGAGACAGAGTGTATGTGAGAGAGGGAGAAACAGAGTCAAAGAGAGAAAGGTATGTCAGAGTCTGAATTTGATCAAGGGCCCTCAGGTTGATTTTCACACTTTATAGAAGTCTAGATTCTCCTCATTTTCCTCCTACCTCCACTGTGTTCCTTCTCAGTCTAGTCTCCTGATTCTGTTTCAGCTCCTCATTTCAAGCACCAAAGGACTCGGTCCTTGAAATTCCTCTCCTTTCTGTCTACATCCATTTCATTGCCCTCTCTGGGTTTTAAATACCATCTGGTTATTCCACAATTTACAGATCCAGTTTGGCCATTTCCCTGGAAGTCCAACGACCTATTTCATGTCTCTACTGAGTATGTAACAGGAATTCCACATGTAACACATCCAAAACTTAGTTCCTGATCTTCTTCTTTGAACCTACTTCTCCTTCCATCTTCTCCTGCCTCTGCAATGCCAAGTCCCTACCTCAGTTACTCAAATCCACATATGGCATCATCTTTTTATGTCTAACTTCCTCCCCTCCTTCATTCCCCAAATCCTTCTCTACTTTATCATCTCCATAGTCCTGATCACTATATAATATACTGAACACCTTACTTACTTATGTTTCCAACTGTTTGTCACCTAACAGCCCCATCAGAAAGACAAAGATCATTGTCTGATTTTATTTTCTTCATTGCTCTATCCTCAGTTTGTAGAATAATGCTCAGTGCATAACAGGCACTCAGTAAATATTTGTTGAATACATGGAACAATTCCTAACACACAGCAGGCCTTTAATAGGCTACAGTGCTGAAGTCTGTGAGAAAGAAATGTGACTTCATACAACCTCAGAGTCTACCTGCCAGGTGCAAGTAAACACTCTACTGTGATCCCTTCCCATGCTCATCAAGTGATTATCAGTCTTACCAAACATGATCAGCATCACTACCACCACCATCAAAGTACTGGTGAGACAATATTCATTTGGAAACATTTTGCCACAACAAATCATTTGTGTAAGGACTCAAGAGCAGAATATCTTATTAACTGAGAAAAGTCCTATCTGAATTAGGAGGTTCAAGTCTGGCAGACCTCAGTCTGCATACCCATTTGTGAAGCCCATACTATCTTAATTTTTTTAATGCAATGTCAATATTTAAATCCTAGATTTCATGTAAAAATCCTGTTTTCCAGTTTACTCTGAGTGGTAAATAGACCTGACAGTGCTGCGCCTGCATTTCCGCCCAACAGTGGTCAGTAGATCTATCAACAGCTCCTTCCTGGCTGGGGAGGCTCTTTCCAAGTTGCCATCATCGCTATCCTCCCAGACTCACTCATTCGTATTGCCTTCCTACTCTCTGTGGGCTCTTGAGTTGGCAACTAAGACTTGAAAGCACAGATTTTTGTAAAGAGTATTAGTCTTTAAGATCCAGACTCTTAGTGCTGTGAAACAAAGAAAGAAGGAAATATACAGGCTAAAAAAATTACTCCTCTGGGAGAAATCCATTGTTTGGGGCTTACAATTTTTTAGACCAAACAGAAATGCTATACACTATTCTAATGATCTCCTATTGGTATCATTCTGTGAGAAAAGAAACAAAAATAGTTCTTTTGATTTGGTCCAAAAGAATGAGTGAGGATTCAGAAGGGAGGAGAAGGTATCCACATTACTTGCAAAGGAGTCTGCAGTGAAATATCCTCTCTCATATTCAGTACACAGCATGAATTTGGTGACAGATGGTCATTCCAAGTATTGTGGTCTGTTTCAATATATAATGAAAATATACAAACCTTCTGTTGCACAGCCTAGGCGTGAGGCTTAAACACCTGTTTCAAATTACTGATACCATAAGCATTCTTGGAAACTGGAAAGCCCTGGCTTTAAGAAAGTGAGAGATGCCACAGCCAACCACACTAAACTGAGTAGGCTTGGGTCCAGTGAGCAATAAAGAAAGAAAGAAAGAAATCTGTGCCTGCAGCTACTGTCAAACAGCTGATTATAATAATGATATTACTGAGTGGAAATACAGTTAAAATCTATCGTTGCAGTGTGCTTAGTTGCTCAGTCATGTCTAACTCTTTGAGATCCCATGGACTGTACCCCACCAAGCTCCTCTGTCCACTCAGATTCTCTAGGCAGGAATACTGGAGTGGGTAGACATGCCTTCCTCCAGGGGATCTTCCCCACCCAGGGATTGAACCCAGGTCTCCCACATTGCAGATGGATTCTTTACCATCTGAGCCACCAGGGAAGGATTCTCAAAGGTATACATAAAATAATAAGATATGTTTTACTTTTCATCTCTCTCTTTTCTTCCAATGTATTCCCTCTTGAATGATCCTGAGAAAAAATTTTAAGGTGAGGATATTTTGATGTTCTAATTAATAGAAAGCTCAGTGACATTCTATTATTCTTCTGCATGTCCATTAAATGATCAGTTGCAAATATTACACTCAGGAAACTGAATAGCTAACATTTCAGCTCATCTAGCAATTCCGTCAGAAGAAGAGATCTGAGTTCTTGTCAGCCTTCAATGAAGTTGTCACTGCACTTTCCTGACTTCTTCAGAGAAACATCTGCCTACTTGAGTGTCTCCTAACGCAGTACTGTCAAATGACTGAAGGGCTGCATGTCATTCAATAATTAACAATGCCAATGGCATTGTGCCATGACGAACAGATGTTGTCCCTGTTACCTGTATGAAAAAGAGGTCAAATGTTCTGAAACAGACACTCTGCCTTACACCTTGGGGATATACATTAGTCACTTAATAAGCTTTTCACTTTGTGCGGTATGAATATTAGAGGTAGTTTTCATCTTATTGATTCATTGATTAAATCATCTCAAAGGCAGACTTATTTTTATAATAATTATGCAATTGAGTCTGACTTCAAGATTGGAGGACTGCAAGTAGTTTGACAGAACACAGTTCATTTGGCATTGCCTTTTACATCCATGACAGTCTGAATTATATGAACACTGGTATCAGTCTTGTCAAAACACACAATAACTTCAACACAAATAAATGAATAGTTGAAACCCATTGTACTTCCCAGGTACAGATACTCAGGGTTAGATTATCACCATGGATCAGACTTAACAAATTTCTTTAATCCTGTACCTCTGGGCAAATATTTAAAGAAATGATACAGTACTTGATAGACCAAAAGTAATTTCAATGAACTAAAATAGTTATTAAAATCTATCAAAACCTTGTACTTGACTTCTTATGCTCAATCCTGCCCAACTCTTTGCAACCCCGTGGACTGTATGTAGCCCTCCAGGCTCCTCTGTCCATGGGATTTCCCAGGTAAGAATACTGGAGTGGGTTGTCATTTCCTTCTCTAGGGGATCTTTATGACTCATAGATTGAACCTGCCTCTCTTGAATTGGCAGGTAGATTCTTTACCATCGAGCCACCTGGGAAGCTCCTATTTGATTCCCAGTGGACCAAAAATATGATTTCTGCTCTTCATACATTTGTAAGCAAATTTAGATATTATGTTTATATATTAAACCTCTTCAGAGATTTACTTGTTAAAACTTGAACCCAAAGAGTAAATATTTGTTTCATCATTATAAAGAAAGAAAAAAACTTCCTTTTTAACCTTTTTTCCTTAAAAATGTTTTGTGGGTGATTTTTTAAAAAAATCAGTCTATCAAAAAGACATTAAAAAAAAAGTACCCCTCTCAATTCTAAATTCTTAATCCTCAGAGAGAAGCAATAATCAGACATTTTGTGGCTCTCTTCCGAAGTCGATCTTATGAATGATACTTTACTCACTGTTCTGCCCCTTGCTATTTTTCTTTAACAATGTATTTTGGACAAATTTTCATATTCTCATGGGAACAGTGACCTGCTTGATTCTGTCTGACAAATTCATACTTCCCCACTGAATGATATATCGTATTTTATTTAAATATTCTCTAGCTGACACTACTTAAGCATTCAGTCAATGTCTGATGCTTTGAGACCCCATGGACTGCAGCCCACTGACTCCTCTGTCCATGGGGATTCTCCAGGCAAGAATACTACAGTGGAATGCCATGCCCTCCTCCAAGGGATCTTCCCAACCCAGGGATTGAACCCAGGTCTCCGGCACTGCAGATTCTTTATCATCTGAGCCACCAGGGAAGCCCAAATATTGTCTTACTGATGGTAATTTTGTTCGCCTCCCTTTTTTAGCTGCTACAAGAATGCTGCAACGAAAAAAAGATCGACTGCCTAACAGCATTACATAAAAGTAGAATGAATTTCTTTCAGAAATTGAGGAAATTATCCACCTTTCTACAAGTGAGAAGGGCCAAAATGGATTCTAGCACCATGACTGTTGTAATCAGCCCCCTTCTTAGCATCAAGCTGGCCCATGGAAATTACTCCCAAATGTTCGTTTATGCCCTCTTTGTGGGTCTCATCATAGTGACATCTATAAGCTAGGAAACATCAGGGCTATGTGAGACATATAAGCAGGGACCACAGGAATGGAAAACGTCAGTTTTCACTCTAATCCCAAAGAAATGCAATGCCAAAGAATGATCAATATACTGCATAATTGCATTTATCTCACACATTGAGCAAAATAACGCTCAAAATTCTCCAAACCAGGCTTCAACAGTATGTGAACCAAAAACTTCCAGATATTCATGCTAGATTTAGAAAAGGCAGAGGAACCAGAGATCAAATTGCCAACATCTGCTGGATCATCAAAAAAGCAAGAGAGTACCAGAAAAACATCTATTTCTGCTTTATTGACTATGCCAAGGCCTTTGACATTGTGGATCACAATAAACTCTGGAAAATTCTTCAAGAGATGGGAATACCAGACCACCACACCTGCCTCCTGGGAAATCTGTATGCAGCTCAAGAAGCAACAGATAAAACTAGACATGGAAAAACAGACTGGTTCCAAATAGGAAAAGGAGTATGTCAACGCTATATATTGTCATCCTGCTTATTTAACTTATATGCACAGTACATCATGAGAAATGCTGGGCTGGATGAATCGCAAGCTGGAATCAAGATTGTCAGGAGAAATATAAATAACCTTAGATAAGCAAATGACACTACCTTTATGGCAGAAAGTTAAGAAGAACTAAAGAACCTCTGGATGAAAGTTAGAGAGGAGAGTGAAAAAGTTGGCTTAAAGCTCAACATTCAGAAAACTAAGATCATGGCATCTGGCCCCATCACTTCATGGGAAACAGACGGGGGGAAAGTGGCTGACTTTATTTTGGGGGACTCCAAAATCACTGCAGATGGTGACTGCAGCCATGAAATTAAAAGACAGTTACTCCTTGGAAGGAAAGTTATGACCAACCTAGACAGCATATTAAAGAGCAGAGACATTACTTTGCCAAAAAGGTCCGTCTAGTCAAGGCTATGGTTTTTCCAGTGGTCATGTATGGATGTGAGGGTTGGACTGTAAAGAAAGCTGAGTGCAGAAGAATTGATGCTTTTGAACTGTAGTGTTGGAGAAGACTCTTGAGAGTCCCTCAGACTGCAAGGAGATCCAATCAGTCCATCCTAAAGGAGATCAGTCCTGAATATTCATTGGAAGGACTGATGTTGAAGCTGAAACTCCAGTACTTTGGCCACCTGATGCAAAGAGCTGACTCATTTGAAAAGACCCTGATGTTGGGAAAGATTGAGAGGAGATGGGGACGACAGAGCAAAAGATGATTGGATGGCATCACTGACTCAATGGACATGAGTTTGGGTAAACTCCAGGAGTTGGTGATGGACAGGGAGACCTGGTGTGCTGTAGTCCATGAGGTTGCAAAGAGTCTGACATGATTGAGTGACTGAACTGATGTATATGAATGTTTCATAAAGCTTCTCTCTTTTCTTATCTCTCACTGTGTTTGTCTCTTATATACACACTTCAAATAGATCTGTGAAATATTTTCAATCATGATTGTATTGCATATTTTTTGCCCCCAAACCCTGTGTATGTCCCTCTGGTGCTGGAAAAGCTTAAAAGAAGACAAAAAAGTAGTCAGACTCACAGAGTCTTTGGAGAGGAGGTGTTCATGACATTATGGAAGTGAGAGCATGGAAATACCCAAGTTAGCCTCAAAAAGAACATTTACATAAAAATCAGAAAATAACTTTCTTCAGTTGCACCATATCCCTTCAATTTACAAACTAGCTTTTAAACAAAATTGTCTGATAGTTATAAGAGAAATATTATAAGGAGATGCTAGAGGAAATTCATTGGTTACAATCTTTAATTCAAGGACTTTCATCTTAAAATGTCCTCCCTTTTTCTCTCTTGTTACCTCTTTGTGATCTTAAGAGGCATCTTATGACATTCAGCTTGTACCCATTCCCATCTTGCTATATTAATCAAATTCACTGACAGAAGACACTTCTTTCTCCTGTGATCTCTACATCTATTAATCAAAGGCAATAAGCACCACTGCATTAGAGTAAGCATCCTGTGTAGTCCATTCAGTTCAGTTACTCAGTCATGTCGGACTCTTTGCAACCCCAAGAACCATAGCACCCCAGGCCTCCCTGTCCGTCACCAACACCCAGAGTCTACCCAAACCCATGTCCATTGAGTCAGTGATACCATTCAACCATTTCACCCTCTATCATCCCCTTCTCCTCCTGCCCTCAATCTTTCCCAGAATCAGGGTCTTTTCAAATAAGTCAGCTCTTCGCATGAGGTGGCTAAAGTATTGGAGTTTCAGCTTCAACATCAGTCCTTCCAATGAACACCCAGGACTGATCTCCTTTAGGATGGACTGGTTGGATCTCCTTGCAGTCTGAGGGACTCTCAAGAGTCTTCTCCAACACCACAGTTCAAAAGCATCAATTCTTCTGCACTCAGCTTTCTTTATAGTTCAATTCTCACATCCATACATGACCACTGGAAAAACCATAACCTTGACTAGACGGACCTTTGTTGGCAAAATAATGTCTCTGCTTTTTAATATGCTGTCTAGGTTGGTCATAACTTTCCTTCCAAGGAGTAGGTGTCTTTTAATTTCACGGCTGAAATCACCATCTACAGTGATTTTGGAGCCCTGAAAAATAAAGTCTGACACTGTTTCCCCATCTATTTGCCATAAGTAATAGGACCAGATGCCATGATCTTAGTTTTCTGAATGTTGAGCTTTAAACCAACTTTTTCACTCTCCTCTTTCACTTTCATCAAGAGGCTCTTTAGTTCTTCTTCACTTTCTGCCATAAGGGTGGTGTCATCTGCATATCTGAGGTTACTGATATTTCTCCTGTCAATCTTGATTCTAGCTGTTTCTTCTTCCAGCCCAGTGTTTATCACAATGTACTCTGCATATAAGTTAAATAAGCAGGGTGACAATATACAGCGTTGACATACTCCTTTTCCTATTTGGAACCAGCCTGTTGTTCCATGTTCAGTTCTAACTGTTGCTTCCTGACCTGCATACAGGTTTCTCAAGAGGCAGGTCAATATGAATTGACTATGAATTCCAATTTTGAGCTACCTTCCAATTTGTATGTAACTCAATGGAGTCATAGTAACTTTTCTTTCATAAATTCACTACATCTAAAGTCTATTGAGAAAAGTGGTACCTTTTACTTAAGCCTCTAGATAATCAGTGGTTTATTGGTTTTGGTCACTTTATTTCTAATATTATTTATATATAAAATCCATGCTGTAAGGTACATTATGACTAAAATGGAAAGGAAAATAACATGACCTTTGGGTACCCAACTTTGGGATAGAAGAGGAATAAATATATTAGATTAAAATCAGGCTATCACCTATTAAAATATCTCAGACCTCTGTAATCAATTGAGCTACATATTTGTATCATCTGGTGAGATTTCTAAAATTCTGGTGTTTAGGACGTACCTCAGACAAATTAAATCAGATTTTTCTATTGGTCAGATTTGGGCATCAGTAGTTTATAAAATTACCCAAAGTAGTTTGCAGTGCATAGCTATATTTGAGAACCATTGATTTTAGGTACAGTAAAGCAATGATATGACATAAAATTCTCAAGCCTTTGAAAAGGAAGGCTATGCCTATGGTTAATTAGTCTAGACCATTTCATAAGGAAGGAGGAGTTTCATTAGCACTGGTAGAATGCCTGTGAAGTGAAAGAATCTGAAGATACAGTGTTTCCTTGGGTCCTACTTAAGTCCTTGAGGTAAGTATTAGGTCTCCATTTTATAGATGGAAAAGCTGAGGCTCCATAACTTGCCCAAAATTGATATACTGAGATTCTACCCCAGACATACAGCATATCAGGATCCAGCTCTTCTGTGCTACCCTATGTGATTCTTTAACTGCTCTGCTAGGTGGAGATGAACACCCATTGCCACCACAAATTTCATCTCATTTCAAGCCTCCTAAGAGATCCCTGTGATCAGGTTTTTTATCTGGCCTCTGGAAATTTCTAGGAAGGGAAATAAATAACTGAAGGTGTTCTACACATGCCCAGAATCCTATTTTACTCAGAACAGCCATGCAATCCACAGGCTCTGTGTCTCTGACACTCTGATAACAGAAAACAATTTCTTTCTTTTGCAGACCCCTTGGTACATCAGTCTCAAACTTCTCATGTCACATCCACTTCAATTTCAATTTTACCCTAGGACACCTACACTTCAGCATGGTCAGCCAGCAGCTATCAATGATAGCAAAATTTACTAGCCTTTAGAATAAAGCTGGATTAAAACGATTCCTAAACACTTTTCAGTGCATCCATGAGTCATCTGCTTTCAATGGAGTGATATTTTAGAATCGCCCACTCAAGTTGACACCAATTCTGAATGGCAAGGTCTCACCCTTCTTATGAAGATAAGTTCCAATGTCCTTAGTCTCTTTAATACAGACTCAGTACCAGCGAAACTATTTCTGCTGCTACCTGACATGGACAGATAGAAGAGTAATTTCCTTAGAAAATACTAGAAGTCATTTTAAAGCTACTCCCCTCCACAATTTAAAGAAGCCCAGTAAGCTGTATACCTTGACTATCTCACTCTGTCTTCTCAAGGAGCTGTCTTTGCAGATCTAAGACTTAAAATTATTATTTCAATATTCTGTAAAGCCCAGTTAAAATCTACCAAGAATCTTTATCCTTTCATCTATACATCAGGGAGAGTACTAGTATATACTTCATATTTATTTAAAGATTAAAACAAGCAATGAGAAACATTAAGAGTGACTCAGTAAATTATGTTGTACTTATTGAACTTCAATACATATTAGCATTATTCCTTCAATTTTTTATAACTTACCGAAACTCTCTTATTTAAAGAACTTAAGAACACATTTCATTAAGGGAAGATATTTCAGTATAAACTTCCTCTTTTTGTGACCCTGATATTCACTTCTATTGAACAATGGAAGCTGTACAATCCATAGTACTTCCTCTTTATCTTGGCTACCAGGACTCTGTTATTTATGCTAAATTACTCTTCCTTGAATCAGATAAAGATTGTTTCATTTTCTATTTACTTAAGTATACCAACCCCTTTTCAAAGTAATAGGAAACAGCACATGAAGAAGCATTTTTAATAAAGAAATCTATACAACATAAACACAATTCATTAGGGAAAAATGCATTTCTTATCCTTGAGCTCTGAGTGGGAGGAAGCCATTATGGTGTTAACATAAGGGAAATTGAACCCTAACCAGTCCACCATATAGCTGAATGGATGGAAAGAGTTCCTACTTCCTACATCCCCTTTTGCTATGTGACTTTTGTCCAAAGACTTGAATTACAGTGTCAATAATTTTATCGTAAATTGTCTCAATCCTTTTGGAAAAAAGGAATACAGATACATAAATATATAATCAAAAATTCTCTCTAGTTTTAATTTTCATTTCAACATCACAAAATAAGAATCCACTCTGATTTCCTCTGTTCAGTAACTACTATGTGCCAACCTTTACCGTGGGCAGCTGGTTTACAATAGTAAGGAGGGCAGAAAAGATCTCCTGAGAATGATACTCTACATCAGATCCTTCCTTTCTAGTTGGGATACACCAATCAGCTAGGGTTACACCAAAGATTGATCCTCTTAATCTTGTGCGTGGTCAGGATGTGGTCTCGGGATGCTGGAACATCTCCCAAGTCACACATCCAGTTGTGTAGATATTTCTACTTGGAGTTTAACAGGCATGCAAAACTTTAGTCCAGTTACCCCATATGCCATTCAAATATAGTCTATCCTCACTGTTCACTAATTCTATAAATTCTATACATATACCTACTCACTAAAATTTCTAATACCAAAATCAATACTCCCAGCTTTTCATAATCATACAGACATACAGAGAGTGGCAAAAACACAACACAAATATTTCAGATTGAGGTTGAACAAAGTAATAGTCTGTTTTCTTATTTCAGCTCATAATGCAACCAGATGTCCTTTGTGTGGTTTATTTAAGTGTCACATCTTTCACATTTCTGCACCTTTGTTAGTAATTTCCAATGTGGTCCCCCAGCATGGCACCAAAATCCTAATATTCCTAACTGCAATATGCTTTATAAAAGGAAAAACATGTATTAGAAAAGCTTCACTTGGGTATGAGTTTTATAGTATTGCTGGTGGTGAGCTCAACATTGTGAATCAATATGTATTAAATAAAGGATCTTTAAACAGAAATACACATGAAACAAGATAATGTATTGAGTTGATGAGACTGTTGTGACCAGAGTCTCATAGGAAGCTAACACTGTATTTTCTGTAGGAGCAATGAATCTGCAGTCACTAATTTAGTGTCCACAGTGACTTTATATGACAAAACTACCATGATTAATAAAAGTCAACTCATTTCTTAAATGTGTGGCCACACAAAAAAGCTTGTGATGTATTCTTTGAGATGAAAGAATACAACAAGAGGGTAAAAAAGCATTACTAAACTGATTTCGAATATTAAATCTCATGAAGAAAATAAAACAAAGTAAACAGAAAGAAAGTGACTGGGAAGAAGAGAACCACTTAAGATTAGATGCTCAGAGACTGCCCTGGTGGCCCGTGGTTAAGAATCACCTTGCAATCCAGGAGATGTAGATTTGATCACTGGTAGGAGATCCAAGGTCCTTTGTGCTGCAGAGCACATGACCGGTGTCCCACAACTAGAGAGTCTGTGCTTCACAATGAAAGGTCTCATATGAAGCAATGAAGATCACACATGCTGCAACTAAGACCCAATGCAGACAAATAAAAATTATTTGAAAAAAATTAGATGGTCATAAGTCTCTTGGATTAGGTAATATTTGTGTTGATCCCTGAACATCTAGAAGAAGCTAGCAATAAAAAGATAGTGAAAATAGGCAGAGGAGTTCAGGCAGAGATAGTAAACATAAGAACCTTGAAGAAAGCCTAGTCTTGGCATATTCCAATAAGCATGACTGGAGCATAGCTTAGGGATGTGGGTTGGGGAGGGGGGAGAAGTTAAGGGCAGAAGGCAAGGGCTAGATCATAGAAGAAGTTTATATTTTAAAAACAAACAGAAGCCATTTTGGAACTCTAGGCAGGCAATGATATGACCCGACAAACTTGTATATACATATATTTATGTATATGATATAAATATGTATATATTTATAATATATAGCCATTATATATAATACCAGTTTATAAGGTCATATATAAAATTATATATAATAATTTTTATTATATGTATATATGTGTGTGTGTATATATATACTTGGCCATGGTGCATGGTTTGCAAGATCTTAGTTCCCTGACAGGAACTGAACCCACACCGTTGGCAGTGAAAGCACAAAGTCTTAACCACTGGACTGCTGGGGAATTCTTCTGATTAACTTTTTTAAAAGCTCCATTTGGCAGCTATGTGAAGAATTATAGCCAGGCCAGGAAGAAAACCAGAGAGCTGGTAATCAGCTTTAGCAAGATCTAGGTGAGATATGGTGGTGGCATGACTAGGACTTTATCACTGGTAATGAAGTGATTTGAGTGGATTTAGGATTATAACAGTGAAGGGAAAGGAAAATGACAGGAATTACGGATGGCTTCTAGGTGTTTTGAGCCATTTGAGAGTGGTACTTGGGGGGAAGAATAGTTCTGAATGAACAAAACCCTGAATTCTGCAGGATACGGCTAGAATGCAGTTTGAGATATAACTATAGAGTTCAGTAATCAAGTCAGAGTGGGTGTCCCTGGTGGCTCAGCGGTAAAGAATCTGCCTGCCCCAATTCAAGAGATGTGGATTCAATCCCTGGGTCAAGAAGATCCCTTGGAGGAGGAAATGGCAACCTGCTCCAGTATTCTTGCTCCACTATTCTTGCATGGAAAATTCCAGGGACAGAGGAGGCTGGCACACCACAGTCCATGGGGTCCCAAAAGAGTCTGACGTGACTTAGTAACCAAACAATAACAATCAAGTTAGAACTACAAATATAAATATGGGCATCACTAAGGAGATATTTAATTAAAGCCTTGGTACTAAATTCAATTACCTAGCAAGAGAAGCAGAGAACTGAACAAAATTCTGGATAGAACATCAAGGACTTCTCTACAAGAAAATCAGCCAAGAAAACAGAGAACAAATCTCCACATGGAAAAAGGAAATTAAGGTTTAAAAATATCTTAATTCTCTAATAGATACCACATGAGTCCTCAGATCAGTTCAGTTGCTCAGTCGTGTCTGACTCTTTGCAACCCCGTGAACAGTAGCACGAAGAGTGCTAGAATGATGTAAATCTGTTTGTCTGTATTATGAAAGTTCTATCAGAAAACAGAATGATTGCTATTTTGGTGTATTGTTATTATCATTATCATTATTTGCTTAATCACTATGATATTAAGGATTAGATTCTACCAATGTAATAAACATGCTCTTAGAATTTTCCACTGGGACAATTTTCATTGTTTTCTTTTTTTTTTTTCCTTTTTTTTTTTAATTGTTTTTGCCATATATTGTCATGATATCACCATGGGTTTACATATGCTTCCCCTCTGGAACCCCCCTTCCTCCTCCCTCCCCCCCAGGAAATCTCGCTGTACCAGCCCCGAGCATCAATCCTGGGCTGGCGATTGATTAGACACATGACAATTAACATGCTTCAATGCCCTTCTCCCATATCATCCCACCCTTACCCTCATCCACAAAGTCCACGAGTCTGTTCTATACATCTGCGTTCCTTTTGCTGTCTCGCATGATGGGTTCTCGTTACCGTCTTTCTAAATTCCATATATATGCGTTAATATACTGTATTGTTGTTTTTGCTTCTGGCAAATCAAAACCACAATGAGGTACCACTTTACACCAGTCAGAATGGCTGCCATCCAAAAGTCTACAAGCAATAAATGCTGGAGAGGATGTGGAGAAAAGGGAACCCTCTTACACTGTTGGTGGGAATGCAAACTAGTACAGCCACTATGGAAAACAGTGTGGAGGTTCCTCAAAAAGCTGCAAATAGACCTGCCATATGACCCAGCAATCCCACTGCTGGGCATATACACCGAGGAAACCAGAATTGAAAGAGCCACGTGTACCCCAATGTTCATCGCTGCATTGTTTACAATAGCCAGGACATGGAAGCAACCTCGATGCCCATCAACTGACGAATGGATAAGAAAGCTGTGGTACATATACACAATGGAATATTACTCAGCATTAAAAAAAAATTCATTTGAAGCAATTCTATTCATTGTTTTCTTAAGCCAAATATATGAAATAAATGTTCTTTTATTGTAGATAAATTACTTCCTGCCCTAAGTTGCTAAAGACCTTTAACTCTCAGGCCGTGAAAAGGAGCCCAGCAACTAAGGTCATTCTCAAGGATGCATCACCACAGCCCACACTCTATGTAGGTTCCTCTCTACTTGTCATTCTTAATTGTTTTTGGCAGCTGAGGGTACCTATTTCTAAATTAAGCAATAAAAATGCTGAAACATGGCCACAGTTGCAGATGGACAAATACCTTGAGCCTAATGATAATTTTGTTTGTGTATTATTCTTCTTCTAATTATCATCCTACAACAGAACGTAGGGGATTTTTATTCATTTAAAATCATTTGTTGTTCTCAACAATGGAAAACTAGGCTCACTGCCATCAATAGCAGGCAGAGCTCAGGGCTTGACAAAGATGCACATAACACCTTCACATAGCATCATTTTACTCCATGTTGAAAACAACTCAAACTTGGGCTGGATACCTTTTGGGGGAAAAAAATCCCTCCCTATGTCAACGGCTTCCCTGGTGGGTCAGATATTAAAGCGTCTGCCTCCAATGCAGGAGACCTGGGTTCGATCCCTGGGTTGGGAAGATCCCCTGGAGAAGGAAATGGCAACCCACTCCAGTATTATTGCCTGGAGAATCCCATGGATGGAGCACACTTAGCTGAACATTCACAAGCTCCACATTCTCCTTCTCATTTTTTTTTTCACTTAAAATCAAAGACAATGTCTAATTTCTCCCGCTAACCACAGTACACAGCAAAGTGGTCAGTAAATCACAGGTTCTCATTATATGTTCAAATAAAATGGTACTTTCCATCAACAATTGCCCTACTTTCTAAAATCTCTTATGTTTTGATGCAGAACCTTATACTTTTTCAACTCAATTCATTAATTTGTATTTGGGGGGACATTTTTACCTTTTGGACACAACTGAGTGACTTTCACTTCACTTCACTTTGACCTTTAAATGGTCAGTAGATATTTTGTAGCATCTGCTATAGACAAGACCCTAAATTTGGAGCTGAAATTTTTACAAATCTCTTACCCTTGAGGAACTGACAGGTTAATTGTCTGTTGAATAATTAAGGTAATTAAAAAACATCCAAAATAAGTGCCAAACATATAGATTATATTAAGGCATCAAAGTGGTTCACAGGAAAGAGATCAGCATATGTGGGAGTCATTAGGGAACGTTTTTTAACAAAGGCAGAATTTAAACTAAATAAGGGTAAGACAGGATGGAAAAGAAGTGCAGGGAGTATCTTCCTGGAATAGCAAATGTAAGCAAGGGTAGGGAACTGAGAATGTATCGTAAGCTAACAGGACTAATGAGTAGAATAATTTGTGGAGGTAAAATATCAGTGTTCAAGAAGGAAAAGGAAAAAGGCAAAATTAACAAGACAAGGTGGGTCTGTGTCCTAGGAGATTGTTAATTTTTTTTTAATTTTTATTGAAGTACAGTTGATGTACAATGTTACTAGTTTCAGATGTCCAGCAAAGTCAATCAGTTATACATAGAGATTGCCATTTTTTTATGCTGAAGTCCAGAATCTCCTTTAAAAGCAGCAGGGAATGACTGCAAGTTTTGTATTTATTAAAGAGGGAAAAGAACAATTTGTAAGGTTTTAAGATAGCTTGCAAGAGAGGAGCTATTACTGAGGGCAGTGAATCCAGTGAGGATATGATTAACATAATATAGGAATTAGGAATGGTTGTGAACACTTGTAGAATCTATTGATTGATTAAATATGACTGAAGGAGAAACATGAAAGCCAGTGCTGAGGTTTCCAGCTGGGCAACCAGAACAGTGGAGACATTACTGACAGATACAAGGAAGTCAGTTCAGATCAAAAGGAGGTTGTCTGGGAAAGAAAAGAGAATTCTAATTTAGACTTACTGCCTCTGGGGTACTATTAAAGCACCTCAATAAAGGCATTTTTATAAAACATCTTTTGTAAAACAACATCTCCCAAGAAACTAGCGATATCAAGCTGGAGATTATAACAGAAATCTTTCCAGGTTTTGTGGAAGATACAGGCAATCATTTTTGGCCTTGTATTCTGTGTATGTATGAAATAAATGTATACTTTTCAGCATTTAATACATTTTAATGATATTTGGAATTAATCTCTAAGATGAATCCCTATGGGTCCCTTTGAACCAAAGAACAGTAGACAAATTTCAGAGCTCCAAAATACCTTTAAGGACCATTACCTCAATAGATATTTGCCCAGAAGATTTATAATAGCTAAAAACTGAGAGGAAATGTGGTTCTGGAGAGAACACGAGTAGTGAAGACCGAGGTGTTTGCTGCACGGCCCATCAGCCCTCTCTCCTTAAGCAACACACAAGTTGACTAGCCTTAATAGCAACATTAGGCCAGATAATCTAGAACATTCCCTCAAGTTCTAATCCTTGTTTCTATCAAATTCCTTTGTACTAAAGTAACAGTACCATAAATTAAAAGGGAAATTCTATATAAAAGACAAAGAACATAGAGGAAAGAGAGATGAGGGTCTCTTAAGAGCTACCTGTCCATCAAAACAAGCTGCTTCCCTTGCATGGTTTCAGATTTGCTCAAGGAGCATTTTCTGTGTCTCTATTGACTAGTTAAGGTAATTAAAGGGCTGCTTAGACATGCAACAATATGGATAGAGTGAGAATTCTAATAGAAATAGGTAATCACATTACATTTTAATATGAGTACCTTTAATGAATAGAAGTTCATACATTTTTTTCCCTTCATGTGACTGATTCTTTCAGGGAGAAGTCAACGCATTCTGTATTTTTTATTGCACTCAGAGAATAACCAGAGAAGGGAACCAAACTCCACTCTCACCATTTAATGTTCCTGGTGCTTTACATATATAACAAATATAACCTCACTGAAGCCTCAAAATAGTCAAAAATAAGTCTCACTTTGATATTTTACAAATGAAAAAGCTGAAACTAAAATGTTAGATTAACTTACATTGCCACTTGGTTAGTTCATGCTAGAGACAAGATTCAAATGTAGACTGTACTCCAAAAGCCCCTTCCTTCCTTTACCTCTGCCATTATCTGCATTTAAGAAGTCAAAATTACTTCATTATAAAAATACTCCACAAGAGGCACTAGTTTAGAAAGCTAATTGTAATACCAGGCTACTTGGGAGCAGATCTCAGCTACATGACGTAACTAAGTCATCCAAACTTACTCTCTCTCAATTAAAATGTGGATAATGATGATAATGCCTCTAATGTATGGCTATTTTGTGAGTTAAATATGTTACTGTAAGAATTTACCTCCCTATGCCTGATACATATAAATGCTAGCTATTATTATGTCATCCACTGAGCTAGATGTTTTATATACATTATTATATCTAATATTTACAGCAACTGTATGAAATGAGCAGTATTATCATCCCCATCTTACTGATGAGAAAATCAAAGCTCAAAGAAAGCAAAGAACTAGCCCAAGATCGGTTCAGTTCAGTTCCATCACTAAGTCGTACCTGACTCTTTGTGACCCCATGGGCTGTAGCACGCCAGGCCTCCCTGTCCATCACCAGCTCCCAGAGTTTATCACATTACAGTAAATGGTAGAGGTTGGATTTTAATCTAAATTCTCTGCAGTCCAAAGTTTCCATTCCTTCTAGTAAACCATATTAAAACAAACCTATTTGTCAAGGCAATGAATGGTAGATGCCACAATAGAAAACCACCACAATGTTAGGGACTTGAGTAGAAGTTTGTTGCCTTTGTACAACCTAATACAGATCTGACATAGAACAGGTGGCCCTCCCCAAGTCTGAAGCTTCACCATATGGAACACCATGGACTCAGGATCTCCATGACAGGGTACAAAGGAGCTGGAGAATATGCATAGTTACCAATGACTTGGCCCAGTCACACCAAAGCATCCATGTCAAATCCACTAGTCCAAACTAATCACATGGCCCAAGCTTGACTGCAAAGGAGACTGGAAAAGGCAGGTGAGCAAATGGATATTTGATGAGCTTTGTCTCTACCAAAATAAACTACTGCTTAAAGTAAGTTTATGGATTCTTAGATGTCTTTTTTTGACAGTTTTCTATTTTGGAGAAACACACTGTTAAAGTTTTCATGGCAAACCTACTAAAATGGATACCTATTATTTCATCTGCTCCCTTCCCTCCCTGGCAATGTTCACACAACCTGTAAGAAAATTTGTTTCTGCCCAATCACAGTTTATATGTGTGAACTTTTCCAGCTGTCAGAAGCCATGAGGACTGAGCCACTCTAGCAGGAGGGAAATAAGGGGACAAAGATAAAACAAATAAACAAAACAAAACAAAACAAAAATCACCAGACAGGAACAGTACTATCAGTATCTAAGGCCCTATTTACACCCATTCCTGAAGCCAGGGCAAATTAACAGTCAGTATAACCTTAACCAAGAGCAGCCAGCTAAAATCAGGATTCACACTGATTTGTCTGTATCTGTGCAATTCAGCTTATTATTTTTGCCATTAACCCTACTTGGGGCCAACTTACAGTCTCCCTCTGCTCACTTAGGAAGATTCCGTGACCAAATTTGCCTTTTAGCTTGAATTGGATTTCTCTTATCTCCAACCAAAATATCTAGTTGATTCATTGAATAAATACATATTGAGCATTTACAATGGAATAGACAATGCTCTCAGTGCTGAGGAGAGTAGACTGACTGCTGCTATTGAATGGAACTTACAGAATAGCCTGATTTTTGTGACAAAAGTCACAAATCCAATTTATACTATGGAAAGTGATTTCAGCCTATTCCTCAGTATTTGAGATACAATAATAGAATTTAGTGTTGAATAACTGAATGAATCAAGTGTTCATTCTTGAACTCTTATTATATAATGAAGCTTAAGAAACAAGGAGGAAGCAGATTCTTAAGTGGGTTTGTTCAGACAAACTAAGAGCCATGTAGTGACTGAAAGAACAGAGCAACTGTGTCATATAAAAAAAAGAAAAAGAAAAATACGACCTCTCAATGAAAAGCAAAATATAATATTCCATTGTTCTCTAGAACTTTGACAGCAAAATGTTTATATTCCTTCTTAATCAGTAGCAAGTCTTCAGTTATTATTGCCAGCACTGGTCTAAAATCCCAAGTGAAGTGAAACACCCTCTGTCACGTCTGACTCTTTGCTACCCCGTGGACTATATAGTCCATGGAATTCTCCAGACCAGAATACTGAAGTGGATAGCCTTCCCTTCTCCAGGGGATCTTCCCAACCCAGGGGTCAAACCCACCTATCTCCCACTGCAGGTGGATTCTTTACCGTATGAGCCACCAGGGATGACCAAAATCCCAAAGGGGGACTCCAGAAAAAATAGTAGCCATAGATTCCTCCATTCTAAAGCATTTTTTTTAAATAACAAAGCAATAAAATGTTCCTAAATAGTCTGATTAATATACTTAGGAGTGAAAAAGCTTATGAAAAAATAAGTGTTTTCCCAAGTAGAGCCTTTTCTTACATCTTTAAATATGCATTTAATAACTACCTGTTAAAACTGTATGTGTAAATATAAAGAAGCCCCTTGATATGTGGAGATACAAAAACTTAAGTCAGCAGCTGAAGAATATGTCAGTTCAATTATAGATAAAATAATATTTTGCCACATTTAAAATTCAGTTAAATATCATGTACCAAAATATTTTTGATGCATTTTTCCCCCTGGAAAAAAAATCTCAATATCTTTTTTTTCAAGCTCTAAAGCTTTAGAGGTTCTAAAAACTAAAAATATTTCTTGGACAAATGTTTTATGCAGATTTAAATTACATAAGCCTTAATGAATAAGAAAGACATGAATACAATCTTTGCTAAATTATATGTTCCTTCAAAAATTATGGTGATAACACTAGACAAACATTTCTAAAATTAAAGTATCCAGTACTTACTGAATCCTAAGTTTATGGTTCATCTCTAGGATTAATGACAGGCCAGGATTTTTACCTTCTTTTCACTCAGCCACAAAGGTTGAGTTTATAAGTTCTTATTTTTGTGCCAAGGGATTCACATTTGGAGAATCTCTTTTCACTGTGCTGGAGCATCTTGTCTTAAACTGTCATTATACACCACTCATCACCACCAACAGCAGCTGTTATAGCACCAGCTGCTCCTGCCTCAGAGAAAAATTCTCTAGCTTCCAGGTTTAGATGCTGACCATCCTATTATTTCTGTACTACTTATTAGGCTGTCAGTGTGGTTGGTAATGAGAATTTACAGTGGGATTTTAAATAATAATATCCTTTTATTTCATAAGTAAGAGCTGGGATGATAGCTCCATGAGCTCCTCAGCTTCTCCCTCCTACCCACTGCTGGGTCTCTTTCCCCTCCATCCCTTAGTCAAAGCCCCCATTCTGTTAGTCCAAGATGACTGCCTGAATTTCACATACCATATCCTAACCCAGGTGACAGATGGCCTGCCTCTTAAAGATTTTCTAAATGTCACCCACAATACTTTCATCTAAAACTCAATGGCAGGACTTCCCCAGTGGGCCAGTGGCAAAGACTTTGCTTTCCAATGCAGGGGGTGCTGGTTCTATCCCTGATGGGGGAGCTAAGATCCCACAATCCTCATGGCTCCAAATCCAAAACATTAATAAAATAGAAGGAATACTGTAACAAATTCAATAAAGACTATAAAATGTTCTACATTGGGGTAAAAAACACTTTAAAAAGAAACAAACTAAAAATAAAACTCTTTGGCTGAAACTTTGTCACACGACGGAGCTCTGATTGCAGGGCAAAATGGGATGGGTAGACTTCTACATCATGGACAATATGTTCAACTGAAAATAGAGGTTATTTCTAAGGAGGAAAAGATAAATGGATAATAGGAAGTAGCTAGAACATCCGACAGATATTTGTATAAAACTTTATACTTGATCACACATAAAGAAAGAAGAGCATACATTGCTTTCATTTTATTCATAGAATCTGAACCAAGCTAAAGGAAAAGTTGTATAGTGGGAACCTAGTTGGAAACCTGGCTGAAAATCCTGTGCAGAGAAATCTGGTCCACAACGAAACAGTGGGAAATAAAAGAGGCAGAGATAAAAAGGGGTAACCTGACTTTTCCTTGAGATAATTTAGTGTGGTTCTGTTCTCACCACCAAAAGGACACCGAGAAGAATAGGCTTCCAAAACACAAAAATAGGGAGAAAGATAGATAATGCTTTGAAAAATTGTTTTGTATCTGATACTATGTCACTATATTATGCCTTAAAACTTATAGAAAGGTTTAAGTAGGTTGTACCTATTGAGTCATTCATTAGCAAAGCAACAGACGTAGGCAGTCGACCTGTTTTCAATGGCAAGGAAATAGATTTCTTCGTGTTCAGTTTCCATGCCAGCATAATGAGGATAAACCCACCTGACCCACACCAATCCCTCACAAGCATTTTGTCCCATCTAGATCAATAATGTCTGGGCTGTGTAGCAAAAGTGTTTTTTTCACTCAATACTTGTTCCCAACCAATCTCTCTTTCTCTTGTCCTCTCTCAACGAGCCTGAAAACCGAAATAGTTTATTTTGCTTTCACCCAAAGAAAGTCACATGACAGTCCCAGATAGTCCTATAAATGAACATCTTTGAGTAGGGCTTCTCTTCTTGGCTGAAAAATAAATAAGTCCATTGGAAAATAATAAGTATGGTTCTTCTGCATTCTACCTTTCCAGATCCTTAATACAAGACACACAGGTACAGAAGCCATGAAATTAAAAGATACTCATTCCTTGGAAGAAAAGCTATGACAAACCTAGACAGTGTATTAAAAAGCAAAGACATCACTTTGCCAACAAAAGTCCATATAGTCAAAGTTGTGGGTTTTCCACTAGTCATGTGCAGATTTGAGTTGTAACATAAAGAAGGCTGAGAACTGAAGAAATGATGCTTTCAAATTTCGGTGTTGGAGAAGACTCTTGTGAAGGAAATCAAATCAGTCAGTTTTACAGTAAATCAAGCCTGACTGAATATTCATTGGGAAAAATAATACTGAAGCTGAAGTTCCAATACTTTGGCTACCTGATGTAAAGAGCATAGTCATTGGAAAAGACCTTGATAATGGGAAATATATGGGGCCAGGAGAAGAAAGGGTAACGTAGAACAAGATGGCTGGATGGCATCACCAACTCAATGGACATGAGTTTGAGCAAAGTCCAGGAGATAGTGAAGAACGGGGAAGCCTGGCATGCTGCAGTCCATGGGGTTGCAAAGAGTCAGAAACAACTTAGCTATTGAACAAAAACAATAGGTTCAACAACCATTTTGAAACCATGAGGAAAAAGTCACCTACTTAGAATATCTAGAAGGAAGGATAGACAATAACTAGGTTCCCTAAAGGAATTTTGAGTAACTGAGCCTAACTTTGACCATTTTAGAATTCTTCTTACTTGAAAAAAATATTCAATATTCAAATCATCTTTTTTGTTGGTCATCTATTTTGCTGCTCACAGTTTAATACTTTATTAAATGAAAATGTGGCTTCTAAAGTTCTGGCTATGATGTTAACCCCAGGATCTAGTAAGATCATTGTACTCTGTTTCAGAGACTACTTCTCCATGTTACCACCCCTTTCCCAAGCTTCTTCTGCCTCCCCATTGCTGCCCGCACTGCCCTGACCACCATCAGAGTTGCTGTGGACTGATAGCTTATCCTGGCTTCAAAAGCAGACTTTTCACCAAGAAGGTTATTACTCACACACTGTCTGTTGTTGTTGTTTTAGTTGCTAAGTCGTGTCCAACTCTTGTGACATGACTGTAGCTTGCCAGACTCCTCTGTTCATGGGATTTCCAAGGCAAGAATACTGGAGTGGGTTGCCATTTCCTCCTCCAGGGGATCTTCCCAACCCAGGAGTTGAACCTGTGTCTCCTGCATTTGCAGGCAGATTCTTTACCACTGAGCCAGCCAGGAAGCCTTTCACACATGGACTAGACATGTTCAAAAGCGTATTTTCAACTCTCCTGAAACTGGACCATTTATCACTTCTTTCCTTATCTGTATGGACCAGAAAACTAGATACATGTCTACTATTTTTTATGATTCCATCCATATGAAGGTTGCTTTTTCCTTCATCATTCAAAGTAGCTGCCACTCCTATGGAAATTCACTCACACACAAGAGCTACATATTCAGAGATGGTACTTTCATCTTTGTTCTGAAGTCACCTTTAAATATAAAATTGACAGCTTAATTCCACAACAATCTCATAGGATTTTAATGACTAGTTCCACTTTGAAAAGAATAACATGCCTAAATTCAAGCAGCTATTAATTGGAAAAGACAGGATTAAATGCCATCTATGACCTCCAAAGCTTTATTTTTCCCCTTTCTTTCCCTTCCTTCACTGGCTGGCATTCTGTTTCTGCTTCTAACTAAATTACAGCTGGAAGGAATAAAAAAGGAAAAGCTAAATGACTTTTAATACAGCAAATAAGTGCCAAATGAGTGATATAGATAATAAGTTACCCTAGGAACTCAGAGGAAGAATAAATGTCAAAAGGAAGACTATTTCCATACTTAACAGTCACTAATAAGATGAGTCATAATTACTTTCCTAAATAAGATTCCAACTGTTTATCATAGCTCATGTTGTCCTCAGTCTGGTTCTTGACCAAGTAATATAGTCAAAGAATGAACAGATTATTCAACCCTTTTCAGGCCATTTGAGACTGATTTGCAGGAGAGATAATACAAGCTGCATAAACCCAAAAGAGAGGAAGCAGAGTTGATGAACAAATCAGAATGCTCCACAGTGATTTTTCACCTGTTGCTATTCGTTTACCATTCATCCCAGTGTGACCTGTGTTGTGTTTTACAATAAAGAGGTCTGGAATTTGTGACAGCATGTTTCATAGAATGAGCAACAGTTAATGAATAAATGTAGATAGTTATGAGTTACATTTGCTCAGGAAAAATTATCTTCCAGTGTGAAGAGCTGTGGACAGGGTACTAGTTTTCTTTGTTTTTTCATTTAATAAATATTGTCTTTTATGTGAGATACCATCATGATTATCTGGGTCAGAAAGATCTTTTTTGTACAGTCCTTCTGTGTATTCTTGCTACATCTTCTTAATATCTTCTGCTTCTGTTAGGTCCATATCATTTATTTCCTTTAGCGAGCCCATCTTTGCATGAAATGTTCCCTTGATATCTCTACTTCTCATGAAGAGATCTCTAGTCTTTTCCATTCTGTTATTTTCCTCTATTTCTTTGCACTGATGGCTGAGGTAGGCTTTCTTATCTCTCCTTGCTATTCTTTGGAACTCTGCATTCAGATGGGAATATCTTTCTTTTTCTCCTTTGCTTTTCACTTCTCTTCTTTTCACAACTATTTGTAAGGCCTCTTCAGACAACCATTTTACTTTTTTGCATTTCTTTTCCATGGGGATCATCTTAATCACTGTCTCCTGTACATTGTCACAAACCTCTGTTCATAGTTCATCAGGCACTCTATCAGATCTAGTCCCTTAAATGTATTTCTCACTTTCACTGTATAATCATAAGGGATTTGATTTAGGTCATACCTGAATGGTCTAGTGGTTTTCCCTACTTTCTTCAATTTAAGTCTGAATTTGGCAATAAGGAGTTCATGATCTGAGCCAGAGTCAGCTCCTTGTTTTTGCTGACTGTATAGAGATTCTCCATCTTTGGCTGCAAAGAATATATCAATCTGATTTCAGTGTTGACCATCTGATGATGTCCATGCGTAGAGTCTTCTCTTGTGTTGTTGGAAGAGGGTATTTCCTATGACCAGGGTGTTCTCTTGGCAAAACTCTATTAGCCTTTGCCCTGCTTCATTCTGTACTCCAAGGCTAAATTTGCCTATTACTCCAGGTGTTTCCTGACTTCCTACTTTTGCATTCCAGTCCCCTGTAATGAAAAGGACATCTTTTTAGGGTGATAGTTCTAAAAAGTCTTGTAGGTCTTCATAAAACCATTCAGCTTCAGCTCCTTCAGCATTACTAGTTGGGGCATAGGCTTGGATTACCATGATTTTGAATGTTTTGCCTTGAAAATGAAAAGAGATCATTTTGTCATTTTTGAAATTGCATCCAAGTACTGCATTTTAGACTCTCTTGTTGACCGTGATGGCAACTCCATTTCTTCTACTGAATTCCTGCCCACAGTAGTAGACATAATGGTCATCTGAGTTAAATTCACCCATTCCAGTCCATCTCAGTTCGCTGATTCCTAGAATGTGGACATTCACTCTTGTCATCTCCTGTTTGACCACTTCCAATTTGCCTTGATTCATGGACCTAACATTCCAGGTTTAATGCAATAATGCTCTTTACAGCACTGGACCTTGCTTCTATCACCAGTCCCATCCACAATTGGGTATTATTTTTGCTTTGGCTCCATCCCTTCATTATTTCTGGAGTTATTTCTCCACTGACCTCGTGTATCATATTGGGCACCCAGCAACCTGGGGAATTCATCTTTCAGTGTCCTATCTTTTTTGGCCTTTTATATTGTTCATAGGGTTCTCAAGGCAGGAATACTGAAGTGGTTTGCCATTTCCTTCTCCAGTGGACCACAGTCTGTCAGACTTCTCCACCATGACCCAACAGTCTTGGGTAGCCCCATACAGCATGGCTTAGTTTCACTGAGTTAGACAAGGCTATGAAAGTGAAGTCAAGGGGGTCTTAGAAAGCATCAATATGAACAAAACTAGTGGAGATGATGGAATTCCAGTTGAGCTATTTCAAATCCTGAGAGATGATGCTGTGAAAGTGCTGCACTCAATATGCCAGCAAATTTGGAAAACTCAGCAATGGCCACAGGACTGGAAAAGGTCAGTTTTCATTCCAATCCCAAAGAAAGGCAATGCCAAAGAATGCTTGAACTACTGAACAATTGTACTCATCTCACATGCTAGTAAAGTGATGCTCAAAATTCTCCAAACCAGGTTTCAGCAATACGTGAACCGTGAACTTTCAGATGTTCAAGCTGATTTTAGAAAAGGCAGAGGAACCCGAGATCAAATTACCAATATCCGCTGGATCATCAAAACAGCAACAGAGTTCCAGAAAAACATCTATTTCTGCTTTACTGACTATGCCAAAGCCTTCAACTATGTGGATCACAATAAACTGGAAAATTTTTAAAGAGATAGGAATACCAGATCATCTGACCTGTCTCTTGAGAAAGCTGTATGCAGATCTGGAAGTAACAGATAGAACTGGACATCGAACAGACTGGTTCCAAATAGGAAAAGGAGTACATCAAGGCTGTATATTGTCACTCTGTTTATTTAACTTATATGCAGAGTACCTCATGAGAAATGCTGGATGGAAGAAGCACAAGTTGGAATCAAGATAGCCGCGAGAAATATCACTAACCTCAGATATGCAGACAATACCACCCTTACGGCAGAAAGAGAAGAGGAACTAAAAAGCCTCTTGATGAGAGTGAAAGAGGAGAGTGAAAAAGTTGGCTTAAAGCTCAACATTCAGAAAACTAAGATCATGCCATCTGGTCCCATTACTTCATGGGAAGTAGATAGGGAAACACTGGAAATAGTGTCAGACTTTATATTTTGGGGCTCCAAAATCACTGCAGATGGTGATAGCAGCCATGAAATTAAAAGACGCTTACTCCTTGGATGGAAGCTTATGACCAACCTGGATAACATATTGAAAAGCAGAGACATTACTTTGCCAACAAAGGTCAGTCTAGTCAAGGCTATGATTTTTCCAGTAATCATGTATAGATGTGAGAGTTGATAAAGAAAGCTGAGCATGGAAGAATTGATGCTTTTGAACTGTGGTGTTGGAGAAGAATCTTGATAGTCCCTTGGACTGCAAGGAGATCCAACCTGTCAATCCTAAAGGAGATCAGTCCTGGGTATTCATTGGAAGGTCTGATGTTGAAACTGAAACTCCAATCCTTTGGCCAAATCATGTGAAGAGCTGACTCACTGGAAAAGACACTAATGCTGGGAAGGATTAGGGGCAGGAGGAGAAGGGACGACAGAGGATGAGATGGCTGGATGGCATTAATGACTTGATGGACATGGGTTTGGGTAGACTCCAGGAGTTGGTGATTGACAGGGAGACCTAGCATGCTGCGATTCATGGGGTCGCAAAGAGTCAGACATGACTGAGCAACTGAACTGAACTTTATGTGAGACACTGTGCTAAGATCTGGACATTCAAAAACAATTGAAACAATCTTTTTTTTTAATTTTTAAAAAATGAAGGGAGTGAGGAGAGAGAAATGAAGGAGGGAAGAGATGTAGGGAGGAAAGGAGAAAAGAGGGAAACAGGGAGAGAGAGAGAGAAAGAAGAAAACATTTGATATGAAACAAATATGGATGAACAGTCAATTCTATCCATGTCTTTTTTAAATGGTGGAGAAAGGATTAACTTATTCATTTATTTATTCAACAATAATTATTAAAAATCAGGGTTGGAGGTACTGTCTCAATGTTATGTGGCAGCCTTGATGGGGGACAGAGTTTGGGCAAGAATGGATACCTGTATACATATGGCTGAGTCCCTCGCTGTTCACCCAAATCTATCATGACACTGTTAATAGGCTATACCCTAATTCAAAATAAAAAGTTAAAAGAAAAATGTTAAATAAGATTTCTGTCCTAGAGGAGTTTATGGTTCAGCAGAGGCAGGAAGAAGTCAAGAATGTCTTCATGGGTAGTTTTTCCTTTCCTGGGATTTTTTTTTCTTTTATTCCACATGCTAAATTTTATCTTAAGCACATCACAATTATCTGAGCTTCAGTTATTTGATATATAAAAGAAGCAGCTCTCCGTATCTTTTCAAGCTTTCCAGGTTTTTTAAAAATATCAAAAGAAAGTATTTTGAAATAAATTTTTAATTGTAAAACATTTTACAAAAAGAAATGAATCTTTTTTTTTTCTACTTGGCCATTCTTTACCCAGTGGAATTTAGTATTGAACAAGAAAATTATACACTAGCAAAGGTGAGTTCAGCACTGTAAACTCACTGCCAACACTCAGAAAACCAGAGAATAAATGTGAAAAGCAAGCTTTTCTAGCTTTTGGCTAATGACAGTTCATCTTCAATACCATTGCTGTAACATATCAAAGCAAAAAATACCCATCATGACATCCATATAATAAGCCATCTGCTCACTTTGCTATATGTGTGTGTGTGTGTGTGTGTGTGTGTGTGTGTGTGTGTGTGTGTGATTACATGAAGGTTTATCCTCAAACCTAAAAATATACTCCATTTGGCTTGAAATGTGGTAGCTGTGCCAAAGCATATAGAAAAGACTATTAAAATGGCACTTCTATGATTAGACACATCAACTTCCTGGAAGGTTTACCATCTGAAGACTAAAGAACCTTGATCTTCAGGATAAACTCCATCTCTTGCAAAAAAAAAAAAAATGGCAGTTTTGAAACTTTCTTTTAATTTCACACTGTACACATCATGCAATGTATTTCTTATTAGATTGCCTAAACTTTACTGCGGAAGCCTCTCTAATATAGGGAGCTTTCATTCCTGGAAGATTTGCAGGAAAGCATGTAGACACTCTTAATGTAAAGCATATAAACAGATCTAGTGCCTCTTCAATCAGCTCAACTAAAAGTTATATCATCATCTCATCTACTCATACAGGAACCTGAAGAACTCAGAAATTTGACATTTTTTAGTAAAAGTCATTTCTAACTGCTGAAGGGTAACAGGACTTTATTATGCTCAAACTACCACACAATTGCACTCATCTCATACACTAGCGAAGTAACACTCAAAATTCTCCAAGTCAGGTTTCAACAGTACATGAATCATGAACTTCCAGATGTTCAAACTGATTTTGGAAAAGGCAGAGGAACCAGAGATAAAATTGCCAATATTCACAGAATGATCAAAAAAGCAAGAGAGTTCCTGAAAAACATCTATTTCTGCTTTACTGACTACGCCAAAGCCTTTGTGTGGACCATGACAAACTCCGGAAAATTCTCCAAGAGATGGGAATACCAGACCACCCTACCCACCTCTTGAGAAATCTGTATGCAGGTCAAGAAGCAACAAATAGAACTGAACATGGAATTACTGACTGGTTCTGAATTGAGAAAGGAGTATATCAAGGTTATATATTGTCACCTTGCTTATTAACTTATATGCAGAGTACATCATGAGAAACGCTGGGCTGGATGAAGCACAAGCTGGAATCAAGATTGCCAGGAGAAATACCAATAACCTCATATATGCAGATGACACCACCATATGGCAGAAAGCAAAGAAGAACTAAAAAGCCTCTTGATGAAAGTGAAAGAAGAGAGTGGAAAAAGTTGGCATAAAACTCAGCATTCGGAAAATGAAGATCATGGCATTCATTCCCATCACTTCATGGCAAATAGACAGAGAAACAATGGAAACAGTGAGAGACTGTTTTTTGGGGCTCCAAAATCACTGCAGATAGTGACTGCAGCCATGAAGTTAAAAGGTGCTTACTCCCTGGAAGAAAAGTTATGACCAACAGCATATTAAAAAGCAGAGACATTACTTTACGAACAAAGGTCCATCTAGTTGAGGCAATGGTTTTTCCAGTAGTCATGTATGGATGTGAGATTTGGACTATGAAGAAATCCGAGTGCCAAAGAATTTATGCTTTTGAACTGTGGTGTTAGAGAAGACACTTGAGAGTCCCTTGGACTGCAAGGAGATCAAGTCAGTCCATCCTAAAGGAAATCCATCCTGAATACTCATTGGAAGGACTGATGTTGAAGCTGAAACTCCAATACTTTGACCACCTGATGCAAAGAACTGACTCATTGGAACAGAACCTGATGCTGAAAAAGACTGAAGGCAGGAGTAAAAGGGGACAACAGAGGATGAGATGGTTGGATGGCATCACTGACTCAATGGACATGAGTTTGAGAAAGCGCCAACAGCTGGTAAAGGACAGGGAAGCCTGGCATGCTGCAGTCCATGGGGTTGCAAAGAGTCAGACACAACTGAGTGACTGAACTGAATAGGACTTTATTAATTTTTTAATTTTTATTTTATATTGGAGTATAGTTGGTTTACAAAGTTGTGTTCATTTCAGGTGTACAGCAAAGTGACTTGGTTATACATATATCCATTCTGTTTTTCAGACTTTTTCCCATACAGATTATTACAGAATATTAAGTAGGGTTCCCTTTGCAATACAGTAGGCATTGGTTAATTATTTCATATACAGTAGTGTGTATGTGTTAAAGGAATTTAATATTTTTTCCTCTCCCTCTAAGGGTACAGAGGAATTCTGCCACTTAAGGGCCATATGGTAAGTTACTCATCTATGAGACTTATGACATCACCCATAAAATCTGCTTCAGTGTATAATTGCCATTTTTCTCACTGATGCACCTTTCCTCACTCTTCTCAGCTTCTTATTCTCACCCACTGGTAAATTTAAAGCTAGGGTAGCAATACATGGCTTGCCAGGTAAGGGAAGAGTAGGTAGTAAAAGGTGGGGTGCATATCACTTTCTGAAGGAAGTCATGGGAAAAGGCAGGAGGAATTCAATACAGAGGCTGATAGTCAACAACTTTCTATTGTCAAGAGGGAGATGAAGACTTATCATGTCCATCATGGAAGGAAGGAGTAACTGCAACTGCAAGAAAAGCAGGAGTGAGGAGTGCAGATATGCAATAAGTAGCTTGATACAGGAAACAAGTAGAAAAGTCCTAACTGATCCTGATACTAAGGCTTTGACTCCTAGCCCTTAACTTAGGCACTTCTCATCTACACCTGAGAAGCATATAAAAAAAAGAAGTTGAAGTCAACAAGAAGAAAAACACTGCAGCAAGAAGGAAGAGAAATCTATTTTTAATGGTTTGTCTTCAACATACTTCTGTTTATCTTTGATTATGTGTTTGAGTCTACCGTTATACTACAGATAACAGTAGTATCTGTATCTTGAAGTAGTAGTATCTTGAAGCCAATAGCTATACATACACTTTACGATTCATTCAACAACTATATTTATTCATAGGATTGCAATAGGATGTGTACCAAAATACACAAGAGTGTCTCACCTACAGAGATGCTTAGAATCTAGTGAGGGAGATACTACTCTCTAAAATAATTTCAAAGTGAGCAAAAATAAGAAACCACAATGCTGTAAGAATTCAAAAGTGACAGAGCACACATCCCAACAAAGATACTAGGATGCCTCATAGAGACAGATCTCAAACCAAACCATAAAAGATGAGTTCAATTTCAATAGAAATAAAGAAGAATAAAAGAGCGTGCAAAGAAAGAAAAGTCAAAAACCCCAAGAATTAGTTTTTTTTTCCTTAGTACAGAGTAAGCAAACCTCCTTAAAGGAGAAACTGGAAGGTGAGGCTGAAAATCAAGGTACCTAATAAGCTCAATTAAAATAAAAGGTCTGTTTCTGATTAAAACAGTGAAGAGCTTAGCATAGGTCTAAATGTGAATTGGTGCAGATCAATTCCCTAATTCCACTATGATTAGAACATGTCTGTGGAGTTTATTAAACACAAACCATGACATGAACATTACTTCAGATATTTAGAAAAACTAAGTTTTTTCACCACACTGCTGGCACACAGTGATTTCACATAAAATTTCTTCCAATTCTCCAGTGATAATATTGCTAAAATGTTTCCCAAAAATATATTTATCAAAATAAAGAGGTGCTACTAATCTGATTTGTAACACAGGGGTTTTACAACTGATTCATTTCTCTGATATTTACACACAGAAATTTAAGGATGTGAGCATTTGGCATTAAATTCTTTGTCACCCAATTTTTATGTTTCAAGAAATTTAAAAGTCTCTATCAACTGGTTTTGAAAAGAAATTTATGTAAAGGTTGATTACCAAACAACAAAAAAGTAGATACAGCAGAAAAACAAGATGGTTTGCAGACAGCCTTGGGAAAAAGAAAACTTTACATCCTGAATCCCAGCATCAGGTAAAAGATGTGAGAAGAGGTAATAATAAAGCCAGAGGACTCCATTCTGCCACATTTGCACAAAATTAGGAAAAACCTGGGCAAAATCCAGGAGATAGCGAAGGACTGGAAGGCCTGGCGTGTTGCAGTCCATGGGGTTGCAAAGAACTGGAAAGGACTTAGCAACTGAACAAGAGGAAAAATAGAACTAAAAACTTCAAACAACTTTGTGCTGTAGGAATAACCTTTGAGAGATTCTCTTGGTTAAGTCTGGAAAGTTTGTCCAATCGGGATAAATAGAATTTTATCTATAAGATAAAATAGAATTTTTCTATAAGTTTTCAAGTGATGTGGGTTTTCTTTCCACATTTCAAGCATTTGAAATTCCTCTCATCTTTTGAGACAATGATGAGTTCCAAAAGGCATAAGTCTATAATGTAAAGTCAAAATCATCCTTCACCATTTTATTAGAGTCAAGATAAAGTCATACCCAATGAATAAGACAAATGTAATAAAACCATAGAGCAATATAGCAGTCAGAATGAAATTAAATACTGAAGTTTTCCTCTATGTAGAATGTTATTTTTACAGCCGTATAACCTAATTTTAGTTATTTGGATATTACTAATTTATCTTATTTTCCAAAACTAATCTATGACAGCAATATCAGTGTTTTACATTTATATTCTGTGTTATACAAGATTCCCTGAAGGGTAATTTTTTGAAGTTATTATGGAAGGATAATCTATTGCACTATTATTTGTGTTTAATTCTCCCTGTATCTTTCTTTCTCTTCCATTAAAAAAAAAATGGCTAGGTTGGAACTCTATAGTTGCCAGAAGAAGAATCTCCTTTTTTCCTGAAAACCTGGATGTTTTAAGGAAAGTATGCCAGATAATCAGAGAGGGGCTGCTGCTGCTAAGTCGCTTCAGTCATGTCCGACTCTGTGCGACCACATGGACGGCAGCCCACCAGGCTCCTCTGTCCCTGGGATTCTCCAGGCAAGGATACTGGAGTGGGTTGCCATTTCTTTCTCCGATGCATGCATGCATGCATGCTAAGTCGCTTCGGTCGTGTCCAACTCTGTGTGACCCCGTAGATGGCAGCCTACCAGGCTCCTCTGCCCATAGGATTCTCTAGGCAAGAATACTGGTGGGGGTTGCCAATTCCTTCCCGACAGTGGGGAGAGAGACAGAAAAGCTCCTGAGGTGAGGAGAAATATTAGGTATTGTTCCTAGATTAGAGACAGCAGACAGATTTGAAAGTATCATTACCAAATATTTGTGCTTTCCCAGCAATGAGAACGGACCATATTTTGAAAGGAAATACTTGCTCAGTAAATCTAGGGAAGCTGGATGCTAGGTATCAAGGCCCTCAGCCTCAGGAAAGATTTCCAGCAAGAGATTCTGTGGGCCTAGATAGTATGACCACCAAATACATGGGAGCTGACATTAGGCAGTTCCCAACTTTGCAAGAACGAGTTGGGGAAGTGGAGATGCAACAGAGAAGTGTAGAAATGACTGAGACTGAAATTACCATCAATTCAATGAGATCTTTAATGAGAACTTAAGGTTAGATTGACATTTTTTATACAATTTGTACCTGCCATTGAGCAGGTGAAGCATGTAGCACAAACGTGCTGTCTTATTTCTCACAATTTCATAGGTATACATATATCCCTTCCCTCTTGAGTCTCCCTCCCACCCCCAACCCCATCCCATCCCTCACAGAGCATAGGGTTGAACTCCCTGCGTCAGACAGGAACTTTCCATTAGCCATCTATCATACACATGGTCTTCCCTGGTGGCTCATATGGTAAAAAATCTGCCTGCAATGTGGGAGACCCCGATTCTATCCCTGGTTCAGGAAGATTCTCTGGAGAAGGAAATGGGAACCTATTCCAGTATTCTTGCCTGGAAAATCCCATGGATAAAGGAGTCAGGTGGGCTACAGCCTATGGGGATGCAAGAAGTCAGAAACGACTGAAGCAACTTAGCATGCACGCACACATACACATGGCAATATATAGGTTTCAATGCTACTTTCTCAATGCATCTCACTCTCTCTTTCCCCTGCTATGTCCACAAGTCTGTTCTCTGCATCTCTACTGCTGCCCTGCAAATAGGCTCAGCACTAGTATTTTTCTAGATTCCATATATATGTGTGTTAATATCCGATATTTGTTTTTCTCTTTTTGACTTACTTCACTCACTCTGTGTAACAGGCTCTGGTTTCCTCCACTTCAGCTCAACTGATTCACATTTGTTCCTTTTAGTCAGGTAATATCCCATTGCATATTTATACCACATCTTCTGGATCCATTCATTTGTCAATGAACACTTAGGTGGCTTCCATGTCCTGGCTACTATAAATAGTGCTGCAATGTTATTTCTCACATTTTAATCAAGAGTTGTAGAACTCTGAAGGATTTGTAGAATTTGAAATTTGTAGGATTCTGAAATAGTATTTACCTTGGCTTTTATCTCAAGTCTAACATTTAGGAATCAGAGTATTAAAATAGAAGAAAAATTCCTTTCTTCCTAAAAATGAGTTTTACTTTGCAATTTTCTCCATCAGAATGTATTTAATCATATTTTTGTGTTTCTAACACCCATCCTTACTTTCAACAGATGGATGCAAAAAAAAACTAGCAATTGCCATCTTTAGCCATTCTTAGAATGAGTACATTATTTTCATATGCCCAGAAAAGTTTCTCTTTTGAAGGCACTTGCAGTGGGAAAAATTTTATTTAAATGATCATGGATGTCCGCCAAGAAATCCAGAATTCTCTGCAGAAAGTACTGGAAACCACCAATTCAAATATGGAAATCAACACTGCACACTGAGGTTATTTTGTTCTAAGTTGACCATCATGCTCAACTACTTTGTTAGTTCCCTAAGAGATGCATCTTTCTCTTTCCTAGGCAATAATTATGTGCCCTAATGCATTTATTTATGATACTCAAACTGATGAGTTAATAGAAGAAACATGTATTGCTAGTTAGTAGGAAATAACCATTTAGTCACTAATTTGCAATGAGATCTTAGACAATTTGTAATTTCCTGGAACTCAGTTTTCTCAATTGTAGTGAAAGTGAATATATGTTTGCTAACATCCCTCCCAGATGTTTTACTCAAATTCTCAGATTTTACAGTAACCAAAGAAACCTAATCTACTCTAAGAGGCTCTGAAGAAGCCTTGAACAGTAAGGATAAGGAGGAGCCTGTCCATATTATAATATAAAAACAATGACTGCTCTCTAAAATCTGAATGTTCCAACAAATCTTAGGACCTCAGAATTACTCCTATTTTTATAATAACAATTTCCCCAAGTAAAACATTCAACAGTATTTTGTATTTGAAAGTATTGAAGGGTATAAAGAATGCAACAGGAAAAATTATCCAAAAGTTGGAAATAAGGTAGAATGATAAGGATAATTTTTTAACATTATGATAAAACACTTTCTAATAATTCCACTGTATTATTTTTACTCTCTTGAGGAGACATAAGTTTCTGACAGATTATCCATAAGTGATTCAGGCCTAAGCATTTTATAACCCTATAAAATCAGGGATTCATTTACAGCAATTGACGAAGGGTGATCTTATCCCCTTACCTGGTGGAGAAAATAAGCCCGAAGTTCATGAAGGCATGTCTTACAGGATATAAACCATATTTCATTATTCTTTTTGCCACTGATTATAAATCTTAGTTCTTTATGGTCTCTTTAGATTGCTTCCTGGCTTTCCTGATGGCTCAGTAAAGAATCTGCCTGCAGTGCCAGAGACCTGGGTTCAATCTCTGGGTTGGAAAGATCCCCTGGAGAAGGGAAAGGCTACCGACTCCAGTATTCTGGCCTGGAGAATTCCATAGACTGTATAGACCACGGAGTCACAAGAGTCAGACATGACTCAGTGACTTTCACTTAATTTCACTTCACTGTCATTATACCTTTTACCTCATGATTCAGTCAAAGAAAACTTTAACCCACACCTGGTTATCTGTTTTGTATGAGATTATGTTGCAAGTAGTTTGTAAACTGTGCTTTCAGAAGTGGGATTTTCCTAGAAAGAATAGCTTCTTTCCTTAAAAAAAAAAAAAAAGCACCAAAAAATAACCCTCTAATCCAGTTCCCTACATTTTTTAAAGCTCCATTCTATTATAAAACAAGTTTAATAGATGGTGCTGATCATATTTTCTTATGTTCCATAATCACCTATTTTGGTTTCTCATTCTCTTCACCTCTCTAGCATAGAGTTTACCTATATATAAAAGACTTCTCATTTTTGAGAGAATTGGCTCTTTCTTCTCCCCTTAGGTTAAACTGAAATAAAAAGCAGATCTTGACAATTCACCTATTATAATAATACTTCTATTTTTTTTTATTTAACAGAAAACAGCTTGTCTTAACAGTAAAGATGAAGTGACAGAAAATAAATGAATTTCTATATTTAAATCAAGGATTTTGTTACCAAAGCAACCAGAATCTACAATTATATAAAGCAGATCATCATCTATGATAAGAATACAACCAGAAATATGCTGGCAATGAACTGAAAAAAATGACATTTTTACAATTTACTGATGAGTACAGTAATATCTTAAAGTGATCATCTGTTCCTGTTATTTTTATCCTCATGAAAATGAAAACAATTTTTTTTTAAATAACACACCTTTAGACACAGAGGAAATGATTATGAAAATTTAGGGAACCCCAGAAGGAAAACACAAATACTTTTCTAAGATCAGCCACATTTATAACCTGGCAAAAGTTGCTATGGTAACTCCCAACTGGAGTTGAACCTGGCCTTCATTTTACTTTAAACTTGGATCCATGAAACACAATAGCCAGGATCAAAGTATTGGGAGTATGTTCATGAATAGTCTTCCCAGGTGGCTCTAGTGGTAAAGAACCCACCTGTCAATGCAGGATATGTAAGAGCTCAATTGCAGAGTCAAGAAGATACCCTGAAGGAGGGCATGGCCACGTACTCCAGTATTTTTGCCTAGAAAATCTCATGGACAGAGGAGCCTGCATGCGTTAGTCCGTAGCATCAAAAAGAATCAGACACAACTGAAGCAACTTAGCATGCATACACACATGTTCATTGAGTACACAAATATTACATCAGAACTGTAAAGAAACTAATGAGTAGTAAAGATATTTTCAATTGAGATTGATTTAACAACTTGTTAAAATTTACCTGTGTGACATAGGGGGTTGCTTTTATTGTCAGAGTTTAGTTATTTTTTCAGTATCTTTAACTCTTAAAACTCCTTTCATTTGCTTTTAATATTAGGTTGAATGGACAGACAAATTCACTACTATGTAAAAACTAGACTAAGCTATAAATGCTCTTCTTATAGCCCTTGTCAAATGCAAAAGGACTAAGTATAATATTATTCATTTTGACTATTATGAAAATTTATTAGCCTCAAGTTTCCCTATTAGTACATTTGTTGAGATGTGTGACTTGGCATTAGAAGACAGTTTAGAAATTATTCAATATCAAAAGCAAAATTAAAGCCAAACATCAAGTTTGTATTTGACTTGTAACACCATTTTCATGGCAAAATGTGGTGTATGAAACTATATAATTATTTTGTTTTTGTTTCTTTCTAAATAGTATATGACTATATTAAAATCCCAATTTGCAGCTGTATAGTAAGGTTCTGCTGCTCGATTTCTTGGAAATATTCTGAAACTTCCATTTGGGAATGAAACATACTAAACAAATGAAAGAAAGAAAAAGATGCAAATCTTTTCCTCCTGCTCCTCTTCCTTCCCTTTAAAAACAATTTAAGGCCAACTCAACAGGTGGGACCAAACAAGGTATACATCCACACAGGATCAAGAAAGAGGGAGGCAGGCGAGTGACTTGGAGTGGGGTTGACAACTCAAGATGGAAGCAGGGAATCTACCTAGAGTAAGTCCAGTGGGGGGACTGTGGGAGGCCAGAGAAGGCAAACAAAGACTTCTGCACAGGAGAGCAGCCCAGGACAGTATTTCAGAGAATGAGCAGGTGGAGGAGGGCATCCACTCAAGTTAGTGACTTGAGCTGTCAGAGGCAAACCAGAGTGAGAAAGGCATTCAATTAAAGTAGGAGGGGTGACCTGAAAATTTAGTGAATGCCAGAGTCCAAGTGGACTGGAAATGGCCTCACCAAGGGGCATCCCTGGAGTGAGAGTGGTGAGCAGGTATTCTGTCCATGAGTGCTGCAGGAGATGGACCCTATCCACGGCTGACTGAGTAAACTTCTGTATTAAACACAATGGAAGCAAGTTTCTCATTACTCAAAAACACCATTACAAATATGGAAGAGGAGGAATTCAGAATGCATGCTGAAGTATTAAATGCAATTGGATCTATTGGTAGAAACTCATGGTTTTTTGTACATAACATATATATGTATATAGAGAGACAAGTATAGATATGTGCTTATATATATGGGAAATTCTTAAAGAGATGGGAATACCAGACCACCTTACCTGCCTCCTGAGAAATTTATATTCAGCTCAAGAATCAACAGTTAGAGCCAGACATTCAAAATTGGAAAAGAAGTATGTCAAGGTAGTATATTGTCACCCTGCTTATTTAACTTATATGCAGAGTACACCATGCGAAATGCCAGAATGGATGAAGCACAAGATGGAATCAAGACTGCTGGGAGAAGTATCAACAACCTAGGATATGTAAATAATGTCACCCTTATGGCAGAAAGTGAAGAGGAACTGAGAACCTCTTGACGAAAGTGAAAGGAGAGAATGAAAAGGCTAGCTTAAAATTCAACATTCAAAAAACTAACATCATGGCATCCCATCATTTTATGGCAAATAGAAGGGGAAACAACAGAAATAGTGAAAGATTTTATTTTCTTGGACTCCAAAATCACTGTAGATGGTGACTGCAGCCATGAAATTAAAAGATGCTTGTTCCTTGGAAGAAAGGCTATGACAAACCTAGAGAGCATATTAAAAAGCAGAGACATTACTTTATCAACAAAGGTCTGTAAAGTCAAAGCTATGGTTTTTCCAATAGCCAAGTGTGGATGTGAGAATTGGATCATAAAGAATGCTGACCACCAAAGAATTGATGTTTTTGAGCTGTGGCATTGGAGAAGACCCTTGAGAGTTCCTTGGACTGCAAAGACATCAAACCAGTCAATCCTAAAGGAGATTAGTCCTGAATATTCATTGGAAGGAATGATACTCAAGCTCCAATACTTTGGCCACCCGATGCGAACTGACTCATTAGAAAAGACTCTGATGCTGAGAAAGATGGAAGGCAGAAGGAGAAGGGGACAAAAGAGGAAGAGTTAGTTGGATGGCATCACTGACTTGAAGGACATCAGTTTGAGCAAGCTCCAGGAGTTGGTGATGGACAGTGAAGCCTGGCGTGCTGCAGTCCATGGGGTCACAAAGAGTCATACACGACTGAGGGACTGAACTGAACTGATATATATTTATGTATGTGTATATATATGTGTATGTCTTTCAGTTCAGTTCAGTCGCTCAGTCGTGTCCAACTTTGCAACCCAATAAGCTGCTGCACACCAGGCCTCCCTGTCCAACACCAACTCCCAAAGCCCACCCAAATTCATTTCCAGTGAGTCAGTGATGCCATCCAACCATCTCATCCTCTGTCATCTCCTTCTCCTCCTGCCTTCAATCTTTCCCAGCATCAGGGTCTTTTCAAATGAGTCAGCTCTTCACATCAGGTGGCCAAAGGATTGGAGTTTCAGCTTCAATATGAGACCCTCCAATGAATACCCAGAACTGATATCCTTTAGGATGGACCGGTTGGATCTCCTTGCAGTCCAAGGGACTCTCAAGAGTCTTCAACACCACAGTTCAAAAGCATCAATTCTTTGGTGCTCAGCTTTCTTTATAGTCCAGTTCTCACATCCATACATGACTACTGGAAAAACCATAGCCTTGATTAGACAGATCTTTGTCAGCAAAGTAATGTCTCTGCTTTTCAATATGCTATCTAAGTTGGTCATAACTTTCCAAGAAGTAATCGTCTTTTAGTTTCATGGCTGCAATCACCAACTGCAGTGATTTTGGAGCCCCCAAAAATAAAATCTGACACTGTTTCCCCATCTATTTGCCATGAAGTGATGGGACCAGATGCCATGATCTTAATTTTCTGAGTGTTGAGTTTTAAGCCAACTTTTTCACTCTCCTCTTTCACTTTCATCAAGAGGCTCTTTAGTTCCTCTTCACTTTCTGCCATAAGGGTGGTGCCATCTGCATATCTGAGGTTATTGATATTTCTCACAGCAATCTTGATTCTAGCTTGTGCTTCCTCCAGCCCAGTTTCTCATGATGTACTGTGCATATGAGTTAAATAAGCAGGGTGACAATATACATCCTTGATGTACTCCTTTTCCTATTTGGAATCAGTCTGTTGTTCCATGTACAGTTCTAACTGTTGCTATTTTTTCCCTAATTTGCTTTGAGAGCAATGTACCCCAAATGCAGAGAACAGCTTGGTATTTGAATGCCATTTTCCACTAAAAGGAAACAGGCTTCCTCATAACAAAGACTGATTCTGAAAAAGACTCGTGTGTTGTGCCAAAAAGTAGGAGAAAGTGCTTCAACAATTAAGGGGACATGTCAATAGGACAAAAAAATCCGATGTGAAGGAGCTCTTCCTAGTCAAATTAGGACAGTTTTGTTTTAAAATGATGTTTATTGTCAACAGACTATAAACCAATCATTCATCTATACTAATAGAAAAATAAGTGAATAAATTCGGAGTTTGACAACAAATAGGATATTTATATAGCTTCAAAGTATCTATCAATGAAATATATATTAATTACAAAGGTGGGAAGTATAATTTTACAGAGGAGAAGCCTGGCATACACCACTGCAATCATATGATCAAAGTAAACATCAACGATGGGACCAATGGAAACTGTGAGCCCCTGATGGATGCAATGAGAAGAATATAGTATCACCTCTATCAGTAAAATGTTCCTGCCAAAATGTATAACCTAACTCTAATCATAAGGAAGTTAGAAAAACACAAATTTTCAGGATGTTCTCCAAAATAACTGGCTGTACAACTTCAAAAGTATCAAGGTCATGAAAAATCAAAGAAAAGTTAAGAAACTGTTTCAGAGAGAAGAGACAACTGTATGTGAAGTGTGATTCTGGTCTGCATCATATTGATAGAGAAGATATAGTTGGGATGATTAGTGAAACATGATCAAGGTCTGACAGTTAGGTGGCATAATGTATCAACACTATTACACTCATTTTGATGATTTTATTGCAACATGTGGGAGAATATCTTTGTAGAAAATACAGTTTTGAGGAAGGATGGGGTATCATGTCAGCAACTTGGCCTCAAATGGTTGAGAGAAAGAAGTCTTTTGTACTGTACTTTGCAACTTTTCTGAAAGTTTGAGATTAATTTCACTTTAAGATATGTGGGTGTTAGTGGCTCAGTCACTTTCCATGGACTGTAGCCTGCCAGGCTCCTCTGTCCATTGGGATTCTCCAGGCAAGAATACTGGAGTGGGTTGCCATTCCTTTCTCCAGGGGATCTTCCTGACCCAGGGATTGAACCAGGTCTCTCGCATTGCAGGCAGATTCTTTACCATTAGAGAACATTTTTAAAATATAAACATCACTCTTTAATATTTTTCAAAATAGAAAGAGCAATTACTCTTACTTACCCTCTCCTTCCTTAAATACTCTCCCTACTCTATTCTATCACCAAAATTATAACACTATAATGATAGAAAACAGGCTTTAATTACCTAAATATAAGTAAAATTTAAGGCTTCACATCAACTTCCTTAACTTTGTCATTTTTTAGTGTTATAAACCATAATGCTTTAACATGGTCTCTTGAAGCTCTCAGAAAAATGTTTTTAAAAAGTAGACATCACTGAAACCAAACATATTACAGTACAGAGTTTCATGGTAAAAAAAAATGTATACCAATGGAGTAGTATGTTTTTATTGGTACTACAAATAGAAATTCATTATAATTGACTATCCTGCAATATTTTGACAAACTCACTTATAGAAAGCTAGGATCAAACTGTTTTGAATACAGTCACTAATTTCTATGGAATCAAGGTAATTCTTAGGGAAAAATGCTGAAAGGAAGGGCTTGATTCATTTGTGAAAGCAGATTTATAATGATAAGCTGAATTTCTTTTTAACAGTCAAGGATAATTATAATTTTATGCACCTTAAAAGTTGCATCAAGATTCTCTTAAAATCAAGTTAACATAAAGTCAATTAGACAAGCTATTGTATCAGCCATCTTATGCTGTATTATTTCTCACTAGAAAGTTGACTTTTATACACTGTATTTTATATCCTGTTTTGCATCAATGTCCATTTCTAACATTCAGTAATTGAAAACCACTATATATCTTTGAAGATGCAGGTTTTACCTAGTAAAATTAAGAATTTTTTTTTGTACACTGGACTGCAATTTTTTAATGCTTTTAGAGAAAAATTCTATGATACACCCAAACTCAAATTTTATGATGAGAAATGTAAATATTCTCCATGTTTAAAAATAACACAAATATTAAACGCATTTCCATCATTCAACATAATCACAAGGTGAAAACACTACATACACTGAAGTTAAATATGGGGTGGAAATAACATGCTCTGCCCACATCCTTTTAGTGTGTCTTTCAATTCTAATAGAAAAATTAGAATAGTATTCCATTTTATGTTATATCCCATTTTGGATAAACTTGAAGGATATTATGCTAGGTGACAAGCCAGTCACAGAAAGACCACTACTGTATCATTTCATTTATATGAGGTATCTAAAACAGTCAAACTCACAGAATCAAAATATGGAATGAGGGTTGCCACGGGCTGGGGGTAAAGGGAAGTAGAGAGTTTCTATCAACAGGCATAAAGTTTCAGTTAAGCAAGATGAAGAGTTCCTAGAGTTCCACTGTACAGCACTGTACCTTCAGTCAATAATAATGTACTGTATACATACTTCAAAATTTTTGAGAGTAAATATGTTAATCATTCTTACCACAATATTTTTAAATCAGAGGATGAACAGTGAACATTGGGCTAATTCTATAGGTATTTTTCCAAACATAACTTGCTAATTAGTGTGAGCTAATTTCATAGTCATTATTATTCAGCTTAGATGGTAAAAAAAGAAATTGAAATTTAAGCCACCCAATATTAGTATTCCATGTGTGTGTGTATGTTATGGGAGAAAAGGAAAAGTGAGCCTTTAAGATATAATATTTCTGAGGGTATTTTGTTTATGAACATGTCAAAACTTTACTTTTCACACTGGTATAACCTAATACAGTTGCCTATTCTGCTTTTTTAAGAACAGTAATCGTTTTATCTGTTAAGAAGAAAGTATCTGGACAAGAAGCTGAGAGTGAAGAAGTAATTGCTGAAATCAAAAGTGTGTGGTGCAATAACATTCTGACAAAAGCAGTGGCTTTCTCAGTGAGTTGAGATTAACACAAACATAAAAGAATTGCCTCTTGCCAACTTTATTTGGAGAGCCCAGCCATCCATGTGTGATGAAATAAATTTAAAAGTCCAGATGATGCAGGAGATACTTCAAAAGATGAGCCAGAACATTCAGTTAACTTTCAAATTTATTTCCTCACACATGAGTGACCATTCAGCTTAAATGAAAACAGAAGCACAGCTCATCTACAAATATGTCCAAGAAATGTTTGGCTTGGTTTCAGAAAATATGATCATATTCTTTGGCTCAACTGATTTGCTTGGCATGCTTTAAAAGAGGTACTCTCTCATCTTAATTTTTACAGCAGCAGATCAGATATTAGACCACCCAACAAGGGATTTTCATAGAACAGTAAAACATCTGATCTGATTTTTAAATGGCAGACATGGTCATTGCCAGTAATCAGTCCATTAAAAAAAAAAAAAAACTTTAATACACAACGAATGAGCAACCAAGCAAGGAATACATTCAAAAATGCCTTTTTCATGACTGCATTTTTTATAATGAATTGCTTTGTTCATTCAATTTCTTGAAAAGACTAATTTTCTTGCCATGCCTCTTTTGGATCAATCCCTATTCAATGCAGCATGCTTTTGAAGCTCATTCCTTTTAATGAGCTGTAGATGTTTCTTATTTTCTCACTTATTTGGAAATCAACTTCAAACAAATTTTAGTGAAAGCAAAGAAATTATTTATTGGGGTAGGGAGTATCTAGACATACACTGCACGATGTTTAAGGCTAGGTAATATCATTAGTTTGTTTCAGGAAAACATCTTTATATAGGTTGTAGTTTATTACTATCCCTATTATGTAGGAGGGTCCCATCACGAATAATTTGCCCTGTAGTTTTACTGTTTTCTGGTGTGTTTCAGATGCTGTACTGAACTACGTGAATCTATTACCAAATGATCAATGAGTTGAGCAAAAGAAAAAAATTATGTTTTTATATGATTGCTTTTAAGCTTTTCTTTGGTTTGTTCAGCTTTTGAGACAAAGCTGATTGTTTAAGCTTAAAATGTACAGCATAATGATTTGACTTACATACATTATGAAATAATTACCACAGTAAGTTTGGTGAATATCTATTACCTCACATAAATACAAATTTTTTAAACTATTTTTTCCTTGTGACGAGAATTCTTAGGATTTACTCTTAACAACTTTCATATATAATATACAGTGGTATTCATTATATGACTCATGCATATATTATTAGTATTATTGGATAAGGTCCATTTGATATGAAGCTGAGTTCATCATTACAATGCATAGTCATGATAAGAAAGGTACCCTCATATAAATTAACTGTCCAGTGAGAGCAGTCAGCAATAAAGTATAGAAATTCCTCATATTTTAGACTTGTAGATAGAAGATTGAGAACTAGATTAAAAGTTAAGAGGTGTAATATCTGATTCCAGTTTTCTCCTTTTTGATTCTATGACTAACCATGAATCATTTGAACTCTGAACCACAGCCTTTTCATTCATACAATAAAAGTAACAATTGCTGTAAGTATAAAGAGAAGTAAAATCCAAAATATATACGTACAGAAATATATTAATTTATTATACCTGGCTAATTAAAATCTAACTTCAGTGACACTCAGCACATATAAGATTATTTTACACTTTGCATAAGATAAGATTGCTAAAGGAACACTTAAATTATTACATTACAATTTTACCTAAGTTTAAAATTCAACTCAGAATCTTTTTGAGGGCTTTTTAGATATGATCAAAGTACCAAGATTTAAAGTATGCAGATCTACCCTCAGTTCTCTATGTCCAGTTGGGGTTGGGGAGAAACATATAATAGCTACTAATCTCTGTTTTTAATCATCTTTGCTTTTAAAAGTTCTTTATATCTAATCCATTTCAATTTCATCATTAAAGTTGTGCTTTTGGAAGGTACACTTATCATAAAATGATTTTACTTTTACCCCACAAGAGTTTTCTTTCTATATTGATTCTGCATGGATTATGTCCTATTTAATTTTTTCCTTCTAACAGCACTAGGTAATTATGAATTAAATTCATAAACATCTTCCTTTCAGCGAGAGAGAATTTCACACGTAAAAGCATGAATGAATAAGCAAGCCAGCCACCAGGTCTTATCATTAATCAGTCTCTTTAGAAAACACTACCCTCTTGGCATATCACATTGTATTTTAGCTTGTTTTGTGTCTCTTCTACTACTGTGTTCTGCTAACCTCTTAAAAACCAGATTTATACCATTAAAAAATCTTTTTGTTGCCAATGCTTCGCTTAATAGTTACTGAAATTTTTCAGTAAAACAGAAAGAATCCAAAGAGTAATAATAAATATTCCCCTTGCAGTGAGTGTAAGATGGAAAAAATGACTGTCATCTCTGCATACCTTTAAGAGCTCGAGCATGTCTCAGTGCAGAGGATTATTCAGGTGCTAAAAGGACATATTATAAAACTGGAGTGATACAGAGATTAGCATGGCCCCTGTACAAGGATGACAGGCAAATTCGTGAAGCACTGCATATATTGGCAGCTTCCCAAGTAACCCATGTGGTAAAGAATTCGCCTGCCAAACAAAAGACATGGGTTCAATCCCTGGGTCTGGAAGATCCCCTGGAGAAGAAAGCTGCAGCCCATTCCAGTATTCTTGCCTGGGAAATCTGATGGACAGAGGAGTCTGGTGGGATATAGTCCATGAGGTCACAAGAGTCAGACACAACTCAGCATCTAAGCACAAAATACAATTAGTTTTTGTACAGTATGGTCTGTAAATGTAAGCATTAGCTTATATAACATTATAAATTTACCAAATCATTTAAATGTCGTCCTGGAAATATGATAAGACCACAATACCTAAATCCTACTGCATGCAAGCAGAACCATGTGCCTGATCTCTGGACAATGCAACATGAATGGAAGGGATAAAGGCCAACTCTGGGCCCAACTCCCCGACACCTCATTAATGATCTGTGCTCTTTCTTCTCATTCTGCCAAAATGATGCCAGAGTGACCTAGAAGTCACAAAATGGTGAGATCATACAACACCAAGATGGAAGCAATCTATGTCATCTGAGAGATCACATAGTATAGAGCCACCAACCCAACATTGGACTATAATGCAAGCAAAATCAAACCAACTGCAATAAGCCACTGAGATTTTCAGGCCCTTTGTTATAGCTTACTCTAACAAAAGAATAGATAGCATATTCTAAGGGAAACATTGGCCAACTAAATAAACTGGAACTTCCCGAAAGAAACAACCAAGTGTTTCCATGTTAAAAGAACAGAAATCAATAATACATTCCTTCCTATGGGGATTTTAAAAGATAGCTTTTTATTTTTTTTCCTTACTAACCAAATTGAGAATTTAACACCTGCTTAAGATGACTCCACTGTGCTAAAAGCCAGAAGACAGCAGTTTCCAGCTCTATTATGTACGGAGTCCATTTCTCTGGGCCTCAGCTTCCTCATCTAATTAAAAATAAACGGCTGCACAAGATAATCTCTACTATTCATTCTAAGTCTATAATACGAAGTCCATAAATCTAAAATATATTCTTACATCTACATTTTATAAGTAACAGGATTTATAAAATCCAAATAAACCAAGAAATTTGCAGAAACTTAGCAAGAAAAATGGAGAAGGAAATGGCAACCCACTCCAGTGTTCTTGCCTGGAGAATCCCAGAGATGGGGGTGCCTGGTGGGCTGCCGTCTATGGAGTCACACAGAGTCGGACGCAACTGATGTGACTTAGCAGCAGCAGCAGCAAAAAAAATAGGCCAAGCTAAAATTCATGTTCTGAAACAGTTTCATGAAGCTCTTGTTAAAATGAAAATATGGATGTCATTAAAGAATTAAGGAAGTTGATATTTTATAACAAGTTTGAACATGAACTTGCTAGAGGAAAAATATAAGTTTTCTCCAAAAATAGGCTGAGAATTCAAATTGGCTATACCCATTCAATACATTATATCCAGTAAAGTCTAAATCATATAAATAATAGATAATGTGTTTTACAACAGGAGAAAAGGGAAGAATGTAATGTGGTTACAGTGCTAGGCTGTGGATACAGACAATATAAGTCTCTCAGTTCTAATAATATCTGCTTCATGGGGCAGCTGTTATGTGTGTTAAATAAGTGAACATATGTAAAATACTTCAAACAATGCCCACATACAGTTAGTGTGTGTAATATAAGTTTGCTATTGTTACACACTGAATTTATATTAAAAGTAATTTTTCCTTATTCAAATAGCTTTACTATACAACACAGTTATAAATTTAGAAATATTTTAGGAACTGATTTAATGTTATTTTCCAGTGCTATCAAAAGCTGAAAATTATGTACCATGATATAACAGCTTTATTCTTTTTTAACTGAACCTATGTAACTCTCTCTAGTTGAGTACATTAATAACATTAGGCTAATTCAGATTAAGATTCTGTCATTAAAACTTGCACTTTGGTATAAAGCAAAGTTATGAATATGAACAGTTCCAAAAAGAGAAAAAGCCAGCAACTTGAACTTAAAGTTTAATATAGTGTAGCAACACTTCCAGAGAAGAATCAAGATATTTTTATAGCTTGAATTTTATATGGTTTTATCATAATATTAAAACAAAAGACTAAAAACACATAACTAAAAATCAAGATTCTTTAAATGTGAGATCAAAATGATGTGAGTAAATAAATACAATGCTAAGGAATATGAAGTTAAAATAGAGCTGAATAAAATACATTAAGGATAAGTTAGTACGACTGTTTTAAAAAGACAACACACACTCTTTTTGCCACATCTACTGCGAGAATGAAGACCATTCTCAGCAATCAGACTGTCGACATCCCAGAAAATGTCGACATTACCTTGAAGGGACGGACAGTTATTGTGAAGGGCCCCAGAGGCACCCTGCGGAGGGACTTCAATCACATCAATGTAGAGCTCAGTCTCCTTGGAAAGAAAAAGAAGAGGCTCCGTGTTGACAAATGGTGGGGAAACAGAAAGGAACTGGCCACTGTTCGCACCATCTGTAGTCATGTACAGAACATGATCAAGGGTGTTACACTGGGCTTCCGTTACAAGATGAGATCGGTGTATGCCCACTTCCCCATCAATGTTGTTATTCAGGAGAATGGTTCTCTAGTGGAAATCCGAAATTTTTTGGGTGAAAAATACATACGCAGGGTTTGAATGAGGCCAGGGGTTGCCTGTTCAGTATCTCAAGCCCAGAAAGATGAGTTGATTCTTGAAGGAAATGACATTGAACTTGTGTCAAATTCAGCTGCTTTGATTCAGCAAGCCACCACAGTTAAAAACAAGGATATCAGAAAATTTTTGGATGGTATCTATGTTTCAGAAAAAGGAACAGTTCAGCAGGCTGATGAGTAATATCTCAGTGATCCTGCTGCAGAAATGACAAGATATCAGATGGTTCTATGGACTCAGTTGTGATATTTTAAAGAGACAATAAAAACTCTTGATTTGAGATTTTTTTTTATCATTTCAAACTATTTGGCCAATAAACAGTTAAGTAAATTCTAGTGTGTTCAGAACAGTAACAGAAGAAATAGGAATGGTTAATTTTTCTGTTGTTGTTGTTAGCAAGACTTAATGGCAGAAGAGGCTTGAAGGATACCAAGGACGTTTTAGGCAAAAGGAATATGGTTATCATGGGAAGAACTTTAGGAGATGCCCTGAAGGTATCTAATTTTGCAGTAGCATAGATTTGAATATTTGTGAGGCAAATGCCTGCGTTACAGTAACTGGAAAAGCAACTGAGAACTGATACTGTCTTAGAATTAAAAGATGGAGTTAATTTAAAAAAATAAAAAATAAAAAGACAACACAAATGTTTTAGAGTGTTAGACTCAAAGCTAACATCATTAGCTCACTTCAAAGATACCATGTTGACAACTATTTTTCACTGTTTGGCAAACTAGATAACCTAAGACCTCGCTCTATCAAAAACCTGGAATCACTGGCTAAGGTGTAATAAACATGCTTTGAAAAGCGAAGCTCAGAAAGAGAAAAGAAAGTCCCCTGGAGCCCATTATCCAGAGTGAAGTAAGCCAGAAGCAAAAACAACAATACAGTATATTAACGCATATATATGGAATTTAGAAAGACAGTAACGAGAACCCAACATGGGAGACAACAAAAGGAACGCAGATGTATAGAATAGACTCGTGGACTTTGTGGATGAGGGTAAGGGTGGGATGATATGGGAGAAGGGCATTGAAGCATGTTAATTGTCATGTGTCTAATCAATTGCCAGCCCAGGATTGATGCTCGGGACTGGTGCAGCGAGATTTCCCGGGGGGGAGGGACGAGGGAGTGGGGTTCCGGAGGGGAAGCATATGTAAACCCATGGTGATATCATGACATTGTATGGCAAAAACAATTAAAAAAAGAAAAAGAAAAAAAAAAGAAATAGATAGGCAACAAGCAACAAAGGTTTACTGTATAGCACTGGGAACTATAGTCAATATCTTGTAATAACCTATGATGAAAATAATTTCAAAAATAGTATATGTTTATTTGTATAACTGAATCACCTTGCTGTGCACCTGAAACACTGTAAGTCAACTATACTTCAATAAAATACATATATATTTTAAAAAGATATGCCATATGACACAGGGAACACAAATCTGGTGCTCTAAAAAAAAAAAAAGAAAGTCCCCAGGGTCACCAAATTGAACTAGAAGCTGAAAACGAGAGTAAAGTTAGACCTCTAGCAGTAATGCAAGGTTTGGGTGTAACTAATGCAGAGAAAGAAGATGACCAAATCTACGGCCTTTGGAAAGAAGCAAGTGGGGAATCATAATGGTTACTTTATGTGAGGAATGCAAAGGGCTACGTACTCAGTGAAAGGTTAAGGAAGAAAAAATTTATCATCAAGCAAAGGATGAGAAAGACGTTACCACGTTGGGGCGTCAGTTTCTATGTTGGTGCTCCGAGTAAAAAGGAAATAATGAAGGTGGAGGGGGAAAGGACAAAAGAAGAATAGAAAGGAAGAAAGAGTGAAAAAGAAAATAGAAGAAAAGACAGAGGGAAAGGGAGAGGAGAGAGAAACCCCCAAGAGAATTAGTAACCATAGTTTAAGTTCGAGGACTCAGATTTTTATGACTTGCCTTGTCCCAGAAGACCAAAGCTGAGAAGTTATCATTAAAATGTTTCCTGAGAGAACACAAATACATGAGAAGGCTGTTCAACAGTACGAATTAGAGAAATGCAAATCAAAATGACAATGAGATGCCACCTCCCACCTGTCAAAGTCAGTTCAGTTCAGTCGCTCAGTCGTGTCTGACTCTTTACGACCCCATGAACCACAGCAGCCAGGCCTCCCTGTCCATCACCAACCACCGAGTCCACCCAAACCCATGACCATCGAGTCGATGATGCCATCCAGCCATCTCATCCTATGGTTGTTATCAAAAAGACAACGAACAACGAAGCTTGGGAAAGATGTGGTGAAAAGGGGAACCTTGCACATTGTTGGTGGGGATGTGAATTGATGCACCTAGTATGGAAAAGAGTATGAAAGTTCCTCACAAAATTAAAAGCATAAATATCATATGACTGAGAAATTCCACTTCTGAGTATTTATTCAAAGAAAATGAAAACACCAACTTGAAAAAGATTAAAGCACCTCAGATTCACTGCAGAATTATTTACAATAGCCAAAACATGGAAATGAACATCCATTGATGGGTGAATATATAGGGAAAATATGCTGGACATGCATACATACATACAGCAGAATATTATTCTACCATATAAAAGAAGGAAATCATGCCATTTGCAACAACATGGATGGACTTTGAGAGCATTAATGCTTAAGTGAAAGAAGCTAGAAGACAAATATATGTGAAATCAAGAAAAAAAATTCATTGACTCATAGATACACTGAACAGATCTGTGGTTGACAGATGCTGGGTGTGGGATGTGATAGGTAGGTGATGAACAAACTGGGTGAAATTTTAATATCAGTATCTTTGCTGTTTTATTCTTTAAGACTTACTTATCTTGTGTTAGATTATTGCTGCTATTTTAAATTACAGATAGCCTTTTTTAAAAATGAGGAATTACTTTACTTATTTTGTATCTATTCCTCAGTTTTTAAAAGCTACACAGCACTCAAAATGGCAGTGAAGATACAGAAAGCAACCTAAGTATCCGTCAATGAATAAAGATATGGAATATATATATACAATGAAATCTTATTCAGTCATGAGAAAGAAACTGTGCCTTTTTCAACAACATGGAGATACTTGAGGGTATTCTGTTAAGTGAAATAAGTCAGAGAAAGACTAATATTACATGGTATCACTTATAAATGGAATCTTAAAAAATAGTCAAACTCACAAGCAAAATAGGAAAGTGGTTGTCAGAGGCTGGGAGTTGGGAAATAAGTTGAGGTTGGTAAAATGGTATAAACTTTCAGCTGTAAAATGATTAAGATTTGACAATATAATGGAAAGCATAATGACTAAGTTGATAACACTGATAATACTACATAATTGAAATTGGCTAAGAATAGAACTTAAATATTCTCAGCAAATTTATAAGAAAGAGGGTTGTGCTAATTAGATGGAGGAATCCTTTCACAATGTATATGCATATAAAATCAATGTGATGTATACCCTAAATCTTAAAATTTTATTTGTCAATTCTGCCTCAAAGATGAAAAAATTCTTACACACTACTTTATTATATAGATACATTTACATGTATTTAACCACTCTACTACTTACAGGATTCAGTCTGTTGCCAATCTTTTTGTATGCAGGTGAATACAGATATATAATTATGATACTTTTGATAAATATTTTAACTATCCCTTTAGACAAAGTCTGTAGGATTGGAATTCACACTTCTTTAAGCATAATATGAGTTTGTTTTCTCACATTCTCACCAACTGAATACTATCAAACACTTTGCTATATGTCAATGGCGTCTCTTATTATGTTGAGCATCTTTTTCATTTAAGAATATTTTGTATTTTTTAGGAATTCTGTATTTATTCATTTTTCTATGGTGTCATTTTCTTATCAATACACAGGGATGCTTATTTATTGAGAAAGTGGCATACTCATCATTTTGTTAAATGATTTTGAAGTATTTTTCCTGTTTATTCTTTGGTTTTGATTTATGGGGGCTTCTTTATGCTGAATTTTTATGTTTTATGTAGTCTAATTTATCACTTTTATATTTTCTGAGTTTATTGAGGTACTTAGAAACATTTTCTTCATCTATTTATTACTCCTTAACATTCCCATAGCTTCGTCAAGTTAACCAAAATTGTTTTTAGCCATTGATCTTGGATTCATATTGATTTAATCTGTAATAAGGTATGAATCCAACTTGCACTTTTTTCAGATGACTATCAATTGTTCCCAAACTTGTACTGACATCACTCTTTTGTCCCTGGTGTTTTGAAATGTTACTATAATTATGAAATAAATAGTGGTATGTATTTGATTCTACTTCTGATATATTTAATTTGATACCATTGATCTGTCTCTACTCATAAGCCAATTTTATATAAACATCTAGCAGACCTGGTTCCCTCTCATTATTCATCTCTAGTACTTTCTTATAAATCTTGAATATTTTTACATTAACATTATTATTAGCTGGTTATAGTTTTGTTGTCTTTCATTTTCTTTGATTACAGATTGCATAAAGTATATAGATTACCTCTGGAAAACTAGTCCTTATAATTTTGTATGTTCCTATTTTATGTTAATTCTATCATTATGGCTCCTTCCAGAGAATTTAAAAATTGTCTTCATCTAGATCCTACACACTCATTAAATACATTCCTAACTATGTTTGCTTTTGATGAAATTAATGTAAAACAGTCTTTTCTTCAATATTGTTTTTCAAATAATTGTTTGCCTATATAAAAATAAATTTTATATAAAAATTATGTACTCAGCTGCTTATTAAATTGCTATTGTAGATATTATTTTATCAATGTTTCCTGAGACATAGCATGTCCTTCTAAGTGATAAGTTAAGATTATCATTTATTTCTAGAAAGTTTTAGTAAATGGTTGTTTCGCCTTATTTCTCTTCTTTGAGGAACATGTTTTCTGATTCCCTTTCCTTATCTTCAATATCCATCATTTTCTATCTCAATTCTATCCTAGTTTTCTACTGTTCTTACCCTTTTATTCCTATCCTCTAAGTTCTCTTCCAAATATACTGTTTCCAATTTTTCTATTTCTGTTATTATTTCTTTTCTTTCACTTGATTTCTGCCAACTAAAATTTTATATTTTATTTTGTCTCATCATCACTTTCTTTCATATGTAATTAAATCTCTCATTTCATAGACTCAGCTATTTCATATATGCAATTGTTTAACTAAGAAGTGTTTGACCACAATTTCTATTAGCTTGGTAGTAGTATATATCTGTGGAGTGATACTTTTCATTCATCAAATGTTGCTACTGTTTCTTTACTCATTTTTCTTCTACCTTTGACTATATCCTGTGACAAATCTTTTTTTTAACTCACCATTTTAGGAGGCAAGTTTTTCCTCTCAAGCTATCTGTATATGATTCATGGTGTAGGGCAGATCCCACTTTCCTTTTGATTGAAATTTCCATTATGACCCAGTTTTGTGTATGTTCTTTCAATCTTTAATTCTTCCCAGACTACAGTGTACTTTCTCTACTCATCCCCTCTGACAGACTATGTCCAAAAACTATAGTCAGTCTTTGTTGTTCCTTTTTCAGTCACAATCAGTCACAGGGAAACTTCCAACCTAATCTCTGTGTACAATTCCCACCACTACAAAGAGAGCTTTAGATATCCCATTTTGTGATAGGCTCCTCATTTTGACATATTTTCTTTGATTTTGAAATATTTCTTCTATTTGTAACCACAGGTATATGCTCTCTTCCTCTTCTTGCACCTTCGGCTTGATATTCACCACTATTTGGATCCATTTTGATCTATATTTTGGTCTGTGTTTCAGTTTCGTTCTAGTTTCACTGAATGAAGTAGAGAAACATTTATTTCTCAATATTCTGCATATTTTTTAGGAGAATGAGTAAAAGCTGACTTTAGACCCTTACCATTAAACCAGAAGTCTTGCAAATGGATTTCTTAAGCAATCCATCCAGTAAAAATTCTAAAACTAGACATTACTACTTTTTAAACAGTGCAAAGACATACTATAGACTATGAAAAGATGGCTCTAAGTCTTATGAGCAGAAACAAAATTAAAATATAAAGAATGTATGCAAATCATAACACAAAGACAACAGCCCAACAAAAAGTTTTCATGCAAAGTGATTTATAAAAGAAATTCAAATGACCAAAAAGACATATGGAAAACGCTGAGCTTCAGTAGTAGTCAGGTGAGCAAAAAATTTTATATCTAGTCTTGAAAAATGTGAAACAAAGGATGAGAGGTTATCTCATACTCTGATACGAGCATACTTTGGTGCAAACATCTTAGAAAAAAAAATGACAATTACTAGGCTGAAGACCCAGCAATTCCATTATTTACTATATATTCAAGAAAGAAACTTGCCTAAGACACACATTTTTAAGATCATAGGTTTTTTTGACACTAAAAGTCAGAAACAATCTAAACTTACATCAACTGAAGAATGGATATACATTTGTAGCATCCCAAAACATGACGTATTACAAATCTGTAAAAAATAAATTTTATATATAAAATTATAAATACTTTTTAAAAATAATGCTGACCATAAAAGCCTCAAATTATATGCAAAATACAATGTGATTTAAAATTTTTATATATAATAATACACTACACATATTTTTAGGATTAAATTCAATCTCAATAATAGTATTTTTAAAAGCATAAAAATGTTATTAATAGTATCAAATGTAGTATTTACTTCAGGAATCCCCGTAAGTATTTGGGAATGCAAGTACAAGCCAAGACTTCAGGCGATCAACATTCAGACTATAGTCATATGAATATGAACTATATCTAAGTGTTAAGTAATTAAAAGTGTTAAGTCACAAGCTGGTAATATTGAGGGTATTTGAACACTATCATAAAACCCGCTGTCGCCAGTTCAAATTGCTCCACTGAGAAATCCATCATTTGAACCACTCACAAACATTTCTGCTTCTATCTCTATTTCTTCTTTGTTTTTCTTCACCACAGCAAATCACAAAAGCTTAAACACCAAATTAGACTGGCAAATATGTCTAAATACGTGTAGACTGACACATAGAGTGTTAAAATAACAGACTATAGTGCTATAGCCAGAGTCACTCCATTTTGTAAAGGAGACAGTGCAACATGGCCACTGTCTCTCTCAGGCTGAGTAGCCATAGACAAGGTTCTTACAACAAATTTCTGTACAATGATTGATGTCAGATTGATCCATCTCCTGCAAAAAGGAAGCTAAACAACATTGAATGTGAACCAGAGAACCTTTATTATTTTCTATCTTTAGTGTATTTTTTTCTCTGTCCTTTTATCTTCTAAATTTTGAAGTAAAGGTTGTGAGGGATCAAGAATCTCAAGTTAACAACCACTTATAAAAATCTCATAACCCTAGAAAACTATTTATAATTAAAATTAGCATTTATCTCAATATAAAGAAATAAAGTTGAATTATAGATTGGCTTATTTATCTGCAGTGGAAAGTTATTAAGCCTGGGGCTGCTCATCATCTTTCTATAGCAGTAATGAACCTTGTCAATCTGTACAGAAACCAGAGGCAAATGATCAGAAATCAATTCTAGGACACCATTTTTTTTTTAATTGTAACAAATTCAAGAAAGACGTTTTTCTTTACATTATTGTGTTGGTTTTGCCATACATTGACATGAGTCCACCATGGGTATACATGTGTTCCCCTTCCAGAACCCCCCTCCCACCTCCCTCCCGATTCCATCCCTCTGGGCCATCCCAGTGCACCAACCCTGAGCACCTTGTATCATGCATCAAACCTGGTTCACGATTCATTTCACATATGATAATTTACATGTTTCAGTGACATTCTCCCATGTCATCCCACCCTCACCCTCTCCCATAGAGTCCAAAAAACTGTTCTATACATCTGCATCTCTTTTTGCTGTCTCAAATACAGAGGTATCATTACCATCTTTCTAAATTCCATATATATGCGTTAGTATACTGTATTGTTTTTCCTTCTGGCTTACTTCACTCTGGATAATAGGCCCCAGTTTCGTCCACCTCAGTAGAACTGATTCAAATATATTCTTTTTAATGGCTGGGTAATATTCCATTGTGTATACGTACCACAGCTTCCTTATTCATTCGTCTGCTGATGGACATAGAGGTTGCTTCCATGTCCTGGCTATTGTAAACAGTGCAGTGATGAACAATGGGATACACATGTCTCTTTCAATTCAATCCCAGCAATGGGAATGCTGGGTCATGTGGCAGGTCTATTTCCAGTTTTTTTAAGGAATCTCCACACTATTCTCCATAGTGGCTATACTAGTCTGCATTCCCACCAACAGTGTAATAGACTTCCCCTTTCTCCACATCCTCTCCAGCATTTATTGCTTGTAGACTTTTGGATGTCAGCCATTCTGACTGGTGTGAAATGGTACCTCATTGTGGTTTTGATAATGAGTGATGTTGAGCATCTTTTCATGTGTTAGCCATTTTTATGTCTTCTTTGGAGAAATATCTGTTTAGTTCTTTGGCCCACTTTTTGATTGGGTCATTTATTTTTCTGGAATTGAGCTGCAGGAGCTGCTTGTATATTTTTGAGATTGTTTGTCCGTTGCTTCGTTTGCTATTATTTTCTCCCATTCTGAAGGCTGCCTTTTCACTTTGCTTTTTTGTTTTAGCTTCCTTTGTTGTGCAGAAGCTTTTAATTTTAATTAGGTCCCATTTATTTATTTTTGCTTTTATTTCCAATATTCTGGGAGGTGGGTCATAGAGGATTCTGCTTTGGTTTATGTCAGAGAGTGTTTTGCCTATGTTTTCCTCTAGGAGTTTTATAGTTTCTGGTCTTACATTTAGATCTTTAATCCATTGAGTTTATTTTTGTGTATGGTGTTAGAAAGTGTTCTAGTTTCATTCTTTTATAAGTGGTTGACCAATTTTCCCAGCACCACATGTTAAAGAGATTGTCTTTTCTCCACTGTATATTCTTGCCTCCTTTGTCAAATATAAGGTGTCCATAGGTGCGTGGATTTATCTCTGGGCTTTCTATTTTTGTTCCATTGATCTATATTTCTAATTTTTTAGTAAGACTCACAAAGACAGTAGGAAATCTATTTCCCCTTGTTCTTTATATTTGAGGGTAGTTTACTAGGATTTAGCAAGGATAAACATCAAACTTTCAAAGAAGGTTCTTGTTACTTGGACCATAGGCATTAAGCTAGCACCAGCAGGGGCATCACCCCATCCCCCGGCATAATCAAGGTCAAGCCTAGGGGCCACAGAATTATCCAGGCTTGCAGACCTGACTCACTATACCTCAGCACTCTCCCTAAGATGATTACCTCAAGCAATGGGCTGTTGCCAGTTTTGAGGAACAATGTTCAGTTCCTAAATCATTTGCCAGGAATGAAGTCAACTCCATTTCTGGGATACCAGCCCCCAGGAAATCAATCTTAGACAATTAACCCCTTCCTCTCACAAAGTTAGAAGCCAGAACTCATTTCCCTGCCACCTTTATAGACAGGACACTGGCATGGGACTTAATCTAGGCCAATCAGGAACAGCCACCAAAAATTTCAGTTTGGAAATGAGCCACATGAGTATACCACTGTGATGAGGAATCTGTCTTCTGCTCAGAATAGTGAGAGAAAATTCAGGCTTTAGGAAGCAGCATTACAGGGTTTCTGCTGTTCATGCCTAATGTCTACAATGCAATCTGCAGCTCCGTTTCCCAATGGCCACAGCAGTGGTCTATTTGCTGAGGCAAAACTCTGGGCACTGTTTGTACATTTTCTCAAGCTGTGTAGGCTTCAAAACCTACATCTATAGCATTCCCAAAGATTATATAATTTACCTAATGCATTTTAACAAATTCCTTTTCTGTTTAAACAAGCTAAGCAGCTTTCTTTATTTCCAACCAAAATGCTGACAGATACGACATTAGTTGCAGGCATGCCTGAAGAAACCATGTACTTAAAAAAACAGAAATCTGAGATTGGTTATATGGACAGGTTGAGTTTGGAGGTAGTAAAGGTCCAGCTCATGAAACACAGGGATTGAGCATTTAATTAGGTTATCACCTATGGTTTCCGGGAATAAAGAACTAACTGCAGGCTAGCTGCAGAGCAGAGAAGCCACTGCCACAGAACAGTGTGAAGGACATAAAGAAAACAAACCCTACAGAATCAACTATCTCCTAATTAGACTCAAGAATCACCAAAAAGGGTACCATATACTCAAAACCCCCAATTCACAGCTCAAAGTATAGTGAGAGACCCAGGAATTTTCTGACTAGACTAAGAAAACTCTAGTCTCTTTGAAGCATAATCACATCTAGTAGTATGACTACACTTTATGTACACTATTCAATCACAGGGCTGAGATAAGCAAATAATTAAATTCTGTCAAATGACAGCATCAGAATGGATGTCCTTGCCAGTTCTCTCTGGTAAAATTCAGACCACTAATAGGGAAAGAGTAGAACGCTGAAAATTGAAACAGAGACACACGAGGATTCAAATGCCTCTGAGCACTCTGAATTCCCCAAACTAAGCCTCCTTCACAAGTGGAAGTAGGTTTCTCTCCCCTTTGCTGGGCAGTCCTTCCCTATATAACACCTGTCAATGCCCGAGACTAGACCCCTGCCTTGTGAAAGGCAGCCATTCTCCTGGGTCCTCATATCCAAAGACCCAAGACAAGAGTTAAATTCTGTTTCCTCAACTGAGGCAGAGGTGGGGGGGCGAGCATCTTACATATTCAACTTCAGGTGGTGAAACTTTATCCCATCAAAAAATGTAAAATTTCCTCATTTATATTAGTTGAATCCTCGAGTATATATATGTACACACATATATATGAATATAAATTCAGATATTACACTAAAAAGGAACAGAAATTACTTGAAAATAATCTAAATTCTCATTACAGGTAAATTTTGAAGAGATTGCATCTACATAAACAGCTGAAAATTGGTCTAAACATCTGCCAAGCTGGCTGACCTGAATTTGTGGTAGTAAATAAAGTTAGAGGGCAAGGAATTCTAAGTGTAATGCACCAAAGAAGACTAAGACTAATAATGCAGATGAAGGAACCCATTCCTTAGTAATGCATATTAAGGAACCCAACATCCTGAAAGGATACAAAAACCAAAGTGGTTTTTAATGGGTAGCCTAAAATCCATTCCCCTGATACTGCCAAGGACTCCAAAGCATGTCCCTTAAGAGAGTCCATTAGAAAAGCCCTTCACAAAATCATTGAGAGTAGCATTGCCTCTCAGAGCACCAATATATCTTAAAAGCACGAAGATAGCTATTCTCTGTTGGCCAGAAATGTGTGTGGATGTGGTACTTTTGAAATGGGCCTCTATTTCAAAGATGATGCTGAATCCCTTGGGTGGAAAGAAGCAGTGGCTTAGAAACAGAAGAGGGGATATAAACAGTTACATTAAACAGCTGCATTAGCAAGGTGATCAGGATGATCTGGCCCACAGGGATCTTTCATGATGGATGTCTGATCGCTGGTTTCTTAGGACGTAAGTAGATGGACAGTTCACTTGAATCAGTTCACAGACCTGGCATGTCTTTCATAAGGAGAACGTGTATATAACTACAGTATGGTATAAGGACCTCAAAAGTGTCAGTTGTAAATCTTCCTTTATGGCTTCCTCCAGAGGTCCCACAGTTAGCCACAAAGCTAAATGTGCACAGAGGAGAGGAACATCACAAGATAATTCAAAAATGATTTGATACTAGCTTTAACATCACAGTCCCTGAAAGTGACAGGATATTATCTTCTACTGGTAATCGTATTTCTAGGAAAAAAAAAAAAAACAGAATTGTAATCAGAGACCACCTGAACTGACAGAACTAATCTCTTCAGTGGCTTACAATGATTACATTGTGCTCATAAATTTGCTACTTAGATTTGGCAGTGAAGGCTCATCTCTGCTCTATTTAGCATCAACTTGGAGGTAGAGTCATCTGTAGACTCATTCGCTCATATACTAGCTGTTGGCTAGAGCACTTTTAAGTCTTAACTGGTGCTGTCCTTCAGGGCACAAACAAGTAGCCACTGGATATAGCCTGGACTTCCTCACTCATGGTGGTTGTGTTCCAATCACCATAAGCATCTCAAAAAAGAGAGAAAGCCAGGAGGAAGTTTCATCTCCATTTCTAACATGGCCTGGGAAACATGCAGTATCATTTTCCCCATAGTCTATTAGTCAAGTGAATAAGCAAAAGTCTCTCAGTCCTGTCCAACTCTTTGCAATCCCATAGACTGCAGTCCATGGAATTCTCCAGGCCAGAATACTGGAGTGCGTAGCCATTTCATTCTCTAGGGGATCTTCCCAACCCAGAGATCAAATCCAGGTTTTCCGCATTGCAGGTGGACTGTTAACCAGTTGAGCCAAAGGAAGTTCAAGAATACTGGATCAGGTAGCCTATCCCTTCTCTAGCAGATCTTGCCAACCCAGGAATCAAACCGGGGGTCTCCTGAATTACATGTGGATTCTTTGCCAGCTGAGCTACCAAGGAAGCCCTCTATTAGTCAAAGCAGTCATAAATATCTCACTATATTCAACGGACAGAAGTACTGACTTTACCTCTTGATGGGAGAGTAAAAAGGTTCTGGAAGAACCTGCAGAACCAGACAAATCATTTCAGCCATTCTAGAAATACATAATCTTTCACCTCATTTTTACATTCTTTATCTGGTTCCAGTGTGTATAGTTGGAACAGATATATACTCGGTAACTAGAAAACATCTCCACACTGGCTCCCAAGTGAATGAAACTTATAAATGGCAAAAAAAATTAAAATTACATATTTAATCAGGCAATTTCTCCCATTGTAGCAGTTCCCAAAATTTTGGTTTCATTTGGAGAGCAAATAAGCCCTGCTTCTGCTTGCCTGCTGGTTCATAAATAAATACTGTTCTGACATTTCTTTTATTTTTGCTATTCCATTCAGTAGAGAATATGAGAAGAACTCTATTTCTCCAAGGTAGAGAAATAGTATGCCCTCCGTTTCTTATAACCAGGCTAATGTTACACTAATTTAATGGAGAAGACTTTGATTTCACCATCTCACAGAATGTCATGCTGTCCACTGAACAGCAAATCTTCTTTCCTATTCACTTAATATCAGCCCCTGTAAACCAGCTGTTGTACTGTACTTTTCAAGTTAGTATACTGTAAGATTAAATTGTTTTCTTTATTTTTGTTTGCTTGTTATCTATTTGTACAAAATGCATTATAAACCTATTAAGTACAGTACTATACAGCCAATTGAGTTAGTTGGGTACCTAGGCTAACTTTGTTAGACTTACAAACTAGAGTTAAGAATGTGCTCTCAGAATGGAGGTGACTTATTGTACTGATGTCATCATAGATCGAGGTCCTGATACACAGAAAGAGATCTGTATTTTAGATGCCATGGTAATAGGTGGGTACTAGTAGCTGTGAGAACAATCTCAGAAAATTTCAGGAATCTGCTACCCCCATAAATTTTCAGAATATAGTAGCCTGAGGACAGTTAAAGTTGCCATGCCTTGCAATTCTAATTCCTGCAAGAAAGATGACATTTGTCTGGTACTAAATTTTAAGGAAAACATCCTCATGAAGCCTGTTTTATGTGCTATTGGAAGTCATTTATTAAGGCCCCAGTTGAGGGTGGTTCTCCTGTTAGCCCAGACTGCAGGTTAAGCAGATCTTTCTCTCAGCCCCTATGACCATGGTGCTTAGAGTATCTAAGACAGCTCAGATAGCTTTGTGGAAATTAAGTCCCACTAAGAAACCTACAGCTCAGGTGTTAAAGGAAGTTATGCCCTCTAACTACAGATTTATCTCTCATCTTTAGGTTGATCTCCAACAGAAACTGAACACCTAACCATAACATATCAGGGTATGTTTCACCCTGAGCTGCCCAGGACACACTGAACGTTCAGGTTATTAAGTCAGGCATACTCAATGTTCCATCAGCAACTGCAGTTCCTAAGGTCATGAGAAGTTTCCTTGGCCAGGGTACCCACTCCTACTCTGTCATCACTTCTTCAAGCCACTCCTATGACCACATGGAAAGGGTGGGGAGTGGGGGCTGTGACTATTTGATCACAGAGGAAACAGTTTCTGATTCACAGAGAACTATGCTCAATATGATGGCATTAGTTTAAAATAAACTGTGTGTCCTTAAGCCCCACTTGAGGTGGCCCTTGTAGACAAAAAGTATGATAATCCTCCTAGTGGGCAAAACTACCAGGATACATATTGTGGTCCACTTGTTGTAGGAGAAGAGAGTGCTTAAGAACAAGTACACTGAGCAGTGGTTTGACCAAATGGTCTGGGACAAAGAGATTTGGATAAACCTCTCAGATTTAACTGAGAATTTGAGAGTATTTTTGTCCTATGCAAATGTCCAGCAACAGTGAGGAGGAGGTCTCAATCATTCAGGAGACAAGTTGTTTTTTTTTTTTTTTAAATTTTCTTTACTTTATTGTGTTGGATTTGCCATACAATGACATGAAACCACCATGGGTTTACATATGCTCCCCCTCCAGAACCCCCCTCCCTCCTCCCTCCCGATTCCCTCCCCCTGGGACATCTCGGTATATCAGCCCCAAGCATCAATCCTGGGCTGGCGATTGATTACACATATGATAATTAACATGCTTCAATGCCATTCTCCCATATCATCCCACCCTTGCCCTCCTTCACAGAGTCCATGAGTCTGTTCTATACATCTGCGTTCCTTTTTCTGTCTCGCATGCAGGGTTCTCATTACCATCTTTCTAAATTCCATATATATGCGTTAGTATACTGTATTGTTGTTTTTCCTTCTGGCTTACTTCACTCTGGATAATAGGCTCCAGTTCCGTCCACCTGAGTAGAACTGCTTCAAATGAATTTTTTTTTTAATGCTGAGTAATATTCCTTTGTGTATATGTACCACAGCTTTCTTATCCATTCGTCAGTTGATGGGCATCTAGGTTGCTTCCATGTCCTGGTTATTGTAAACAATGTGGCAATGAACATTGGGGTACATGTGTCTCTTTCAATTCTGGTTTCCTTGGTGTGTATGCCCAGCAGTGGGATTGCTGGGTCATATGGCAGGTCTACTGCAGTTTTTTAAGGAACCTCCACACTGTTTTCCATAGTAGCTGTACTAGTTTGCATTCCTACTGACAGTGTAGGAGGGTTCCCTTTTCTTCACATCCTCTCCAGCATTTATTGCTTGTAGATTTTTGGATGGCAGCCATTCTGACTGGTGTAAAGTGGTACCTCATTGTGGTTTTGAT
>ML664159.1:7625579-7676698 GCA_007570785.1 Antilocapra americana | reverse complement strand
ATGCTTAGATCTTTGATCCATTTTGAGTTTATTTTTGTGTATGGTGTCAGAAAGTGTTCTAGTTTCATTCTTTTACAAGTGGCTGTCCAGTTTTCCCAGCACCACTTGTTAAAGAGGTTGTCTTTTCTCCATTGTATATTCACACCTCCTTTGTCAAAGATAAGGTGTCCATAGATGTGTGGATTTACCTCTGGGCTTTCTATTGTGTTCCATTGATCTATATTTCTGTCTTTGTGCCAGTATCATACTGTCTTAATGACTGTGGATTTGTAGAATAGCCTAAAGTCGGGTAGGTTGATTCCTCCAGTTCCATTCTTCTTTCTCAAGATTGCTTTGGCTATACGAGGTTTTTCATATTTCCATATGAATTGTGAAATTATTTGTTCTAATTCTCTGAAAAAGACCTCTGGTAGCTTGATAGGAATTGCATTGAATCTATAGATTGCTTTGGCTAGTATACTCATTTTCACTATATTGATTCTTCCAATCCACGAACACGGCACATTTCTCCATCTATTTGTGTCCTCTTTGATTTCTTTCATCAGTGTTTTATAGTTTTCTATATACAAGTCTTTTGTTTCTTTAGGTAGAAATACTCCTGAGTTGTTCTAACATGTGGATGTTAATCATTCTGTGCTCCCTAGTCCCAGTAGAGTCAAGAGTCGCATTTAAAAAGCAGCCATGGTGCCATAAGGAGACTTTGAATAGCCTCAACATACGGACAATTCCCCTCCCCAGTGCTGACTTGACTGTCATCACTACTGAGCACCTACTTTTGCAGCACCAGCAGCCATTTCTGAGCCCCTTCCCATTTCCTGAGAAGGCAGAGCCACTTGGCAGCAAGCTGATTATTTTGGACCCTTTTTCCATAGAGGAATTTTCCTTATTGGAATAAGCACTTATTCTAGAACTGGATATAACTTGTCTGCTTGCCATGCTTTGCCAAGAATGCCATCCTTCGACTTACTGAATGTCTAGTCATCATCAGGTTAAATCAAACAATACTACTTCTGACTGCAAAAACTCAATTTACAATGAAATAAATAAGGTAGTTGGTGGACATAGGATTCACTAATCTTGTGCCCCCCAAAACAACTGGCCTTATGGAACACTGGAAATTTTTTGAAGACTGAGTAACTATGTTAATTGAAATACTTTGTGTGAGACAATGCTATCCTACAATATATCTCCTGTTATTTGATGGCACCCTCTTAGCCAGAAGGTAAGGACTGTGCTCCAAGAGAAAGAAATGGAGACTGTTTATTTAATCGAAGAATCTGACTGAAACAACGTCTATTTAAATAAATATACTCCTAAGCTTTAAGATGTATATATTGAGTTTATTGCATCTAATTTCATGATCTTTGATTAGAGAAATTTGTTCTCAAAAACATGATTACAATATTGTTATGGTCTTTACAGACCAGGACATGGGGACAGTAGTCGATGAAGAGAAAGTGACCAAAAGAAGCACGCAGGGGACCCAAGTCTCGAGTGAAACAAGGGTGCTTTATTCATGGCAGTGTGTGCTTATATATCTCTATACAAGGAAGCTTTCAGCAAAAAAAATAAGATTGAGCAAAAAACAGAATCCAGACACATAACAACAGTAACTAGGGAATAACAATCATCACATGGCCAGAAGACAATCCATATCTTGAGAAATAGGGACATGACTAAGCAGTTTTACGGTAAAGTAAAAAGGTTACTGAAGGGAATCCACGTATGCGCTCCATCTCATAACCTCAGTCCTGAGAACTATGTGCAGCTCTACTCGTTCCTGTTTTCCAGGAACTGGTAAGGAACAGAGGCCTTTGAGAAACAGAAAACAACATATAGGATTCCTTAGAATTAAACATTCCCTGACACAATATGTTTAAATTATTTAACTTTAATCTCTATTAAATCTATTAAATCTCTATCTCAGATATATAATAATTTAAACAAAATTTATGTAACAGTAGGATTATTCCATTTGCCAAGCAGTAATAACATATCTACTCTACAGTAGGTTTTCAATAAATATTTGAATAATAATTTAAATATAAATATATTCAGTGAATTTTCAGTATATTCATAAGTTCAGTTTGTATATAACTTTCAGTTTGTGTATATGCAGTACATTAAAATATTAAGTTTCTGCTTTATTCCTTTTTTTGAAGTGATTATTTTTAATCATCTTTACAACAGTCTCAAACACTAACCAAAAATTACATTGCTGTAAGCAATAGACTATTTCAGTCCACAGTTATTCTGTGGAAATAAACTATATCTAATAAATATTTATTATTCCTAGTCAAGACATCTTTCTGTCTGAATCAAAATAAGTTAGCTACAACAAGGAAAACACAATGACAGAATATCTTTGAAACTGAATGAAATGCTCTTCTTTAAAAAATGGTTTTATTGCTTTTCTTATAGACAGTAACTTACATGTGTCTTCCCCTCCTTAGAACTACAGAAAAGTCTCTACACCTTGCTCCTGGGTTTTATTTTTAAGGATTTGAACCTGTAAAGTGAACAAGGCTATCTTTTTCTTTTTGTTGCAGACATTTGTAATCCAATTCCTATAATAGTGAAACTGTGGGAATCTCAAGTAGATATGGGCTTACTCTTTTTTTTTTTTAAATGGAATCTGATCTCATGAGATGAGATTTTTTATTTCCCACCTGGCTACCAGAGAGAAAAAGGAAAACAAGAAAAAGTAAAACTGAACACTGCATGACATTTATATCACCTCTTCAGAAATCTACTGATTTTGTGCAATAAAAATAACAGCCTATGAATAAAGTCAGTTCTTATCAAAAATGGAAATACATATTAAAATATTTGTCATGAAGATCAAACATCCACTTTTAAAATGGTTCATAAAATTCCAAGTTACTGGAGTTCTGATACACAAGTCACACACACACACACAAAAAGCCACGTGCATGTATGTGTGCTAAGTCGCTTCAGTTGTGTCCAACTCTTTCTGACCCTATGGACTATAGCCCACCAGGTTTCTCTGTCCATGGAATTCTTCAAGCAAGAATACTAGAGTGTATAGCCATGCCCTCCTTCACAGGATCTTCCTGACCCAGAGATCAAACTCACATCTCTTACATCACCTGCAATGGCAGGCAGGTTCTTTACCACCAATGCCAGGTAAGAGTTGTTAAATTATGTAAGAATAAAATATATCCTAATTTTATTTATTAAGAGTAAAAAAGAAAAGACATAATACATATAAAATATTAGATATATCCTAAACAACCATAGCTTCTTGATACAACGTATCAGTCACAACTCAGCTATAGTCTATTGCTAGCATGCATTGTCAGTCACGTTCAAGTCTGTGTGACCCCATTGTCTATGGCCCACCATGCTCCTCTGTCCATGAGATTTTTTAGGTAAGCATATTGGAGTATGGCTCACCAAGCTCCTCTGTCCATGGGGTTTTCCAGGCAAGCATACTGGAGTGGGTTGCCCTTTCCTCCTCCAGGGGATCTTCCTGACCCAGGCATTGAACTCGCATTTCCTACACTGCAGGCAGACTTTTTACCAGTGAGCCATCGGGGAAGACACAGATCTTCTTTTAATAAAAAGTATTATATTTCCATTAATACAAAAACCCCTCAAACTGAAGGAAAGAATTGGCCATCATAAGTTCACTTTCTTACTTCAAATCCACATTGCTTTGTGACACAAACATTCATGTATATTTAGAATTAGAGTTTCTCTGACAATGTAAACTAAATCTGTATATAGTACAACTCTACCATTCACAGATGGTAGATGTTGATCTCTCTTACTAGAGAAGGATCATGTTTATTTCAATCATTATGTTCATATGCTCAGTCAAAGCATAGAAAGCCCTAATGCAGATGCTTTCTTCAAACCATCTAGGGAAAAAAACAGGGGTAAAAAATGACTAAAAACAACATGAGAGAAAAAAATGAAACTTGTCTGCAATAAAGTTGTAAATTGTATGCTATGGGAACTAATCAATGTATGTGAAATTGAATATTAAGGAATGTTCCAACCAGGGGGCAATGTTTAAGCCTAATATTTAAGGCTATTATACATTGTTCTATGTCTCAGAATGTCTGATACAGTGCCTTGCATGTGATAATTATTCAATGAATAATTACTGAATGTACTTTTTTTAAAAAAAGAAATTTGGAGTACGTAAATAATGAACTTTCACAAACAGAATCTGTCTGACAAAGCTGCTAACAGTCTTGGTTAATTCGTGATGGTAATTGACCCCATAACATGATCATGCTATGCAATGGTCAATGAGCATAGCTCAAGGGGAACACAAGTTGACATGAAAGGCCATATTATTCTAGAGTGCGGCAACTCTCACCTTAACACAGTGATTATAACACTCCAAATTTGATGTCTCCCCGTCTAATTCCATCAGAAATCTTTACAAGGTGTGTTTATATCTGGTCACTACACCAGAAGTATTGCTGCTATATGTTAGACAAATTGCAGCAAGTCAAAGGAATCCACTCTGGCTATCATCAGAGAGCTTTAGCAGATATTGGCGTCTGGTAGCAGATGACCTTTATTACAGAGACCTCTTGTCTTGAAACAAACATTTCTGTTACAGCATGATTTAAGAGTTTTGAGCAAGGCAGAGACTAAAGAGCATAGCAGATAAATAATCTCTGCTTTCAAAAGCTAAATATTCATCACCAAGTATATATCCTATCACCATGAATTATCAGCCTCCTCATTTGACCTTTCAAAATTTCAGAAAGGTGAAGGGACAAAGCGATCCCTGATAATCTAGCAATCTCACTGCATCTGCTGAAACACCATGGTACCCACCATTAGTGAGATGGAGCAGAAAGGTGGCCTTCACTCCCCTGGTGATGGACGAAGGCCATTTCTTTGTTAGTAGCAATCCTCCTTTATTGTCATAAAAGCCCCAGAATTGGAACCAACCATATTTTTTTTTCCAGTTTATTCAAATAAAGAGACTCATCCATTCCACCCAGAATAGATAAATGCAGAAACTACTTTAATGCCCCTAAAAACTATTTCTTTGTGTATTGTAGAGCCTCCTTCATGCCACCTCTGACTGAGTTTAAACTGACTCTCCCTGAAAACTTAAAAAGCACTTTAAATTCCTCAACTGGGAGGCAGGAGAACTGGATTCTAACTGTCTGCATCTCCAGCAATTCAATTTTGTCAAAGTAATCTGGTCATGCTGTGGCTCTATCTCCCCTAATATTTTTTTAAAAAGTCCTTAGAGCAGATACAAGATTTTTAAATGTGAAAGTGTGAGAAGTGAACAGAAACAAGAACTATAGGTTGAAATAAATTTCATTTCAGTTTTCAAATTGAAACTGTTTAAGTCAATCTTGGAAAATGATCACCCATGCCCAATACAAAACTATCAGAATCAACAACTTCAAAAGAGGGAATGGATTTTGCTGAAGAACCAAATGATATGCCAGCAGAGCTTATGGATTTGCAGTCAGCCTTACCTAATCCATCTTTGCTACTAGGTCACTTTAATTTACTTAACTATTTTACTGCACCACTTTACTTTTAATAATATTTTGCACGGAAAAAACTACAAAAATCCCAAAACAGGTCTGATTCTTTACTGTTGGAGCCATCAGGGAAACCCCACAATCTAACACATACCTATTCACTATCGTCTTATCTTTTGAATACTTCAAGCCTTAAACAAAAGCCCTTCCTCAGGAAATCCATCCTAATTTAGAACTTCATAACAATTATTACCTATCCTTCTCTTCCACTTACTGATAAGACTCAGATCAAGACATATTTCTTTCTTAGCGTTTTAGTAAGAGATTACCTTAAGTCTCAGGGACTCCCACCTCTGTAATGAGTAATTTATAACTGATATGGGTACTGAATACATGGTTACCAAGAAAATACATACATGATAAAGGTCTGAAAGGTAATAAGAAATGCTGTACAAGAAGTTAAAGAACTAGAAGGTCATCTGAACAAGGGATCCATAGCACTAGATATGGAAACCAAGAGTGATTAAGACTAATCATAAGGGGGATGGAATATACATAGATATCAACTAAGAGAAGAGTTGGAAATGAATAGAACCTTTTCCTTCTGTGATTGTTCATCATTTACTTTCCCATATTTTGCTTAACTTTCATGCCTGCAAAACAGAGAGAGAAAATAGTATCTAAATATAGGAGTGACAGTCTATGATGTGCCCCAAACTCTGCCTACTGTAGGGGGAACACAAAATTATAAGGCAGGAGCCACACCAGAAGGCAACTTGTAAACTAATTTTAAGCCATGAAAGCAAACGATGACCATAAATTTAATATCAAAATCAGAATGATGTACTATAGACACTGCATGTTTCAACTGCACCCAAGCAGCAGAGAACCATGTGGAAGAGATGCACAAGGACATAACAGAGAAAGGCAGGGATTGCCTCATACCAAAGGGATAGTAAGAGACAGTGAAGGAAGAAGAAAGGAAAGAAGACATCTCAGGAACTGATAATGATAATGATGATAACAGCAACATTTCTGTCTTTTTACAATTTCAGGCACTGTTCTACATAGTTTATATGAATTGTCTCATTTTCTTTTGCTAACAAACTTGTGAGGTAAATACTGATGTGTACATGCTAGTCACTTCAGTCATGTCTGACTCTTTGTGACCCTATGGACTGTAGCCTCTCAGACTCCTCTGTCCGTGGGTATTCTCCAGGCAAGAATACTCGAGTGGTTCACCATTTCCTCTTCCAGGGGATCTTCCCAACCCAGGGATCGAACCCATGTCTCTTATCTCTCCTGTATTGGCAGGTGGGTTCTTTACCACTAGCACCACCTGGGAAGTCAGCTGCTCAAGGTCACACAGCTATTAGAGACAGGATTCAAACTCAGGAATGTTGGCTCAATTCTTAATGACTACAGAACACTGCCTCTCCTGGTGAATACAGAGAAATCGTTTGCATCTTCTTCTTGTCTAATATAGTTATTGACCAGTCTTTGTATTCCTGCATTTCTGTAGAAGAATGAAATTTTTAAACCCAAGGCAACAGTGTGAAAAGCAATGACCGCCTCCCTCAAGAAGACAGACACAGCAACCTCACTACACACTGCCTTGTCCTTTATATGTCTACCTGTCCAGCTGACTGTCTATCCCTTCCTTCCTAGCCCAAACCATTAAGGAAATGGAGAAATCACAGGAGAAAAAAAAATAGGAGTGAACCCTGAAGCAGGGCAACAGAAAAACTGCAGGGAGAAAAAGGGGAAAAAATGAAATTATAGTTAAGTGAATCACCAATGTCAATATACCTAGTGTTTCACTTCTCAAAGCCTCTGCTCATGTTTCCTCTAATCAGAATTTATTATTTAAGTGATACAACAGTATTCCTAACTGCATGTAAGTCAACTGTTGAGCACATATCTTTGATAGCCTCAAGTACTTTTAATCTCCCAACCTACTCCTTTAATCCTCAGTGGCTATGCACGTGCCTTCTGTAACTGTCTCCCTCACTTTCTGAGTGTTTATAAATGTTTCAAAATTACCCAAGAGTAATTTTTCTATGTGCACTTCCTGATCATCCCATAACTAATCACTTCCTTCTGCGGTACCTCTATACCTTGTATTATAGAAACCTCTACAAACTCATCACTTGGTAATTAATGAATTTATATACTATTTTCTTTCAGCGAATTCTAGACTGCCATGAATATTCTTCTATTTGATTCATCTATTACCAGTGCCTGCTACAATGCTAAGCACTCAGTAAATATATGGATTCCTCGCAACACATGGTATTCACAGGAGATACACAAAGACAAGCAAGTCATACTGGTATCATCTGGGAGGCCAAACTCTAGCAAACCAATGTAATAAATGCTACAATAAAGAAAAGCACTGATATCACAGGGAAGAATGGCAGGAAATGAAGCTCTGATCAGGATTTTAAAAGTTCACTAGGCAGACAAGAGAGGAACAATTTCTAAGAGAAAAGACTATTTTTTAAAAACTCAAATAATGTAAATTCTTGGAAAATATATGCAGCTTCAAATGGCCGAGGAGTTGTGGTATATACACAAATGTAGCTGTGGATACAGCTGGATAGTGAGCAGAAGCAGGTAATGGAAGGCTATCCTCAGAGAGATTCTCCATCAACTGTCTCTGCTTTTCCTGAATCAGGGAGCAGTTGTTTCATGCATCCCAAAATCAGATCCACTTCATCAATGTGTTAATAAAGAGTGTTTTACTGAAGATTATATGGGAAAAGAGATGATTAAATATATCACAAACTATTTTGTAAATATTCTTTAAAAATCCCTCTAAGTAGTATCACCATATAATTTGCTATCTGAACAAGGGCCCGTGAATAATATCCCTGAACCATTATGCACAGACCAGCACATTCCAGGGAAACCAGGTTGTTTGGTCACCCTCTGCCTTTAAGCTGTATTCTCCCTTAAACTTTCTCCTGTGCACAGATTAACTGTCTCCTCTGTTTCCCAGTTTTCCCATGATATTCTGCCCAAGTCTCTATCAACCTTCCCTCCCATTTCACCTTCCTTTCCTTACCACCTTCTCCTCTTCCTCCACCAGCTCTTTCACTGTCTCTCTTTAAGGTGTAAAGCAATGAGCCCTCTATTAATTTCTCCCATTTATATCATTATACTCAGCGAAGAGTTTTCTTCATAATATAATGATGATGGAGTGGTAAAGAATCCTCTGCAATGCAGGAGAGGCAAGAGATACAGGTTGGATCCCTGGGTCAGAAAGATCCCCTGGAGAAGGACATGGCAACCCACTGCAGTATTCATGCCTGGAAAAATCCATTGACAGAGAAGCCTGGTGGGCTACAGTCCACAGGCATCTTTGTAGATGCCAGTATTCAAGTCATCTCTTTGTATACCCTTCTCCCCCACTACGGAGTGGACCTACAGGTGTGACCAACAGTACAGGAAAAGCATTAGTATGCAACTTCTGAGGCTAGGCCATAAGAAGTATTGAAGCTTCCACCTGGCTTCAATATGCTCTGGAATAGGCCAGTTGACTTCCCCAGGGAACTCCCCACTACATAGAGAAGTCCTTGTAGAGAAGTGAGGGTCCTGAACAACAGAAAGTACCACTTGCCAGCCATGAGAGTGGGCTTCCTTGGAAATGGATTTTCCAGCCACAGTCAAGCCTTCAGATGACTGCAGCCCAGCACATACCTAACTGCAACTGCATGGGATATCCTAAGTGTGAACTGATGACCTGTCTAAATTATGACCAGCAGATACTACCAGTGCTTCCTGTTTAAACCATTACATTTTGTTGTGATTTGTTGTGGAGCCATAGATAATGAAAACACTCTCATCCAAATTAATCAAACACAGGGAGCATCTCTCTCCACATCTCTGAATATAAGCGTGTTTTTAAGCCTTATAGTCTAAGCATGACGAGATGAGCAAAGAAGTTCATTCCTTCCAGCACTTGATATTCATACCTTTTGCACTCTCCTACAAAAAAGAAATTCTGATTCTATTAAAAATGGAACATATTTCCTTAAGCTCTTAATTTTTCATTCTTGATCATTTGATTTTTCAATTATATCAATCACCAATATTCAGAAGTTATTTAAAGGCAGAATTGATCAAAAAAAAAAGAAGTAGCCATCTAGATGAAGAGAAGAATTATTATTGACTAAGTGTGTTAAGTTCTTCTAAAAGGCAATAAAAAATGACACTGAAAGATTATTAAATAGATTTATATTTTTTCATTAGACTGTGAGATTGGAAAACTCACAGGAAAACTGGTTGTCGCTCTTCTCAGCTGGTTATCTTCTGCTGCCCTTTTCTTAGTATCATATCAAAGTTGCTATTTTTGGTGACCACTTGTTTAATTAGTATATCAGTTCAACAGATGAAACAGAGCAGCTTAAAATTTGAGTCTTTTCAACAAGTAAGTTATTTTCCTCTCAAAAAGGTCTGAGTTAACAAGACTCCTCTGCTCAGGTATAGAGACCCAGACTCCCTTTGGTGGGTGGGGACGGGGCGGGGTGTACGCCATGACAGAGTTATGTATGTCTTTGTCCAAATGCTCTATGACAGAGTATAGATGGGTGGGAGGCAGGGGAGGAAGTGTTCATTATTTTTTTTTTCCACATCCAAATGGCTGTAACATACTCATGTATACATAAATTACACAGTAAAGTTGGGAGCTTTAATCTCTTAGTATTTTTCCCTCAGCAATATATGTTGCACATGTGTCAGACTCTCCAATGGATATAAATTTTCAGAATCTCTCCTTATAGCCATAGACAAATTTATTCAGCTTTTTTTTATTCTACATCTCTTCTGATTAATATTAAAATATCAGTCAATTCCCCTTAACTCTCCACTCCAACCAGGTTTTGAGAATTGCTGACTCAAGGCAATGGCTGAGGCAATGCATTTCAAAGACTGCTATTCCATTTAAACTATGATAACTACACCTAGACTACAGAGATGGGATGTGAGGTGATTTATTACAGAAGAAGTGTTTTTCTTCCCACACAAAAGCTTCATAAAACAACATAATGACCATTTCCTTGCCAAAGGACTTGAGTGATGATTTTCTCCATCTGTAAAACTCAAATTAAACAACCTGAATCATGTCATTTTTAAATTGCAAATGATCATTATATGATTCAATTACAAATAGAAGTTCTCATTATCTCATCTTTCTTCTTGCATCTCTAACTATTCCTGTGATAAATATCCTTAAAACTCCATCTGTATAGCAGGGTGTGATGAAAACACAGATTCAATGCAATAAATACTAACAGCACTCACCATGTGACAAACACTATAATCACTTTACTGATTAGGGAATAACCACGTCGAAATCCCAAAGTATCTGACTAAAAAGGATTTAACCAAGCAAATGTAGGTAATAAGGGAAATATTGCCTTGAGTGGATTCCATCAAAGGTCTAAGGGAAAGAGAGTGGCACATTCAATACACTCTGTGAAGGTCTCAGAAAACAAGAAATGGGCAAGCCCTGAGGCTGGAGATAGATTCACCAACTGTATCATGCAGGAGACTTTGGGGATTTTATTCATATGTCAATTGAAAACCACTGCAGAATATCAGGCAGAGGACTGAAATCAATGTTTTCTGGAAGAAATCATCCTGTATCTCATGAGAAGAAAGCAAATGGTGGTAAAAATAGAAACTGGGCATGGAGGACAGGCAAGGCTGAATGCAGGCAAAGTCATTGAGGAAGCAACTGTGATAATCCAAACAAAAGTTTAGAGATTGACTGTGGCTTAGATTAGGGGTATGGGTGGAGAGAGAAAATGTGAATGGATCTGAATACCAATTAGCAGGCATAATTGATACAAATTGCCTAGGAAGAACACAGCAACTGAGGGAAAAAGATGTTAATGCAGTTATTCTGTATAGTAGCAGTCTAGGCAACTTCTTTTGATCCTTATTCTCAAAATGTCTATGGTAAGCAATACTCAGCAGGAAAATGGACCTAATTGGAATCTGCAAATTTGTTTATATTATATGAGTGCAATAATGTAAATAATGCAAGAAAATGACCCTTCAGGGTACCTACAAAAATGACACCAACAGTGTTGATAAAACTATTGACTCTTTTTTCTTCTGATGGGGTTTGCAAATACTTTGCAAAAAGTAATTTATCTTTCATGTATTCAATTATGCATTCAATAAATATCTATTGACCATCCATACTCTGCCAGTCACTCTGCTAGGAAGAACCGAGTATACAGCAGCAAAAAACAAAACCTGGTAACAACACATACCTTCCAGAAGTTCACATTCTGGTGTGTGTGTGGCATTCTAGTGTGTGTAGTAGGAGGTTAGGGGCAGCTATCAGACAATAAACAAGGTAAATAGAATATTATAGAGCATGCCTAATAGTCATAAAACTGATAGGTGGGAAATCTTGCTTATTAATTGCCAAAATAGACATTTTCAAAACCAAATAAAAGATGGAAGAGGAATGGAATTACTAGAAGTCCAGACTAGATGGACTCCTATGCCATCATCCCATTGTCCCTACCACTTAGTAGCAAGCTTTCATTCCCACTAACTGACCTCAAAACATTCTGCTTGACACAGTATAGTTCTTATTTGGTTGTATTACCATTGCTGAAGATGTATTTTTTCATCTTTTCAAGCCTAGACTTATGAATAGACAAACCTTGGAAACAGCAGAGGCCCATTGCTTTTATATTTTAATAATAAACATATCACAAATCAACCTCACTTTAAGCATAAAGTCTTGATGTATGAAAAGACATTATTAGGAAAAATTCATTATAAATCTTCCATCTCAAAGAATACATATTTGTAAATGGAACTTTTCCATCAGAAAATGTAACTTTAATAATTTACATGTTTCAATGCCATTCTCCCATATCATCCCACCCTTGCCCTCTCCCATAGAGTCCAAAAGACTGTTCTATACACCTGCGTCTCTTTTGCTGTCTCGCATACAGGGTTATCGTTACCATCTTTCTAAATTCCATATGTATGTGTTACTGTACTGTATTGTTGTTTTTTCTTCTGGCTTACTTCACTTTGTATAATAGGCTCCAGTTTCGTCCACCCCAGTAGAAATGATTCAAATGTATTCTTTTTAATGGCTGAGTAATATTCCATTGTGTATATGTACCACAGCTTTCTTCAGGGCTGGTACACCAGGATGACCCAGAGAGATGGAATCAGGAGGGAGGTGGGAGGGGTGTTCTGGAAAGGGAACACATGTATACCCATAGTGGATTCATTTCAATGTATGGAAAAACCAACACAATAATGTAAAGAAAAAAAATTAATTAAGAAAAAAAGAAAATGTAACTTTGAAAATGTGGTCTCATAAACATTATCTTTTGAGTCTCACAAACCTAATGTGAATTTTACCTGGAGCTGTATCTGTGTGGACAGAATTATACACATGACTCACAGAATATCACTCTGCCATCTACTAGCAACCAATAGAATTGCAGCCTCTGAGGTTGAAAGACAGTTGAGAATTGCATATTTGTGCCTGTAAACAGTAAACAATGGAAGTCTGTGAGAATAATCACAGCTGCACTAAACTTTTTGAATGATTTTAGGTTTTCAGGAGAATCATTTTGCAGCTAAGTAAAGGGAACTGTGCATATTCTGTCTTCTGTTTTACACTCTGAAGATGAAGTTTGTATCAACTACAAACCAATGTGTATGTTTTTTAAAGGGTAGAATAAATGTGTTCACTTAATATTCATGACCCATTTGGTACCATGTCTTAAAAATTAATAGCATGCAAAAGGTTGTGTTTTTAATGAAACGATTTGAACATTCCTTACAATGTATGATGACTAAGTTTGTTTTATACAATGAAAGTAATTCACCAAGTACAGCATGATTAGCTGTTCACTGCAAAGGGTACTCCACAAATCCCCATGCTAGAAGAATTATGATTTGGGGGTAAGCTATTTCAAACCTCAATAACTTTGTTCCCTTTGGGTAATGGTAGGAATATGTTTTATTGATTTTTCTCAAAACATCCAGTGCTTTTCAATGAGGCAAAAGTTTCAAGTATCTTCATGCAGTAATTTCAAAACTCCCCTCAAACTATAAACAAAGATTCTTTTTCATATATAGTTTAGTGAATATAAAGCAATACATATTATAATGAAGATCAGGCTGAGAACAAAAAGAAAAGGTAATTATAGATAAAAATCATCATCCAAAGTAATACCTTTCCCAGAGAGCCAGGAGCATGCCTCTCTAGCACATGGTATTTAACCCTTCCTTTCACAGGACATGTACTTTCTTTTAAAATACCAATCTGTACAACAATAAGGAAGATTAAAACAAATAGCATATCCATCATCTAACTATAAAATTTTTACATAATTATAACCTTACTAATAAGTAAAAATTATTCCAAAATATATAGAAAATGTATCTGTAGGTATTAAATGATTCAGTGAATTTTCTTTTAACCACAAAGGAATGAACTATTAGAGTTTTTTAGTATAGATTTTAAGGCATTTCTTCAATTAGTAGATAACTAATTAGAGTTAATAGCTCATCATATATAAATACTTTTTGGATAATCTAAACATTCTCCTGGGCTTTCTCAGGTGGTAAAGAATCTGCCTGCAATGTGGGAGACACAGCTTGGATTCCTGGGTCAGGAACATCCCCCAAGAAGGAAATGGCAACCCACTCCAGTATTCTTGCCTGGAGAATCCCAGGGACAGAGGAGCCTGGCGGGCTACAGTCCATGTGGTCACAAACAGTCAGACATGTCTAAGTAACATCTTTATTTTTCACAAACATTATTCTATAAAGAGGGACTAAGTGGAGAAGGGGACTATGGGTGACTTTTGTGTTTCCTTCTTATATTTTTTGTGATTCTGGATAGAAGTTTTCTAAAAGCTGTCATCTTTTAAGATAAATTTATGAACATTATTTCTTTCTTGATCAGATTCATCTATAGATGACAAATTTCTCTCATCTACAACCAAATTATCATAAATTTCAAATGATTAATATACAACTAAAAATGCTACCAATTTTCTCCCTTGATATAAGGAAATATTACTTAATATTAAAATTTTTACTGTGCATCTATGTTGTACTTCTATGGACTTCCCTGGTTGCTCAGCCAGTAAGGAGTCTTCCTGCAATGCAGGAGACCCGGGTTCAATCCCAGGGTTGGGAAGATCTCCTGGAGAAGGAAATGGCAACTCATTCCAGTATTCTTGCCTGGAAAATTGCATGGATGGAGGAACCTGGCAGCCTACAGTCTACGAGGCCACAAAGAGTCAGACATGACAGACTTCACTTACATGTTGTACTAGACATGTTCATTTTTAATCATCACAGAAATCCCCTGAAGCAGTATCATTCTCATTTTATAAGTAAGAAAACTGTAGCCCAGTTAAATATGTTCCCTAGACTTACACAACTCATAGTTTATGATTTTAATCCTTGTCTAGAGGACTCGAGTTCTCTTAACTATACTTCACTACAAGGAAGAGAGCTGGAAACTTATAGGGATTTAAAATGAACAGAAAAGTTTGCTCTTCCAAGACTGTTTTTACCATCTAGTTTTAAAGGAAGATACAAGAACACTAAATGATTTAAAATAATTATAATATTGCTAATATCCATTTGTCATACACTGTGCTAAACACTTCGCATGAATCATGCCCTTTATTCCCACAAATGCCATCTGACAAGTTTCTACATAAATGTCGCTTTCTCTGAGAAGTAATCTTCAGCCCCCTGATCTACACTAGGCCCCCAAGGTGCAGGTTCACCATAAACCATCCTCTTTCATCATACTCCTTCCAGTTTTAGATTTTCTATTTCCTGGGTAAAAGGCTTCATGAGGGAAACAAAAGTGACTCCTCTTTGCCCCCATTCTTCCCACAAGATCACATTTTAAAACAGTGGACAGAGGAAAAAATTGAAAGTACTTATCTTTCCTGAGGCACTCAAAACAACAGTTAAGTATCTACTCAATCCACAGTAAATTTTTTTCTTGTTCTACCAGTTTTTTCTTTTAAATTTGTGCAAAGTTGTGTTGGTTTCTGCCATACAACAATACAAATCAGTCATAAATATACATATATCCCCTGTCTTGATCCTCCCTCCCTCCCTAGTCCCACTCCTCTAGGTCATCGCAGAGCACCAGACTGGGTTCCCTGTGTTATACAGCAACTTCTCAGCAACTACTCAGTTTACACACAATAGAGCATAGATGTTGATGCTGCCTTCTCCATTCATTCCACTCACTCCCTTCCACACTGTGGACTTCTGGACATAGGACACTATTTCACTCAGTATCTCACTGGCGCTGTAGCTACCACCAAAATCTTTCTCTGCTAACCTTCTAAAACTACCTCTGAACTCCAAATTTTGCCTCATGTTCTTCATTCTCCACCCTCTCTCATCTTCTACATCTCTTAAATTTCAAACCTGGCCTTCTTTCAATTCAGAGGCTCTATTGATTATTCTACAGCTTCCCAAGTGGCTCAGTGGTAAAGAATCCACCTGCCAATAAGATGACCAGGTTTGATCCCTGGGTGGGGAAGATCCCCTGGAGAAGTAAACAGCAACCCACTCCAGTATTCTTGCCTGGGAAATCCCATGCACAGGAGAGTCTCGTAGGCTAGAGTCCATGGGGTTGCAAAGAGTCAGACATGAATGAACGAACACACACACACACACACACACACACACACTGATTATTCTAATTCTACTCAACAAAGGCTCAAAGACTGGGGTGAAAAACATAGAATGACAGAGGGGAAAAGGGGACAAATGTCTGAGATGTGTCCTGGTACCCAAGAGGACTCAGTGAGTCACAGGACAACCTGAGTGAGAAAAGTACTAGGTCTTCTCCATGCCCTCAATTTCATTTCTGCTTCTTCACTGAACATGAAATATTTTATTTCTGGTAATGGATATTAACTATTCCTCAAATAACAAGAGCTTAGCAAAGAAGCTTTATAAATCAATGTAACAAATCTGCTCAAAACAACAAAATCTCTTAAGACAAAAATAGATCCAAAAACATTAAGACCAGATTGGATAGTGACTGAAGATATTAAGAAAGAATGTGAAAGTTGAAGTAAGTGTAAAATGTCTAATTTGGAAGAAATTTTTAAGAGGCATGTTTTCCATTGACCATCCAAGTGCTATTTCAAGAACACTCTAGAATGCCTGTAAAGATGCATGCTTACGTGTGGGTGGGCATGTGTGTCCACGGTGAAGATCACCAAAACTAGGACAATCAAAACCTGATACCATTAAATATCCTGATTATGAGTTATACTTGTGCTAAGTTGCTTCAGTCACGTCTGACTCTTTGGACTGTAGCCTGCCAGGCTCCTCTGTCCACAGGATTCTCCAGGCAAGAATACTGGAGTGGACTGCCATTTTATCTTCCAGATCTTCCTGACGCTCACATGGAACCTGCATCTTCCTTACTGGCAGGCAGGTTCCTTACCACTAGTGCCACCTGGGGAGTTATCCTTAATTGTACATTTACATCTGTATGTCTCCAATTAGAGTAGACAGGCCACTACAGAGATTCTCATGGGGAGTTTGGAGAGATTTGAAACAGCATTTTGTTACTCATACATATTACTCATCTTCTGACTCACGGTGCTTGCATGAGACTGCAGCCAGACCTGCAACTCCCCCAACTTCCCCTGCATCTCATTCAGTATAACTAACTCCTGGGCCAGGTGCCTATGTTTCACAACAAGACAACAAGCTCCTGAATTTCTGCAGGACATTCATTTCATCAAAGTCAAAAGTCACAGGAAGTGACACTTCAATCAGTCCTCACCGACTCTAGCTTGTGTATCCCAACTCGCTCTTATTCTCTCCCAATTTGTGTCTCTCTGCCCTTCACAACTGCTTGGGGACTTTAAGCTCCAAGATCAGATCAGTTGGGAAGACAGTGAGCAGTGCAGAGACTCAGTCAATTCCAGAATTTCAAGATATCTAAGTCCTATGTGTGTGTGTGTGTGTGTGTGTCTGCTTCTCCCTTTTAACCCTGACTGATATATACTGTCCGAGTCAATGAACATAAGGATTCTACCTAATCATTTAGCCAAGAGTTATTTAGCACATACTCTGTGCCAAGTACTATTTTAACCATTGGACACACACTGATACAAGTAACAAGAGAGACACTCCTCCCCTCATGTTGTCTGCATACTAACTAGGAAGATGGAAATAAATGAGCATGTAAATAAGCAAGCATAAAATTCAGATGATGTATTAGTTTGCTATCGCTGTTCCAACAAACTTAGTTGCTGCAAACAATTCAAACTTATTATCTTACATTTCTGGAATTCAGAAGTCCAAAATGAATCTTGGCTAAACTTAAGACAGGTTTCTCTCCAAGGATCTATGACAGAATGCCTTTTATAGCTTCAGAAGACCACCTGCATTCCTTGGTCTGTGCCCCTTTCTCCATATGCAAAATGCATCTCTCCCTCCCACTTTTGCTTCCATCATCACCTCTCCTTTTTCTAACTGACCCTCCTGCCTCCCACTTATGAGGACTCTTGAGATTACATTGGACCCGCTCAGATAATCTGAGATAATGCTCCCATGTCAAAATTCCTTTTCCCATATAAAGGAACACTCATAAATTCCTAGCCATTATTCAGTCCCTCAGATAAACTGTTTCCATAGAAAATTAACAAAATAAGGGAATGAAATGTTAACTTATATAGGGTAGTTAAAGATATCCTCACAGAGAATTTCTTTTCAGCAGAAACCTGAAAGGTAAGAAGAAAAGTATTCCAATCTAAGCAGGAATACTAAGAAGTATTAAGACTGTAAGGGAGAAAAATCTGGATGTGTTCCTGGAAAAGAAAAATTGCTCTGCACAAACTGAGCAAGAGGTGGTAGGACCAGGCCTCAGAGATTTGAGGCCAGATCTTCTAAGGCCTTGTGCTAAGCAGCTTGGGTTTTATACGTCAGTCACTGTGCTAAGATTTTATTACTGCTGCATTCTATAGGAGAAACTTTATCTAAGGTGGAGATGCAGCAGCCTCTAAAGTGAGTGAACAAAACCAACACATGAGGATCATCTCATGCCATTGGATCTTAAAGACCTGTATGTATCAGGGCCCATAGAAATGGTACAAGTATCTATACTGCACACCAGTTTCCCAACTCATGGGCTAGCAAGCTGACTCTCTGCAAGTAGCATCAACAAACAGAAGGAGCCTAGGAAAAGATCTTTCCTGAACTTCTCTATATTTCAGCCAGGCTGTTTACTGAAAAACGAATGAATATTTTTTCTCCAAAAACAACTGGAAAACTGATTTTTGTTTAATGAGTACAGGTACTTTGGGGAAAGGGCTTCCCTGGTGGCACAGTGGTAAAGAATCTGCCTGTAGGAGACGCAGGTTGGATCCCTGGGTCAGGAAGACCCCCTGAAGAAGGAAATGGCAACCCATTCTAGTATTCTTGCCTGGAAAACTCTATGAACAGAGGAGCCTGTTGGGCGTCCATGGGGTTTCAAGAAGAGTCAGACATGACTTAGCAACTAAACAACAACAACTTTGGGGAAGAAGTCATGCTTTTAACAATGTTAGGTCTTCTTTTCATGCTTTTCTAGTCTACATTGTTCTAGTGATGAAGAAGTGATTCTATCTGCAGTCAGTTGAAGAGCGACCAGGAGGTAGGGAGATAGATGTATGAAATATGCATGTCACTTAACTTTGAGGAGTTTTGCTAAGAAAAGAAAGAGAAATTGGATGGTACTTGGAGGAAAATAAGATCTTAGGAGGGTTTTTGTTAAGATGGGAGATATGTTAGTATGCTCACTGATGACAGAATGATGAGGAGAAATTTGTTGATAGAGGCAAAAGCAGGAAAACTGCAGGGGTTAAGCAGTTAAAAAGTCAGTGAGAAGGAAGAGGATTCATGCTTAAATGAAGGCTCTGGCCTTAGATCAAAGCAAGGACAGTTCAAACTGAAAGTCATATTTCTCATTAACTAAAGGATTGACATTCTGTTTTTGTAACAGTCTCTTGAGTTTTGTTAGCAGGAAACAGCATCCTGAACGTGAGTACTTCATGACACTGAAAAGGCTGCACTTCTAAGTCTTTAAGGCTGTCAGCATCCTACTAAACTGTGGCAAATCCACTGAGGGAAAGACCACCTTGTGGGGACCTGTCTGGGAGTCTAGCCAACAGCCCATTGATGACATGACTTCCCTCTAAGTGAGTTCAGTTCATGCTCTGTAGATCTCAATTCACAGACATATTTTTTAAAATAAGTGTAACTTTAACAAATAGTCATACATCATTTTTAATTGATATACTGAACCATTTAGCATGAAAGCAGCTGCTTTCTCTACCCATACGCATTGGGTGGGAATTCTCTAAGCATAGAGATTAGCCAATTAAAACCAAACAGTAGAGAATATGACCAGAAAATCACTTCCAGGTTCCACACAAGAGCATAGAAATAAGACATAGTTTTCTACCAGGTATATTGTTGGAGTCAATATATAAATCTTTTATTTGGTATTCTATTTTATTACTAATTTCTGTGCTTAATTGGTAGCTGACTTATACATTTTTCACAGTGGAGTGAAACATCTATGCCAGAATGCATTAAGACACTGCAAATCAAGGTTCTGTTCTAGTGGGAAACTGGGGAAAAAAGCTGAAAGGTATCGATGCTGTTATGCAAATAAGAAAAGCCCAAGAAGAGAGAGTTCTATCACTTCTTTGATGGATAGAAATGGGCTTAGGGTTGACAGGCAATCTAAAAATTACTATTACCTCTTATTACATCCTTCCAAGCATTTCCGTTTGTGCAGAATGGGATTTTAAACATCTTGATCAAGCAATAGGAATCTGCCTCATCTCCTGACACTGATGATCATCTGGCAGGGCGATACTGTTGCTCTAACTGGCATCCTCAGGTGGTTATGAAACTACATGAGGCATTACTCAAGAAGTAGCTTGTGATTGGAAACAGCCAGCAGAAATTTAAAAGCAAGTATCATTTTGCCACTCATGAAATGATCAAAGGTTTCATAGAGCTTTATACCTATGAGGGCCAGTATATAAGATTCACTCTAATCTCAAGATGTAAATTTTAATATCTTCAATTGTCTTGGATTCTTAGACTTGTAAGACTTTAAACCTGTTCAGTTTCAAAATGTTCAAATAAAGAAATGGAAGCCACCCATTGTAATACAACACTCCCATCATGGGGCAAAGGCTAGCTATGGAAGTCAGTAGTCATGAGTCATACACCATTACTTTCTCCAGTTTATAATTTTAGAGCAAAAATATGATAGATGTTTCTTTGATTTTTTTACAAACTCAAATTCCCACAGTTTATCAAGTAAATTTGAGACGCTCTCCTTAAAATACTTGAGGTCTTCTGGCAATAAAGTTATACCAATCACAAAGTAAATCTCAGAACAGGAAGGTGACCACAGTATTCTCAGCTTCTCTATACTTCAGTTTTCTCACCTGTAAAATATGGAAAGAAGTGTCTACCTTCTAGACTGATTGAAAAGATTAATTGGATGATTATAAAAATATTGGGTTCAGAATCTGGTACACAGTGTTCACTCAAAAAACAGTGACTGTCATTATAACTATTGTTCTCTTTGTGCAAAAAGCAAGAAGACATGTTTTTATCATAGATTCAAAAGCCTGAAAGGAACTTTTAAAAGGCATTTATTTATCTTTCTTGTTCTGTGTATGAGGGTTAAATCCCACTTATCTACCCTGACTTCTGTTTCAAATGACTCTAAGAAGATACAATAGTTCTTAGTGGATTATTATGATTATGTAAATAACGTTAATTGTTTAGGTTACCTACAATTGTTTTTCTCAAGAGATTTCTGCAATTCTAAAGCAAAGCAGCTGACAGCTTCTAGGGACAGTATCTTAATTAACAATTATTGTGCAAAAATCTTTCTTCTGACTAGGCAGGGGGAGATAGGTTGTTAGGAGGCAGGGAGAGATGTATTAGAGATGTCCAGAGAGCAAGGGGCCTTTGTTATCTTAAAGCGTCTCTTCTTTGCTAAAGAAAGCTCTCCGATTAGACAGAAAACTGTCGCAGGAGCATAAAAGCCATTTTCAGCACATTTTTTAGTTGGACCAGTGAAATGAGAACATCTCTCCTATTGCAGCTGCCAATTATTTAAGAGGCAAAACTCAAGAAAGTCAGAAGCGAGTCTTAAGCATGAAATGATAAAGTAGCAACCAGAACTGCGCACAGCTAATGGCTGGCTTTATGGTTCTTTAATAAGATGGGGCTTAAAGAAGCTGAGAGAAAATAAACTCCAACTTTACTTCATTAGGACTAGAAGTCTTAATATGTGTACGAAGGGGAACACATATATACCCATGGCAGATTCATGTCAATGTATGGCAAAACCAACACGATAATGTAAAGAAAAAAATAAATAAAATAAAAATTAAAAAATATGTTGTCCAGGATGCAGAAGTTGCTATGCCTGATCCGTATTAGGCATGGACAACCTAAGAAATGACAGGCAGCACTCTTTAAAGAAAAATGAAGAATCAAACTCAAAATACAGATAAGTACTCCTAAAAGGTTTTAAATACAGATTATAGATATAACTAACCAAAGGTAAGATTCAAAATGAATCATATCCCTAGGACTATCCCTAATTAAACTGTAGCAGAGATTTATCTACAGCCCCTATAAGATGTAGGCTGTAAATTTATACTTGAAATTTCATCCAAATAGGTATGTAATACACTTTTAGTAACTATGAAAGTTTCATAGAAAGGATCTTAATCACTGATACAACAAATACTTATGAAATACCTACTGAACTAGGAACCAAGTAACAGAGGAGGGGAAAAGTACATAATGTCAGACTTCAGGAACTTAAAATCCAGTAAGGAAAATGGATATTAAAACTAGACATAAAGCTTGTGCTGTCAAGAGCATGACAAAAGCTCCTAAGAAGGGATATGATTTAGGGAGGAGCAATGAAATTTAAGTTCTAACCTGAAAAACTGGCTAACAATTAAATAAAACACCAGACCATCTGACCTTCCTCCTGAGAAATCTGTATGCAGATCAAGAAGCAACAGTTAGAACTGGACATGGAACAACAGACTGGTTCCAAATCAGGAAAGGAGTAAATCAAGTCTGTATATTGCCACCCTGCTTATTTAACTTATATGCAGAATATATCATGAGGAATGCTGGGCTGAAAGAAGCACAAGCTGGAATCAAGACTACTGGGAGAAAGATCAATAACATCAGATATGCAGATGACACCATCCTGATGGCAGAAAGCAAAGAAGAACTAAAGAGCCTCTTGATGAAAGTGAAAGAGGAAAGGAAAAAAGTTGGCTTTAAACTCAACATTCAGAAAACTAAGATCATGGCATCTGGTCCCATCACTTCATGGGAAATAGATGGGGGAACAATGAAAACAGTGAGAGACTTTATTTTCTTGGATTCCAAAATCACTGCAGATGGTGACTGCAGCCATGAAGTTAAAAAGCACTTGCTCCTTGGAAGAAAAGCTATGACCAAGCAAGACAGCATATTAAAAAGCAGAGACATTACCTTGCTGACAAAGGTCCATCTAGTCAAGGCTATGGTTTTTCCAGTAGTCAGGTATGGATGTGAGAGTTGGATGGTAAAGAAAGCTGAGCACCGAAGAATTGTTGCTTTTGAACTGTGGTGTTGGAAAAGACTCTTGAGAGTCCCTTGGACTGCAAGGAGATACAACCAGGCCATCCTAAAGGAGATCAGTCCTGGGTATTAATTATAAGGATTGATGTTGAAGCTGAAACTCCAGTACTTTGGCCACCTCATGTGAAGAGTTGATTCACTGGAAAAGACCCTAACGTTGGGAAGAATTGGGGGCAGGAGGAGAAGGGGACAACAGAGGATGAGATGGCTGAATAACATCACTGACTTGATGGACATGGGTTTGGGTGGACTCTGGGAGTTGGTGATGGACAGGGAAGCCTGGCATGCTGCAATTCAAGGGGTCGCAAAGAGTCGGACATGACTGAGCAACTGAACTGAACTGTTGGAGAAGACTCTTGAGAGTCCCTTGAACTTCAAGAAGATAAAACCAGTCAATCCTAAAAGAAATCAGTCCTGAATATTAATTGGAAGGACTGATGCTGAAGCTGAAAATCCAATATTTTGGTCACCTGATGTGAAGAACTGACTCATCTGAAAAGACCCAGATGCTGGGAAAGATTGAAGGCAGGAGGAGAAGGGGATGACAGAGGATGAGATGGTTGGATGGCATCACCGATGCAACTGACATGAGTTTGAGTAGGCTCTGGGAGTTGGTGATAGACAGGGAAGCCAGGTGTGCTGCAGTCCATGGGGTTGCAAAGAGTTGGGCACTACTGAGCAACAACTGAACTGAATGAAGAGAAGGAGAATAAACATTTTGAGGCAAAGGCACTAGGCAGAAGAAAAGTTGGAATAGCTGAAGAGCCAGAAGAAGGCCAGTTAGGGTAGTGTGATAGCATCAAGGGAAGAGAAGATACACAGACAGTGACAAGATCAGACTGGCCAAGTAAAAAAAAAAAAAAATGTATCCTAAGTGCAGTGCCACTGAATGGTTTTAAGCAGAGTGTGTGAAATCATTAGATTAACATTTTAGAAAAAATAACCTGGCATAGTTCTGCATAGAGCATAATAGCATACGATGGCATGAGCAACTACAACTTAGTAGGGAGCTGCCATGGTCTAAGTGAGGCATGGTAGTGTTTCAGGTAAGAGACATGGAGAAAAATGGATTCATTCAAAGTCTATTCTGGAATAGACACCCATAGGTGATAGATTGGAATATTTCTCTGGCTTCTGGTTAAAATTACCAAATATGATTCCATTCACTGAGATAAAAACACAACAAAGTTAAAGGAAAGTGAGGGGAAGAAGTACAGTTCATCAGGTACATATTTCGTTAGAGACTAAAAAAGGGAATGAGAAAAGAGAAGTAGCACAGGAATATCAGTATCTCTGGGGTGAAATATAATTTTTAAATATATCCAATTTTATGATTGTACCCATTTATCTATATACATTTTGTTTGGGAATACAAGCCACAAATCTCAGCTCTTTTTAGATAAAGGGAGTAGCATGTCCCTAGTAGGACAGGGATTCTGACATCCCAGGGACTGATGGTTATCACAAGGTGGGCATGAGAAAGACAACTCCAAAAAATGAACCACCTCAGAACCAGAAAATTTGTCAAACAGTTTTGAAGTTTAACAAAAATAAAGGCAACTGAGGTTTGAATAAGATCTGGTATTAATAGAAAAGAAGAATCACCCAAAGAAATAAGTTAACAAGAACTCCGTTGTCAAAGATGGAGCTTTGATCAAGTATATAAGCAGACACTGAGAACCGTTTGTGATTTTTATCTTGAAATGACAATGTGGTAACTGTGCACAGATTAGCATAAAATGAGCTTATATGGGACACACTGAAGAGATGCTTGCTAGGTCCCCTGAGCCCAGGTGGGACAACTGTGGGCTCCCACAGGGACCCTGCATGGAAGGGTTATCATTGCTCATCTCACAGTGAGGGAACCCTGGAAATTGGTTTTGACAACTACTGTCTTCATCAGATGTATACCAAATATGCCTGGTGCAGCCTGTATAGTTATTGTTACAGAGTATACATTCAATCAATCTCAACAAAACCTTTGTATAAACTCCAGAGTTAAATTCCTCCCAGTGTCGTTTTTTAAAGATATGTGGACTGGGCAGAAACTACCTGATTCTTTCAAAATCTCAATGACAGAGGAGGAAAGTTTCTATAAACAGCAGCCTTTACAGAACACCGCCTTAACAACAGTTAACAGGCAATCTTGTAGGACTTCCCACTACAGTGGCACAGAGAGCGGCTAACTCATCAGAAACTACATTACAGATTTACAGTCTCTACCTTTTCTGACTTTTCATCTGAATGCCTCAGCTATGAAATCTCTTTTTTTGACCTTAGTGGAAATGGCTATCCTTTGTGAAATAACCTAGAAAGGTCTTTGTATCTGTTCTGTACACATTGGTAAATTTCCTGCATCTTTTCTTCAGAAGTTCCCAGGCTCAAACTCATTAATCACCCTCATTATTCTTTTCTAGACTCTCTATACACAAGCCCTCCTTGCTCTCTACAGTTAGAAGCCCAAAATTAGACTCCTTAGTAAAGGCTTGGCCAATGCCAAGATGACATTCTCATGAATTCTGCACATGTAAGAGTGAACTCGTCAAAAAGTTAGGTGATGCCTAGAAAGGTCTTATGAACTCTCTGAATCCTGTATGAAATAAATATGTAAGCTAAAACTGAAATAAAGATTTGTAAACAACCAAACTCCAAATCACATACCTGAGGTGCTAAGGCACCACTCACCACCTTCCTCCTACCACCCACCCACCCCACCACCCCATCTTTATTCCTGCCTATATAGATAAAAAAATTCTGGGTTGGTAGGAGAGCCAATAATGCCAAAAGGTAGAGAGAAATAATGCCAAAAAAGGACCAAGAGTTGGAACCTAATAAGCAGAGACCAAGGCTGAGCATATACAGTGTAAACTAGAAAGGATCTGCCAATGAAGAGAGGAAAAACTAATCTGGCTAAGAGAAGGACCCTGGAATCAGACTTCTGGGTCTGACTTCCGCATCAGCCACTTACCAGTTGTTTGACACTGGAGGAGTTAGACTTTCAGCCTCATTTTCCTCATCTGTCAAGTGAGGATCCTTATGGTACATAAATTATAGAGTTTAACAATCACATGAGTTAAGTATCTGTAACTGTTTACTAGATCTGAAATAGTCATGTTATAATCTTATGTAAACTTTTAAATAAGTATTTGTTAACTTGACTAAAATAAGCATTTAAAAGGGCACTTTAGGACATCTTTGCTGTTGAATCACTGGAAAAGTCCCAGGCATTGTCAACTCTCCAATAAACATGTACATTTTTTTTAATTTGATATAATTGTGTTACAATGTTGTGGTTTCTACTGCACAAGAAATTGAATCAGCCATAATTATATATACAGCCCCTCTCTCTTGAGCCTCCCTCCCCACTCCCATCGCACCTCTCTAGCAGCTTTCCATTAGCTATCTATTTTACATATAGATAGTGTATACACGTCCAAGGCATCTAAATTTTTAACCAACATGGTAGCCATGCCACTGGCATCAAGGTTGCAGTTAATATAAACCAATTTAATATACCAACTAGGCAGCTGGTAGAAAAAACTATGTATAACAGAGAACAAGAGATAAAATCCCTGACCCACATACTGTGACCTAACATTCTGGTCAGCAAGAAATAGAATTGAACTGTCCCTTCATGGAAGTCATTTAATTTCTAGCAGGAACTGAAAGCAAAGTTGAATATCTGTAAGTATTTGAAACTTGAAGTTTTTGGCAGAATGTTTTATCTTGTAGGGAAACCATAAGCTCACTTAATATTTCCATATCATGAATACTATACATAAGATACCTCTCATTTAAGCTTATAAATGATTATCCTTCCAATCAGTAGTACACACTAGAGCAGCTATTAATAGATTTTCTATTGTTGCTCTCAGCTGAATCTGTCAGTGCTTACCTATAGGCCTTAACAATTAAAGTTTTATTTTCTATTTTACTTAAAAGTCATAGATGAATGTAAAAGATCAGACACAAGTAAGTGTACAGTGTATGATTCCATAAAATTCTAGAAAATGCCAACTAATCTACAAAAATAAAAAGCAAGTCAGTGTTTGCCTAGGGCTGGGGTAGGGGTAAGGAGGGATGGGGCTTGAGGAGAGGACCACAAAAGGCCACAAGAAAAATTTAGGGTGATGGAAATGGTCTGTCTCTTTGTTGTGGCATAGTTTCATAGTATACTACTGTCAAAACCTACCAAATCATACAACTTCAATGGATAGTTTACAATGAATAAATTACATCTGGATAAAATTGACCTGAATAATAAACATCACAGGAAAATGTCTAGAATAACACACAGAATATAAATAAAACTGATCAAGAGTTTATACATGCTTCTAGCTATCGATCAAGTTCAGCTCTATTCTGGACTTCTCTAAAACACAGAGATATGATTTTTACCAGCACAAATTAATTTAAAACCAGCATCTTACAAAGGCTTGTAGAGCCAGGATGTCATCTAAGACAAGATGAAAAGTCTGTGTTTTTATAAACCTGACACTATGGGGAATAAAACAAGGAAATAAAGTTGGAGGTGCCTGTCTCTTTACAGAAAATGAAATGGGCTATTGCATGCAGAGTTGTCAGGAATATTACAGTTACTGATGGTTCAACCTGAAAAATTTTATGGAATCAGATGTTAAAACTCTTCTCAAAAGTTCTTAAATGGAACTACCACAAAGGATACTCTGAGTATTTCCCTTGTACTTCATAAAACCCTCCACCCCACATCAAAATTTTAGACTCCACATTTTAATTAATTATGCCTACAGACTGTTGGCACATGCAAGATCATAGGAAAGCCTTTATGTCTCACATAAAATACCATCACAGGATTACAACACATTATCACACTCATTTTACCACAAGCCTGACAAAATAATCAAATTCACTGAATTAAAACTCAATTATCTTCCTCCTTTAACCATCACAGCCTGCTTCACAAACTCCAAGTTCAATTATGGCTATATTTCATGACCCTCTTCTAGTCTATTACTCAATCCATCATACACTAAATAGCCCTAAGTCTAGTGTCTTTCATGTGATGTTTCTCACTCCTCCTGAATTATTCAAGGGAATAAAAAGAGGTCAGAGCAGTCTAGAAGATGACAGGAAGTAAGCAATAGAGAAGACCACAGGGTCCCCATCATTCCATTCACACCTAGCATCACACCATAAAGCAACCTGCAACTCTGTTTTTGCTTGTCCAGTTCACTCTGTCAACATTGTTGCTTGGGGATGGTCAACCCCTCTCAAGCTTAGGCTCTCTAGAGTTGACACCATTATGCCCAGACATTCACCTCAAAGCTCAAGTCCATGCCACAGTGACAAAGTCTAAGGGGGCGTTCCACAATAGCCACCTTTTCTGCCAAAGCTTCATTCACTACAGAGCTTGTGTTTGGAGTCCAAAGACATCACACTAGAATGGGCCACAAGCTAATTTTACTATCAGCAGTTTTATTTCAGGAACTCACTGTCCTTTGCACCTGAGCCTTGTTCAGAGAAACTAGTCCAGCCTTTACAGCTCTTCCTAGCTTCTTCCACACAGGATTTGAACAATTTTCATGAATTTGAGCAAATTCAAGACAGTGGAGGACAGGGGAGCCTGGCATTCTGCAGTCCATGGAGTTGCAAAGTGTTGGATATGACTTAGTGATTAAACACCACCACCTAGTTTCATATTCCGGGAAGCAATTCCCTCCTTTTCACAAGGCACAGTGATCCTGTTGCAGGATAATCCATCTCCTCTCTGAAGCTTCTGCATACCAGAAATTTCATGGGAAGAATAGCCTTGAAGGGCAAAAACATGTTTTGCTAAACCTTAACCACCAGAAATCAACCTTCTATATTCATTGGAAGGACTGATGCTGAAGCTCCAAAACTTTGGCACCTGATGTAAAGAACTGATTCATTGGAAAGGACCCTGATGCTGGGAAAGATTGAAGGGAGGAGAAGAAGGGAACAACAGAAGATGAGATGACTGGAGATGGCACCACCTACTCAATAGACCTGAGTTTGAGCAAACCCCAGGAAATGGTGAAGGGCAAGGAAGCTTGGTCTGTGCAGTCCATGGGGTTGCAAAGAGTTGGACACAACTTAGTGGCTGAACAACAACAACCACTAGAAAATGTGTATCTCCACCAAAAAAAAAAAAAAAAATGTTGCTGGTGCCCTAATCATACCCCATAGCTGTTACCATTTCTGGGAAAACCCTCCTTCCACCCAAGTGCAAGAACTTGGCCTGAGGGCTTTTTCTGGACACTTGGACACTCTGCCCCACACTGAACAGACCAGAAATACTTATGAGTTACCACAAATGAACATTCAAAGGAATGTTCCCAGAGCTCCCCTGCAGGCTGGGGCTCCACTTGCCCACCATGATCAATTGCTTGATCAATCACTTTCAGTGTCTTCTTTCTTTACCAAAGTTATCTGAGATCATCTCCCAGCAAACGACTTGCACCTAAATCCTTCTTTCAGAGCTTACTTCTAGAAGAATACAAACTAAGATGCCCACTTCCTAGTTCAGCATAATCAAGAGAACCCAGGCTGGAGAGCGGTCAGGAACAATGTCAGACATACAATCTCAGAACACTTCAGAAGAGCACAAAAACCAAGCAGGGAAGGTACAGGGAAGCAAAACTTGGCAGGTGGTCAACAATCTCTGCTCATAATTGGAGGAGTTAAGAGAAAGCAGAACACAGAGGTAGCACTGGGGAAAGAATTCATACAGAGATGATATGGGCTGTTAGCACTATGCCTGACTATCAGGCAGAGGGAAGCCCCGAGGAAGAATGCACAGGATCCTTAATCCTGAATTTGTGCTTTTCAGAGCATTAGAAATGAGACACCTTCACAGCAGGAGGAAGAATTCAGACATGGAGACTGGAATTGCTCCTCTATATTACCCAAGTGTGCTCACTCACAGGGCCCCAGGAGACCTTTAACAGTAAATCTTGTCTTTTCAGTAAGATTACACATTTAAACAGATTATTTGTACTGAGTATTCAGCAAAATTAAACCAGACATATAGGGCTACCTGTGTACATCAACAAATAAATCTCAAATAACAGCAACTGTACTGCTTTATCATTTAGAGATGATTACATACACTGTTTAAACATCACAGCCATTTTGTATGGTCAATAGGAAAAAGTGTCTTTTCTGTTCTCGGTTTTATATACACAGTGTCTATGAGTTTATCCATGGGTGCGTTGAATTACTATGGACAAATGGAGTCACTCAACCACTGGAATCTCAATGAAGTCTGGTAGTCAATTCCAGCCTAAATTATAAATGTTAATATTCCTTCAACTGACTTTCCACAACCCCAATTTCCGGATTCAAATCTCCAGCTCAGAATAAAAGGTAATATAAAAGTAACCATATTTTTGGAATTTTAAAACAGCAAGTTTTCCCCTTTTCACTCCTGCTTTCTCTTGAAAGATAGAGCTTATTTTGTCAAACACACACACAAGATTTTCTTTAGAAAAATTCCATTGAATATGTTTTTCTATTAAAGGATGTTTCAATCACTAAGTGTTTTATGTGACCAGTCCATTGCTAAGTATAAAAGTCTGGTCTTGACTATTTCATAGTTTGGAAAAACTGACACATCTGAAAACTAAAAGGAAGGTTGGATCTGCAGTTTAAATGATATGTAAACAATTGTTTTATATTCTTATAGGTAATACTAAGCAACAACTATTATCACAAATTTACATCACTATTTTAAGCTTCTAACCCTGATTCTAGAAAATTACACTTCAGTATCTGTTGATTATTCATGACAGGAAAAGAACTGAGCTATTTTCTTCATCTGGGGTTGGGTTGGGAGAGTAAGAAGGTATGAAAAATGAAAATACATAGCATTTGACTTGGAGAAAAAAATGGAACCAGACAAAACTGAGCAATTTTGTCAAGTTCTTTAACCTTCCTAATGTAATTGTCTAGAATATATTAAGGTAATAACATCCACAGGTTTTTAATGAGAGTTAAAAAAATGATTCTTAAATGTTTAGCATTGAGCCTGACACAGTATGTGTCTTAGTATTTAGTAAAGAATGGTTTTTAAAATAAAACAATTAAGACATAAATATTAAATGGAAAATGAAATTCTATAGGATTCACCAAAAACAAAAAAAAACAAAAAACAATAATCCTCCCTCACTCTAACTTTAAACTCTGTATTTGGACTCATTCTTTACTGTTCTTTTTGGTAAGGTCTTGGCCTATCTCTAAATTTTCCAGTCAATCTTAGATAAATTCTTAAGTCCTCTGGTTACGTTTAGTTACAAAATGCTACTCCCATATCAGTACTAAAAAGTGTATTAGTCCTGTGTAATGGTCAAAATTTCAACCTTCACTTACAGTTAACCTCTTCTGCAATTTGGGCCAACTTCGGCAGAAGTCTGCAGGGGCAAACTGCTCTCCCTGGAGCTTACCCTCCTCCCCTCACCCAGAGATTTCTAGCCATGGTTTCTGAGCCTGTCTTTTGCCCAGGAAGTCAGAATGAGGTCATTTGGTTGGGCCCTAATCCAGGAGGACAAATGTCCTTATAAGAAAAGGACAAATTTAAACCTAGACACACACACACAGCACCATGTAAAGATGAAAGCAGAGAAGGAATGATGCTTCCACAAGCCAGGGAACACCAGACTGCCCAAGTACCAGAAACTGGGGGAAGTGCCCCAAACAGATTCCCCCTACCTCACTGTCCTCAGAAGGAAGCAACCCTGCCAGTACCTTCATCTCAGGCTTCCAGGCTCTGAAGCTATGAGAAAAAAGGTTTCCATTGTTTTAAGCCATTTGGTTTGTGATACTTTGTGATGGTAACCCCAGCAAACTATATATTTTGCTATATATGTGTATACACAGTAGTTTGCATACTTATACGTATTATAAATTATGTATATAAAATGAAACAAACTACTTTCAATTATTTGAATATTTATTTTTCTATACCTAGGTTTATTTTATTTTTACCACAATTCTTCAAGTTGTCTCATTCAATACTTTTAATTGCAAAGAAAGAATAAACAATTCAGGAGGAATTTAATTTCTCATCACTTTTTAAGTCAAAGTTTTCACTTCAATTTCAAGATATAAGTTAAAATAGGAGTATCAGATATTAAAATTTGATAACAGATATTAAAATGTGATTGCCATCTTGATATAATACAATCAAATGCTTCTAACCCTTTGCTTAAGAAGCAATTCTTGAAGTTTATGGGTTAGAGATTTAAATTTTCCCTGGGCATCTAGAGTTACTTGGTCCATATTAAGAGAAGGCTTCCCTAGTGGCTCAGAGGGTAAAGCATCTGCCTTCAATGCAGGAGACCTGGGATCAATCCCCAGGTCAGGAAGATCCCCTGGAGAAGGAAATAGCAACCCACTCCAACACTCTTGCCTGGAAAATTCCATGGACTGAGGAGCCTGGTAGACTACAGTCCATGGGGCTGCAAAGAGTCAGACACGACTGAGCAACAACTTCATTTTACTTATATTAAGCAAAACAGAATTAATAGTAATGAAATTAGCAATTCCTTACTTTATTTCTAAGAACAACAGAGTTGAAATAATTTTTTTCACTTTTATTCCCTTCTAAGAGACTGAACATCTTCTAAATATGAGGAAAGGAGCCAAGTGAGGTTTAATAGAGTTCTGGATAGCCCAGGTGCATCTTGCTTCTTACCAAACTCTAATTTCAGATTAGGCATTCTAGAGGATGCCTTATTGAAAGACAGTTGTACTTAACTTCTCTGAAGTAACATCAGCCATTTATTTCTCCTCACTTTAGCATATGTTATTTTCCCAAAAACAGACAAAGAATTAACTTCTTACTCATTTAGACATCCGCTCTAATTGTTTTGAACTTTCTTGGCCAAATGGAGGAATCATTTTTCTGGTCTTAAAATAAAACAGTAGCATTGCTTTTCCCACCCAAGAGAAAATTAATTCTGACCACAAAAGACTGCATTTCAGTTCAGGGTAATGTGTGAATTAATTAGTACCAGAAGAAAAAAACCCTTTTTGTTATTCACATACCTTCATCCTGGTTCTTCCAAACAATGACTGCTTTTGTTCAGTGCTTAAAAGAAGGGGGCACATTTTTCAGGCACCATTGGCAAGGAGAAGGCTAGGGAGCATTACTTCTCAGAGGAATTTCTATATTTGATTTAATAACTTTCTCAAAACATCTATTGTAATTTGAATTTTCATCCAACCAAAACTTAAATTACAATTAAAAACCTGTTTTGATAAAATCAATAGTGGAACTTAATGGAATCCTTCAGGCTCTCCTAAGACCAGCCCAGTCTCATTAAGGCAATCAATTCCTAGAGTTTATTTTTTTCATTTTCTTTTGTTTTGTTTTTAATACATATGGCCCACAGAAACGAAAAAATTAAGATTGGAGAGTAAGCATAAAGAAAGTAATAAAATGAAACAAGAAAAAATGGGATGAATATTATCTAAAAGACCTCAGCAAATTCTCAAGATAGCATCTAATTCTCAAGCAATTTCTCAGAAACACAGAGCTACCAAGAAGCTTTGGTCTTCTGGAAGCTCCTGACAGGATTCAAATTTTATCAAACTAATCATTTCTGTGCGAAGTTATTTCAGACTACCTTAAAAAAACAACTCTGGGGTATGGTACATGAGTGGGTATTCATCTTGTATTACCTTGAAGACTCCAAGAAGACACTAAGCCGGAGACTTGGAGGATCCTGCTTCACCCAAAACTCTCTTGTCCTCGCCCTTGGAGAACACTGAGTTTCCCAGCTGCAACCCAGGCTATTTATAGGGCTCCACCCAGGGTTCTACCAGTTTCAGCTGGGTCCATGCATGACTCAGTCATTACTTATATCAATCACCCGAATTTCACCTGCTCTTTCATGGAGCCATGGTAATTCTATAGCAAATAATGTTTCCTAAGTGAAGTTAAGAAACACTTGGCTGTTTATAACCTGTTATTCATAACTCGTGCTACCTATCACAGATAGTAGAATGGTTGCTCTTAATATTTGCAGCAATTAGAATCATCTGGGAACCCTTTAAAACTCCCAGCGCTCAGACTGCACCCACTACCAAATAAGCCAGCATGCCTAGGACAGGCAGACAAACCAGAACAAGACAAGTCAGGATTTTTTTTTTTTTTCAATCTCCAGGTGATTCCAATGGACAGCAAACTTTAGAACCGAAGAAAGCAGAATGCTAAAGGAAATAAACAGCAGAAACAGAGACAAGGGTTTAGGTAGAACCCTTAGGCCCAAGTATTTGGATATGTTTCCTTTTGAAATGGTGCATGAACATGCATTAAGAATATCAAACTCACATGTACATTTAGCCCATTGAGAGCTAAATGTCCATTTATAATTATACAGGAGTTGACCATAAGTACACAGTGCTTGGGCACCACATTTAATAGTGTGTCAAAATGCTACAAGGGATATAAAAGGGATTGATTGGTAAATCAATAAATGAATGACCTAGAATAAATGACCTTGCACACTTTCAATATTTCGTTCAAAAAGTCACAGCAGCCATTAAGAACAACTAATATTGTTCACATTTATTCATCTCTCTCTTCAAAGAAAACATGGAGACCTTGGACAAGAGCGTGGCTGCCATCAATTAGACTGATTTCCAAATATAACTAAAGGTGATGCTAGGATTCAGAAAATACTGGAGAGAAAAGAGAAAGAGGAATCACATCCAGAAAAACGTTCTGGCCCTCTTTGGGTACTATCTTGGGAACCATCTTGCCTCTCTATAAGAAATGGCAGGAAATTCAGTGTACATGACCACCAACTAAACTTAACAGACTAATCTGCCATGTGATTTGAGGGTGCATCAGAAAGGCAAATCACACAAATAATAAAATCATGGAAAAAGAATAAAGCTGAAATGAAAATCCCATGCAAGATCTCACACTGTAGGTTTCCAATCTAATATTGCAAATTGGTGTATAAAGTCTTTAGGATTAGTGATCTAATTAACAAATGTTGGCCTGCACTGAAACAACAAGCTCTGGCTGTGCCCTCATATTACCACGCTCTGATACATTCACTTTCCTTCTCAGTCTCCCATCACACAGACAACAATGTTCCCATGCCAAGTCTGGAGGCCCCTCCACTTTGGGTGCCTTTCAGACCACATGAACAACCCTTCTCACGCTGGGGAAACTACCAGGCCATGCGAGTATGACCTAATTCAAATACATTATGATTATACAGTGGAAGTGACAAAGAGATTCTGGGGATTAAATCTGAGAGTGCCTGAAGAACTATGGACACAGGTTCGTAACATTGTACAGTGGGCAATGACCAAAACCATCCCCAAGAAAAAGAAATGCGGAAAGGTTATCTGAGGAGGCCTTACAAAGCTGAGAAAAGAAGACAAGAAAAAAGTAAAGGAGAATAGGAAAGATATATTCATCTGAATGCAGAGTTCCAAAGAATAGCAAGGAGAGATAAGAAAGCCCTCCTATGTGAACAATGAAAGAAATAGAGGAAAACAATAAAATGGGAAAGACTAGAGACCTCTTCAAGAAAATTAGAGCTACCAAGGGAATATTTCATGCAAAGATGGACGATAAAGAACAGAATAGGTATGAACATAACAGAAGCAGAAGATATTAAGAAGGGGTGGCAAGAATACACAGAAGAACTGTACAAAATAGGTGTTAATGATTTTGATAACCACAATGGTGTGATCACTCAGTAGTATAGCCAGACATCCTGGAGTGCGAAGTCAAGTGGGCCTTAGGAAGCATCACTAAGAACAAAGCAAGTGGAGGTGATGGGATTTCAGCTGAGCTACTTCAAATCCTATAAGATAATGCTGTTAAAGTGCTCCACTCAATGAGCCAGCAAATTGGAAAACTTGGCAGTAGCCACAGGACTGGAAAAGGTCAGTTTTCATTCCAATCCCAAAGAAGAGAAGTGCCAAAAGTGTTCAAACTACCACATGACTGTGCTCACTTCAAATACTGGCAATGTAATGCTCAAATCCTTCAGTCTAGGCTTCAACAGTATGTAAATCGAAGAACTCAATCCAGAAAAGGCAGAGGAACCAGAGATCAAATTGCCAATATCCGTTGGATCATCAAAAAAGCAAGAGATTTGTAGTATAGCCTAAAGTCAGGTAGGTTGATTCCTCCAGTTCCATTTTTCTTTCTCAAGATTGCTTTGGCTATACGAGGTTTTTTGTATTTCCATACAAATTGTGAAATTATTTGTTCTAATTCTCTGAAAAAGATCCCTGGTAGCTTGATAGGAATTGCATTGAATCTATAGATTGCTTTGGGTAGTATACTCATTTTCACTATATTGATTCTTCCAATCCACGAACATGGCACATTTCTCCATCTATTTGTGTCCTCTTTGATTTCTTTCATCAGTGTTTTACAGTTTTCTATATACAAGTCTTTTGTTTCTTTAGGTAGAAATACTCCTAAGTATTTTATTCTTTTTGTTTCGATGGTGAATGGAATTGTTTCCTTAATTTTCTGTTTTCTCATTGTTAGTGTATAGAAATGCCAGGGATTTCTGTGTGTTGATTTTGTATCCTGAAACTTTACTATATTCACTGATTGGTCTAGTAATTTTCTGGTAGAGTCTTTAGGGTTTTCAATGTAGAGGATCATGTCATCTGCAAACAGAGAGAGTTTTACTTCTTCTTTTCCAATCTGGATTCCTTTCATTTCTTTATCTGCTCTGATTGCTGTGGCCAAGACTTCCAAAACTATGTTGAAAAGTAGTAGTGAGAGTGGGCACCCTTGTCTTGTTAAGACAGTATAGTACTGGCACAAAGAGAGAAATATAGATCAATGGAACAAAATAGATAGCCCAGAGATAAATCCACGCATCTAAGGAGACCTTATCTTTGACAAAGGAGGCAAGAATATACAATGGAGAAAAGAGAACCTCTTTAACAAGTGGTGCTGGGAAAACTGGACAGCCACTTGTAAAAGAATGAAACTAGAACACTTTCTAACACCATACACAAAAATAAACTCAAAATGGATCAAAGATCTAAGCATAAGACCAGAAACTATGAAACTCCTGGAGGATAACATAGGCAAAACACTCTCCGACATAAACCAAAGTGGGATCCTCTATGACCCACCTCCCAGAATATTGGAAATAAAAGCACGAATAAACAAATGGGGCCTAATTAAAATTAAAAGCTTCTGCACAACAGAGGAAACTATAAGCAAGGTGAAAAGACAGCCTTCAGAAAGGGAGAAAATAATAGCCATTGAAGCAACGGACAAACAGTTAATCTCAAAAATATGCAAGCAACTCCTGCAGCTCAATTCCAGAAAAATAAATGACCCAATCAAAAAGTGGGCCAAAGAACTTAACAGACATTTCTCCAAAGAAGACGTAAAAATGGCTAACAAACACATGAAAAGATGCTCAACATCACTCATTATCAGAGAAATGCAAATCAAAACCACAATGAGGTACCACTTTACACCAGTCAGAATGGCTGCAATCCAAAAATCTACAAGCAATAAATGCTGGAGAGGATGTGGAGAAAAGGGAACCCTCTTACACTGTTGGTGGGAATGCAAACTAGTACAGCTACTATGGAAAACAGTGTGGAGATTCCTTAAAATACTGCAAATAGACCTGCCATATGACCCAGCAATCCCACTGCTGGGCATACACACCAAGGAAACCAGAATTGAAAGAGACACGTGTACCCCAATGTTCATCACCATATTGTTTACAATAACCAGGACATGGAAGCAACCTAGATGCCCATCAACTGACGAATGGATAAGAAAGCTGTGGTACATATACACAAAGGAATATTACTCAGCATTAAAAAAAATTCATTTGAAGCAGTTCTACTCAGGTGGACGGAACTGGAGCCTATTATCCAAAGTGAAGTAAGCCAGAAGGAAAAACAATACAGTATACTAACGCGTATGTATGGAATTTAGAAAGATGGCTGCGAGAACCCTGCATGCGAGACAGCAAAAGGAACGCAGATGTATAGAACAGACTCGTGGACTCTGTGGATGAGGGCAAGGGTGGGATGATATGGGAGAATGGCATTGAAACATGTTAATTATCATATGTGAAATCAATCGCCAGCCCAGGACTGATGCTCGGGGCTGGTGCACCGAGATGTCCCAGGGGGAGGGAATCGGGAGGGAGGAGGGAGGGGGGTTCTGGAGGGGGAGCATATGTAAACCCATGGTGGTTTCATGTCATTGTATGGCAAAACCAATAAAAATAAATGAATAATTAAAATAAAATTAAAAAAGCAAGAGAGTTCCAGAAAAACATCTACTTCTGCTATTGACTACACGAAAGCCTTTGACTGTGTGGATCACAACAAACTGAAAATTTGTTTTGAAAATTCTGAAAGAAATGGGAATACCAGACCACCTTACCTGCCTCCTGAGAAACCTGTATGCAGGTCAAGAAGCAACAGTTAGAACAAACCAGGGGACAGTGGACTGGTTCAAAATTAGGAAAGGAGTACATCAAGGCTGTATATTATCACCTTGATTATTTAACTTATATGCAGAAGGCATCATGCAAAATGCCAGGCTGGGTGAATCACAAGCTGAATCAAGATTGTCAGGAGAAATATCAATAATCTCAAATATGCAGATGACACCACTCTAATGGCAGAAAGCAAAGAAAAACCAAAGAGTCTCTTGATGGAGTTGAAATAGGAGAGTGAAAAAGCTGCCTTAAAATTCAACATTCAGAAAACTAAGATCATGGCATCTGGTCTCCTCACTTCATGGCAAATAGAAAGGGAAAAGTGGAAACAGTGACAAACTTTATTTTCTTGGACTCCAAAAATCACTGCAAACAGTGACTGCAGCCTTGAAGGTAAAAGGCACTTGCTCTTTGGAAGAAAAGCTGTGACAAAACTAGACAGCATATTAAAAAGCAGAGACATCACTTTGCCAACAAAGGTCCACATAGGCAAAGCTCTAGTTTTTCCGGTAGTCATGTATGGATATGAGAATTGTATGATGAAGAAGGCTGAGTGCGGAAGAATCAATGCTTTTGAACTGTGGTGTTTGAGACAATTCTTGAGAGTCCCTTGGATAGCAAGGAGATCAAACCAGTCAATCCTAAAGGAAAAAAAACCCTGAATATTCATTGGAAAGACTGATGCTGAAGCTGAAGCATCAGTACTTTGGCCACCTAATGCAAAGAGCTGAATCATTAGAAAAGACCCTGATGCTGGGAAAGATTGAGGGAAGGAAGAGAAGGGGGCAACAGAGAATGAGATGGTTGGATGACTCATCAACTCAAGGGACATGAGTTTGAGGAAACTCTAGGAGATAATGAAGGACAGGGAAGCCTGGCGTACTGTAGCCCATGGGGTTACAAGGAGTCAGGCACTACTGGGTTATTGAGCAACAGCAACAAGGATCCTTTGGGTTCAAGAGGCCCCATGCAGTTTCCTCAGGACTGTCTGGCTACACCCAATAAAATGCCCTGTGGTTGAACATTCTATCTCTCAGGCCCCAGAGAAGAAATAGGAAACAGAACCCCACACTCTTCATATCTACTCTTTCATTCATGTTTCTGTTAACAGCTTCTGTCTCTGCTCCTCCAGATGGTCTCACATGTCACTGGTGGAAGCATGGCTAAGAGCATGCTCTGCCCCAGTAACTGATCAGACAACCAGTCCATGATACTGATGCTAGAGAAGTGGGGGAGTGAGGGCTGATCTGGGCCTCTGAGAGTACTCCCAAATTCTCAAACACGTTCACTTTCACGTATTTCAGAGACTCAAAACCTCTTCTTCCTTGGTTTCTTTTTACACCCACAGCATCCCATGGGGTCAGCTGGGTGATACTACAGTACTCCTGCTACACAAGTAAATCTGTATATCAGTTCTTGTTTTACCATTTCTATATGATGGAAAGCAGTTTGGTATCCTAGGCAGCCATGGTTGGATCTTTTGTTGATGACAATAATGCTACTTTTTTTCCCCTATGTTATGATTTACATAACTTTGTGACCCGAAGTTTGGCAAAATATCAGCTATCTACTTTTGTGTCTTATATTCTCCAATAGGTATTAAATTGATCTAACTAATTTTTCATGTCTTTGTACTCCTTGATCTGTTTTTCAGGAGAGCCTGTTTTTATCCAGATGGCAAAGCCTACTGGTTTCTAAAATTTGATATCATTTGACCATATTGACCTATTTTATGTCAAATTTACCATTTTTCTATATCTCACAATTTATTCAACAAATGTGTTTCAGCACTTAATGTTTTCCAAAGATGGTATATGTCTAGAGATATAAGTTTAGAAATCTCCAGCAAATCAAAGTTATCCTTTCCACAGAACTAGAAGGTGTAATATAAGAAAATAGTGTTGAAACAGAAAAAGAGGGTGTAAAAGTCTCATCTCCAAGACACTGTAATGACTAGAGATCAGAAAAGTGAGCAGACTCAAACAAAGGATATTAAGTTAGAAGGCTAACCAAAAGATAACAGCATCCTGGAGACCAAATGAAAGAAAAAATGTCAAGAAAGCTGAAATGATCAGATCTGTAAATTGCTGCTGCTAAGATGAGTAAAAGGATGGCATCACCAACTCAATGGACATGAGTTTGAGCAAGTTCCAAGAGTTGGTTATGGACAGGGAAGCCTGGAGTGCTGCAGTTCATGGAGTTGCAGAGTCAGACATGACTGAGAGATTGAACTGAAGTTAAGTAAAAGGAGGACTGAGAATTGGCCATTAGATTTGGCAGTATGGTATCACTGATGACCTTATTAAGCACAATTTACATAAGGGAAGAGAAGGCATGACTTTTGTATGACCTGGACACACAAGGAGAAGTGAAATAGTTCCACCCATTCCCAACTTCTCATTTCTAATGTGTGATATGCCTGATATTGAATGAAAAAGACAGTGCCCAGCTCTAATAAATTGCCTGTACACGTGAACTTGGAATGAGTCACCCGCCTCCCTTCTGCACACACTTGTATCACAAGTTCTCCCCTAAATAGGCTCATCTCCAAATGAGTGAAGACCATGACTCATGCTTTGCTCTTTTTCTGTTGCCAACTCCTGGCAATGTTCTTGACATACAATGTGAAATTTGTGCATAAGAGAAAACCCCATACTCAAGTGAAATGCAACATGAGTAGTTCTGTGTTGCACAGCCTCTCTGTCAACTTCAGAGGCTGGAAGACCCAATGGGTAAAGGCCATAGCACCGAAGAAGGTAGGTGCTCTGCTTCTGTCACCATCCAGACCATAAAACTGAACACCAAAAAAGTGCTTTGAATTATTGTAGCAGGATGACAAGAGGGAATTCAGCTAAGTAGGCTTACATTAGAATGTAAGAAATAATTCTCTATCAAGATGATTGGAAATTACCCCAATTAGTCACATTTTGTGGTGCCACACTGTACAATGAGACACACTCTATATCACACGCAAGAGTCCAAAACTCCAATTTTGCCTTTATCACTAAATTATTGAATGACATTGGGCAGGTCATGAAATTGTACTCTGACTTCATTTCCTTCTCTATGGATCTGTAATAATCCATAGAATAATTGTGAGGATGCAAAAATAAAATTAATGTGGAAGATCATATAAAAGCATACACTCCTACACAAATCCAAAGTACATAATAAGATAATTAGATCCAAAGACATTACATCTAAAGACAAAAAAATATAAAATCATTACAATCTATAAATTCCTCCCTCAGTACTTACAAATTCTTCCAATTAGAGCAATATAAAATGAAGAAAATTCTGTAACATCAAATTTATATGCCTGTGGGTTAAATGCATTTGTCCTATTGTAAATTTTTGACATACTTCAAATGGTAAAAATGTATGAAAAATTTACATGTGGTAAATTCAAGAAAAACTGAAGATAAAAATGATAATTTAAGATAATATGTAAGATATAGATTAGGGATGGGAATTTTTGGTTAAATAAAGACATAGTTGAATGATAAAGAAAATTTTGTATTATTGGTTCACCTAATATAACACTGAATATTGGATTTTTAATTTATGAATGAGTTCTGTGCTTATGTGCTTTTTTATTTTATTACACAAAAGCCTGAGGTGCTTGCATGTGAAGGTACCCCATAAATTATGCTGTGTAACTTCATACAGCATAGCATTAATCACAAGCATTAAGCTTTTCTTTTCTTTTCTTTTCTTTTGGCATTGAACAAAGAAATCTTGGAAACATAAAGGAAACAGGTCAGGATAAGCTGTCATGACTATTTATTTCACTTTAAAGAGTTGCCTCAGAACAGAAAAGATGTGTCAGATTTATCATTCCCAGCATCACTAACTGTCCTAGGTTTGGGCAAGAGTTTTCTAAAACATTTCCCCAAAAAAATCTTAGTTACTAAATAAGACTTTCAGCATTCAAGCTGGGAAAAAAAAAAAAAGTGTTTATAAATAAAGCTTTTCACTCTCCCCTCTTTTCTCATGATGTTCTGAGACACAGAAATTGGAATTTACACAAAAATAACAAACACACAATGTTAATCTCTTATGGGCCAGATTTTAAACTACATACCCATGGAGTCTCCTAAAATCATAACATTGTTTATGCTTTATGTATACACAAGATAGCACTGTTCTTTCGCTGGTAAGAAAAGGAAAGGAATTAATGATACTCAGAGTATTTTAAACAGATTGCTTTGCATGTTACCTTTTTAATAACCCCTAGAGAGAGAGTCCAATAGAGAATCTTCCTGCAATGCAGAAGACCTGGGTTCAGTCTCTGAGTTTGGAAGATCACCTGGAGAAGGGTACGGCAACACTCCAGTTTTCTTGCCTGGAAAATTCCATGGACAGAGGAACCAGGCAAGCTATATAGTTCATGGGGTTGCAAATTGTCCATGGGGTCACAAATTGTCAGACATTACTGAGTGACTAATACTTTAACTTTCAGAGAGAGTATTCCATGTTGTAAATCCCCATTTTAGAATACATTTAGAATACAATTGTTACTTTAGCAGAAAGTAGAACCTTTGTACACTATTGGTGGGAATGTAAATGGTGCAGTTCCTATGGAAAACAGTATGGTGGTTCCTCAAAAAATTGAAAATAGAAATACCATATATTCCAACAATCTCATTTCTGGGTATGTATCCAAAAAAAATTGAAAGCAGTTTCTTGAACAGATATTTACACATCCCTGTTCATAACAGCATTATTCAAAGTATCCAAGAGGTAGAAGCAACCCAAGTATCCATCAGTGAATGAATGGATAAACCAAATATGGTATAAAAATACAATGGAATAAAAATAAAATAAAAATATTGTATGATTCTACTTAATGAGGTATCTAAAGCAGTCAAATTCATAGAAAAATAAAGAAGAATTGTGATTACTGGAGGCTTGTATAAGGAGAAAATTGGAGGTTTGGGGTTTTTTTTGGATTTGGGGTTTGTTTGTTTATGGGAGTTGTTTTTAATGAGTATAGGTCTTACATTTTTCAAGATGAAAAATTTGTGGAGATCTGTTACATAATAATGTGAATGTACTTAAGATTACTGATGTACACTTAGAAATAGTTAAGATGACAAATTTTATGTTATGTGTTTTGTTTTGTTTTTACCACAATAAAAAGAAGAAAATGACTTCTCTGGTGGCTCACCTTCCAGTGCAGAGGGTGTGGGTTCAATCCCTGGTTGGGAAGCTGCAATCTCATATGCCTCGCAACCAAAAAAACAAAAAAACAGAAGCTGTGTTGTAATAAATTCAATGAAGACTTTAATGGGTCTTCATTTAATGGGTCTTTAATGGATATTTTTTTAATCCTTAAAACATTAAAAAAAGAAAAAGAAAAAAGTATGTATAAATGTAGCATCTACATGACAAAAATCTATGTTTTGATATGCATTGCTATTTCATCCCAAACATTATCTTATCTGAACTTTTGAATAGAAATCTGAAAATAGACAGTAGATACAAACATTTTTTAAATACCAAGAAAAAAAAAATAGGTTTGATGAGGAAGGAATACAAGCTGTGAAATTTGGGGAAAAAAACTACTTGGATGTCACATAATAACAAATTCATTATACTAGCCAATGACTCAACCTTTCCAACAACGGAGCTATAGCAGTGCTAAAGATAGAAACCATGTGATTTCATATAAAATATTTTTGAAACCAAATTTGCTTATAGTAAGTTGTAATACTATAGTTTAGATAACATTTTAAAGAAACATTGTATAATCTGTTGATTGTTGCTTAATTTTCATATATATATATATATATTGTAGAAAAGGAAATGGCAACTCTAGTGTTCTTGCCTGGGAAATCCCATGGACAGAGGAGCCTGGTGGGATCACGGGGTCACAAAAGGTCAGACACAACTTAGCAACTAAACAACAATATCAAATATGTATATAGATATGTAAGATTAAAATTTATTGACTGTTGTTTGATATATCATACACTTAATAATAAACAGGCCAGTAAAGAATTTTTAATTACTTCTTGGTGTTTCTTTTGTTCCCTTATTGCTTGATATATTGTTTAATAAAGAAAGCATTATCAACAAAAGGATAATCCTCTTGCCCTAAGGAGCCAGGGCTTGATAATTACCACATCAACTATAGCTACAGAATATCCATAGAAAATGAGAGAACTGTGTGGGAAGTTATTTTAAGGAAAGGACAAAATGGGGAGAAAGTTAGTCTTCCTTTATGAGAGAAAATACTGAAATAGAAACTTTATATTTTTATACAAGGCATATTACAGTTAAAAAATAATTAACAGGTGATGTAAAGATGCAATAGTGTATTAAAATATAAAGAAATTTGAAGGCCTAAAAACATTTCAGAAAATAAGAATGGTAAGGACCAAAGAAAAAGAAATAGAATATATTTTATAAAATATTATATTTTAAAAATATAAGGAAGAAACTCAAGTAGGAAGTTACAAGAAAAAGGAAGAATGCAAGAAAGAAAGGAAGGAAAGACGGGAAAGTCAAAGTCATGCAGATAAGTCCTCTCAAATTCCAAAACCACAGTAATGTTTACTCCATATATACATGATGGATATTTTATAGTCTAAATAAAATCATCATACATAAAATAAAAGATGCTAGAGAGTATGAAAACAGAAGTATCGGTGTGCAGTCCCTAATGAGTTTTCTCACATCCTGTGCAAGGCCTCTTCGTGGTTGATAAGAGGTACTTTTCTCAACAGATACCTGACTGCTAATGGGGAACCCTTCCTTCCTGATCCTCACCAGCAACCCCAGGAAATACTCCCATCTGAAGTTCTCTTCAACAAAGTAATTACGTTGATGCTTTTGATAGCTCCATCTTTCAAGGTGAATTCCACTCCACCCTTGCCATTGGATATCACAGAAGGGTCCCCTGGACCTTTGGCTCATTTGTAAATAATGTTATTACTTTGTTCTTCACGTAAACTGTAAAACTGTTTTAGGTGTTGTCAATATATTTATATTCTAACAAAATAGTAATCAAAATTAACTGGGATTTAAAAAGTTGCTTCCAGACAGGAGACAAAAGTATTCATCCCAATTAGTATGAAATTTAATATTTAATGCACTAATCTCAACTTCAAGCATTATTCTGAACTCCAACTTTCATTTACATTTAAGTTTCAATGTTATTCTTATCTCAAGAACTTTAATGAGACTGCAGAATACGTACACATAGGTCATGCATTCCATGGATAGATATGATTACCCACAGCAATCATAACATGTTAAACTCTTACTGAATGCAAGTGAAATTCCATCATTCATTTTTCTCAGTTAGGGTTTCCCAATTGCTGGGAGTTGACAGTGACTGCGTAACTCTAGGTACTATATTCCCATTCTTCTCATATTTTCACTCCAAGTGTCCAGATAGAAAATTAAGACAATTTTCTTACAACAGCTATGGGTCAGAAATACCACATTATTTGATTGCATAACAATACTTACTTTCACAATTCTTCAACACATCAGCACATTAATCAGGAACAGAAACATGCTTGTTCTCTTAACTTTCATCCTTCCTCAAAGATTCTGAGGAAATATGTGTCCATACTGGGAATCTTATGTGGGCTATGACTCATCCTTGCTACATCTAGCAATATTGTTACATTCTAAGACTTTACTTCTTCATACTGCTCCAGTAGGATTCTATGTTATATGACAACACATGGCAAGTTCTAATAAATATACTTCTATTTTTGCAGAATAAAGGAACAGACTTTGAAGACACAAAGTCTTTATTTGGAATTTCAATTCTGTTACTTCTTAGCTTTATAATTTACTTAGCTTTCTCTTCTTAAATTTTTAAATGAGCTCCAATTTTCTCACGTGTAAAAAGGAGAAAATAATGCCCACGTCACATATTTCTTTTACATATTAACAGAGACTCACTAAATAATAGAGGTCATGTTTATTTTAGTAAAAATTCAAAAATAACTATTATTCTTAATGTCGCCATTGAGTCAAAGCAAGACTTTGAAGTGTCTTTCAGATTATAAAATCAACACACAGAAATCCCTTGATTCCTATACACTAACAATGAGAAAACAGAAAGAGAAATTAAGGAAACAATTCCATTCACCATTGAAACAAAAAGAATAAAATACTTAGGAGTATATCTACCTAAAGAAACAAAAGACCTATATATACAAAACTGTGAAAACACTGATGAAAGAAATCAAAGAGGACACAAATAGATGGAGAAATATACCATGTTCATGGATCGGAATAATCAATATAGTGAAAATGAGTATACTATCCAGAGCAATTTATAGATTCAATGCAATTTCCACCAAGCTACCAGAGGTCTTTTTCAGAGAACTAGAACAAATAATTTCACAACTTGTATGGAAATACAAAAAAACCTTGAATAGACAAAGCAATCTTGAGAAAAAAGAATGGAACTGGAGGAATCAACCTACCTGACTTTAGGCTATATTGCAAAGCCACAGTCATCAAGACAGTATAGTACTGGCACAAAGACAGAAATATAGATCAATGGAACAAAATAGAAAGCCCAGAGATAAATCCACGCATCTATGGACAGCTTATCTATGACAAAGGAGGCAAGAATATACAGTGGAGAAAAAACAATCTCTTTAACAAGTGGTGCTGGGAAAACTGGACAGCCACTTGTAAAAGAATGAAACTAGAACACTTCCTAACACCATACACAAAAATAAACTCAAAATGGATCAAAGATCTAAGCATAAGACCAGAAACTATGAAACTCCTGGAGGATAACATAGGCAAAACACTCTCTGAAATAAACCAAAGTGGGATAGTCTATGACCCACCTCCCAGAATATTCAAAATAAAAGCACGAATAAACAAATGGAACCTAATTAAAATTAAAAGCTGGGGGGATGGGCTAAGATGGCGGAGGAATAGGACGGGGAGTCCACACTCTCCCCAACAAATACACCAAAGGAACATTTAAATACCGAACAAACTCCATAAATCAACATCTGAATGCTGGCAGAGGTCTTCAGACATCTGGAAAGACAGCCCATTGCCTACGGAAGAAGGTAGGACCAAAGGAAAAAAAAAAAAGTAAAAAGAGGCAAAGAGGCAGGGACTGAGATTCATCTCGGAAGGGGAGCCTCGAAAGAGATAAAGGTTTTCGAACGTCAGGAAACATTCTCACTGGCGGATCTGAGAGATCTGAGGCGAATCTCAAAGAGCATAAAAGTTGGGACTAGAAGCCGATAAATAGTTAAGCCCCTTAGAGAACGTCTCTAACCGAAAACTTCAGCGGAGCGGCGGCCGGGCGCCCCATTCCCCACGAGCGAGCGGACTGCTCAGGGAGAGGCGGGCCACGCGCTTAGGGGGAGGACTGAGATTGAACGCCTGGGGCAGACTGAGGGTCCTAACCAAGGGTGCTAACCGGAGATAGACCACTGGGTAGCCTTCCTGAGGAAGACCCCCACCAGGCTCGCGAACAGAACAAAGGGGAGTGGGGACTCGGACCGAGGCGCGAGACAGCCAGGTGGAACAGGGAGGCTGTGGGCTACGGACTGGCCCAGCCCCCGCCGGACAGCGCCCCAGCGAGGCCTCTGCCCCTAAACCGCAGGCAGAATTGGGTGCTAGCCAAGACCTCTGGGGACTCTGGACAGTCGCCACCAGAATTCGGTGCTTCTCATATCTGAGAAAACGCCCCCAGCCGCACACTCAAAAAACCGAGCAGCTGGGTCAGGGGAGGGGAGAAGCCGCAGCCCCCAACTGCATCACCAGAGTGCGCCACCAGAGTCTGTCACTGCACATCTGAGAAGACACGCCCAGCTGCAAACAGAAAGAGCCAAGCAGCTGGGCCTGGGGAGGGGAGAAGCCACAGCCTCCAATTGTGTCATCAGAGTGCGCCGCCAGCCAAGAGCCTGAGCAGAGGGGGCTGGAAAAGCGCAGGCACCTCGAGCGGGGCAAACCCCAGAGCGCTGAATAGTCACTGAAGGGGCCAGCAGAAGTCGCCAAATCAAGCAGAACAGACCACCTAAGATCCCAACCAGGAAACTTTGACAAAACACACATCCAACCCCTCCCATAGTGAGGAACCCCTACAATAAAGGGACAACACACCAAGATAAACAAGATGAAAAGGCAGAGAAATACCCAGCAAGTAAAGGAACAGGATAAATATCCCCTAGACCAAACAAAAGATGAAGAGATAGGAAGTCTACCTGACAAAGAATTCCGAATAATGATAGTGAAAATGATCCAAAACCTGGAAAATAAGTTGGAGTTGTAGCTCAATAACCTGCAGGCAAGGATTGAGAAGATGCAGGTAAGCTTTAACAAGGACTTAGAAGAAATGAAAAAGAGACAAAATACAATAAATAATGCAATAAATGAGATCAAAAACACCCTGGAAGGAACCAACAGTAGAATAACAGAAATAGAAGACAGGATAAGTGAAATAGAAGATAGAATGGGAGAAATAAATGAAACAGAAAGGAATAATGAAAAAATAATTAAAAGAAATGAGGACGATCTCAGAGACCTCTGGGACAATATTAAACGCACCAATATTCGAATCATAGGAATCCCAGAAGAAGAAGACAAAAAGAAGACCATCAAAAAATTCTTGAAGAAATCATTGTTGAAAATTTCCCTAAATTGGGAAAGCAAATAACATCTCAGGTCCAAGAAACACAGAGGGTCCCAAATAGAATCAACCCCAAGCGGAGCACCACAAGACACATATTAATCAAATTAACAAATATCAAATACAAAGATCAAATATTAAAAGCAGCGAGGGAGAAGCAAAAAATAACCGACAAGGGGAATCCCATAAGGATAACAGCTGATCTCTCAATAGAAACGCTTCAGGCCAGAAGGGAATGGCAGAGCATTCTTAAAGTCATGGAAGAAAACAAGCTACAACCCCGATTTCTGTACCCAGCAAAAATTTCATTCAAATTTGAAGGAGAATTCAAAAGTTTTTCAGACAAGCAGAAACTGAGAGAATTCAGCAACACCAAACCAGCCCTCCAACGAATGCTAAAGGATCTTTCCTAGATAGGAAACATGGATGGGATATATAATCTCGATCCCAAAACAATAAAATAGAAGAAATGGCAACAGGATCATATTTATCAATAATTACCTTAAATGTAAACGGGCTGAATGCCCCAACCAAAAGACAAAGCCTGGCCGATTGGATACAGAAACAAGACCCCTATATATGTTGCCTACAAGAGACCCACCTCAAATCTAGGAACACATATAGACTGAAAGTTGAAGGCTGGAAAAAGATATTCCATGCAAATAAAGACCAAAAGAAAGCAGGAGTGGCAATACTCATATCAGATAAAGTAGACTTTAAAATAAAGGCGGTGAAAAGAGATAAAGATGGACATTACATAATGATCAAAGGATCAATCCAAGAAGAAGAAATAACAATTATAAATATTTATGCACCCAACATAGGAGCACCACACTATGTAAGGCAAATGATAATAAGTATGAAAAGGGAAATTAACAACAACACAATAATAGTGGGAGACTTTAATACACCACTCACACCAATCGATAAATCAACTAAACAGAAAAATAACAAGGAAATTCAAACTTTAAATGATACAATAGACCAACTAGACCTAATTGATATCTATAGGTCACTCCACCCCAAAACAAGGAATTTCACTTTTTTCTCAAGCGCACAAGGGACCTTCTCCAGGATAGATCACATCCTGGGCCATAAATCTAACCTTGATAAATTCAAAAATATTGAAATCATCCCAAGCATCTTTTCTGATCACAATGCAGTGAGATTTGATATCAATTACAGGAGAAAACCATTCAAAACCTCCAACATATGGAGGCTCAACAACACACTGCTGAATAACCAACAAATCATAGAAGAAATCAAAAATGAAATTCAGTTATGCATGGAAACGAATGAAAATGAAAACACAACAGCCCAAAACCTATGGAACACTGTGAAAGCAGTGCTAAGGGGAAGGTTCATAGCAATTCAAGCTCACCTCAGGAAACAAGAAAAAAATCAAATAAATAACCTTACTTTACACCTAAAGCAACTAGAAATGGAAGAAATGCAGAAGCCCAGGTCTAGTAGAAGGAAAGAAATCTTAAAGATCAGGGCAGAAATAAATGCAAAGGAAACAACTGAGACCATAGCAAAAATCAACCAAGCCAAAAGCTGGGTCTTTGAGAAGATAAATAAAATTGACAAACCATTAGCCAGACTCATCAAGAAACAAAGGGAGAAGAACCAAATAAACAGAATTAGAAATGAAAACGGAGAGATCACAACAGAAAACACAGAAATACAAAGGATCATAAGAGACTATTATCAGCAGCTATATGCAAATAAACTGGACAACCTGGATGAAATGGACAAATTCCTAGAAAAGTACAACTTTCCAAGACTAAACCAGGAAGAGATAGA
>ML664159.1:7596343-7625179 GCA_007570785.1 Antilocapra americana | reverse complement strand
ATACAGAAACAAGACCCCTATATATGTTGTCTACAAGAGACCCACCTCAAACCTAGGGACACATATAGACTGAAAGTTAAAGGCTGGAAAAAGATATTCCATGCAAATAAAGACCAAAAGAAAGCAGGAGTGGCAATACTCATATCTGATAAAGTAGACTTTAAAATAAAGGCAGTGAAAAGAGATAAAGATGGACATTACATAATGATCAAAGGATCAATCGAGGAAGAAGAAATAACAATTATAAATATTTATGCACCTAACATAGGAGCTCCACAATATGTAAGGCAAATGCTAACAAATATGAAAGGGGAAATCAACAACAACACAATAATAGCAGGAGACTTTAATACACCACTCACACCAATGGATAGATCAACTAGACAGAAAAGTAACAAGGAAATTCAAACTTTAAATGAAACAATAGACCAACTAGACCTAATTGATATCTATAGGTCATTCCACCCCAAAACAAGGAATTTCACCTTTTTCTCAAGTGCACACGGGACCTTCTCCAGGATAGATCACATCCTGGGCCATAAATCTAACCTTGATAAATTCAAAAATATTGAAATCATCCCAAGCATCTTTTCTGACCACAATGCAGTGAGATTAGATATCAACTACAGGAGAAAACCTCTCAAAACTTCCAACATATGGAGGCTCAACAACACACTGCTGAATAACCAACAAATCGCAGAAGAAATTAAAAATGAAATTCAGTTATGCATGGAAACGAATGAAAATGAAAACACAACAGCTCAAAACCTATGGGACACTGTGAAAACAATGCTAAGGGGAAAGTTCATAGCAATACAAGCTCACCTCAGGAAACAAGAGAAAAATCAAATAAATGACCTTACTATACACCTAAAGCAACTAGAAAGGGAAGAGATGCAGAAGCCCAGGTCTAGTAGAAGGAAAGAAATCTTAAAGATCAGGGCAGAAATTAATGCAAAGGAATCAAAAGTGACCATAGCAAAAATCAACCAAGCCAAAAGCTGGTTCTTTGAGAAGATAAATAAAATTGACAAACCGTTAGCCAGACTCATCAAGAAACAAAGGGAGAAGAACCAAATCAACAGAATTAGAAATGAAAACGGAGAGATCACAACAGAAAACACAGAAATACAAAGGATCATAAGAGACTATTATCAGCAACTATATGCAAATAAACTGGACAATTTGGATGAAATGGACAAATTCCTAGAAAAGTACAACTTTCCAAGACTAAACCAGGAAGAGATAGACAATCTTAATAGACCCATCACAAGCATGGAAATTGAAACCGTAATCAGAAATCTTCCAAAAAACAAAAGCCCAGGACCAGATGGCTTCACAGCTGAATTCTACCAAAAATTTAGAGAAGAGCTAACACCTATTCTACTCAAACTCTTTCCGAAAATTGCAGAGGAAGGTAAACTTCCAAACTCATTCTATGAGGCCACCATCACCCTAATTCCAAAACCCGACAAAGATGCCACAAAAAAAGAAAACTACAGGCTAATATCACTGATGAACTTAGATGCAAAAATCCTTAACAAAATTCTAGCAAATAGAATCCAACAACACATTAAAAAAATCATACATCATGATCAAGTAGGCTTTATCCCAGGGATGCAAGGATTCTTCAATATTCGCAAATCAATCAATGTAATACACCACATTAACAAATTGAAAAATAAAAATCACATGATTATCTCAATAGATGCAGAGAAAGCCTTTGACAAAATTCAACATCCATTTATGATAAAAACCCTCCAAAAAGCAGGAATAGAAGGAACATTCCTCAACATAATAAAAGCTATATATGACAAACCCACAGCAAACATTATCCTCAATGGTGAAAAACTGAAATCATTCCCCCTGAAGTCAGGAACAAGACAAGGGTGCTCACTCTCACCACTACTTTTCAACATAGTTTTGGAAGTCTTGGCCACAGCAATCAGAACAGATAAAGAAATCAAAGGAATCCAGATTGGAAAAGAAAAAGTAAAACTCTCTCTGTTTGCAGATGACATGATCCTTTATATTGAAAACCCTAAAGATTCTTCTAGAAAATTACTAGAGCTAATCAGTGAATATAGCAAAGTTTCAGGATACAAAATCAACAAACAGAAATCCCTGGCATTTCTATACACTAACAATGAAAAAACAGAAAAAGAAATTATGGAAACAATTCCATTCACCATCGAAACAAAAAGAATAAAATACTTAGGAGTATTTCTACCTAAAGAAACAAAAGACTTGTATATAGAAAACTATAAAACACTGATGAAAGAAATCAAGGAGGACACAAACAGATGGAGAAATGTGCCGTGTTCATGGATTGGAAGAATCAATATAGTGAAAATGAGTATACTACCCAAAGCAATCTATAGATTCAATGCAATTCCTATCAAGCTACCAGAGGTCTTTTTCAGAGAATTAGAACAAATAATTTCACAATTTGTATGGAAATACAAAAAACCTCGTATAGCCAAAGCAATCTTGAGAAAGAAGATTGGAACTAGAGGTATCAACCTACCTGACTTTAAGCTATACTACAAATCCACAGTCATTAAGACAGTATGGTACTGGCACAAAGACAGAAATACAGATCAATGGAACAGAATAGAAAGCCCAGAGATAAATCCACGCATCTATGGACACCTTATCTTTGACAAAGGAGGCAAGAATATACAATGGAGAAAAGACAGTCTTTTTAACAAGTGGTGCTGGGAAAACTGGATAGCCACTTGTAAAAGAATGAAACTAGAACACTTTCTAACATCATACACAAAGATAAATTCAAAATGGATCAAAGATCTAAGCATAAGACCAGAAACTATAAAACTCCCAGAGGATAACTTTGGGAAAACACTCTCTGACCTAAACCAAAGCAGGATCCTACATGACCCACCTCCCAGAGTACTGGAAATAAAAGCACGAATAAACAAATGGGACCTAATTAACATTAAAAGCTTCTGCACTGCAAAGGAAACTATAAGCAAGGTGAAAAGACAGCCTTCAGAATGGGAGAAAATAATAGCCAATGAAGCAATGGACAAACAGTTAATCTCAAAAATATACAAGCAACTCCTGCAGCTCCATTCTAGGAAAATAAACAACCCAATCAAAAAGTGGGCCAAAGAACTTAACAGACGTTTCACCAAAGAAGACATAAAAATGGCTAACAAACACATGAAAAGATGCTCAACATCACTCATTATCAGAGAAATGCAAATCAAAACCACAATGAGATATCACTTTACACCGCTCAAAATGGCTGCAATGCAAAAATCCACAAGTAATAAATGCTGGAGAGGATTTGGAGAAAAGGGAACTCTCTTACACTGTTGGTGGGATTGCAAACTAGTACAGCCACTATGGAAAACAGTGTGGAGGTTCCTTAAAAAACTGCAAATAGTCCTGCCATATGACCCAGCAATCCCACTGCTGGGCATATACACCGAGGAAACCAGAATTGAAAGAGCCACATGTACCCCAATGTTCATTGCTGCTTTATTTACAATAACCAGGACATGGAAGCAACCTAGATGCCCATCAACTGACGAATGGATAAGAAAGCTGTGGTACATATACACAATGGAATATTACTCAGCATTAAGGAAAAATTCATTTGAATCATTTCTACTCAGATGGACGAAACTGGAGCCCATTATCCAGAGTGAAGTAAGCCAGAAGCAAAAACAACAATACAGTATATTAACGCATATATATGGAATTTAGAAAGATGGTAACGAGAACCCAACATGAGAGACAGCAAAAGGAACGCAGATGTATAGAATAGACTCGTGGCCTCTGTGGATGAGGGAAAGGGTGGGATGATATGGGAGAATGGCATTGAAACATGTTAATTATCATATGTTTAAGCAATAGCCGGCCCAGGACTGATGCTTGGGAATGGTGCAACGAGATTTCCCCGGGGGAGGGAGGAGGGAGGGGGGTTCTGGAGGGGGAACATATGTAAACCCATGGTGATACCATGTCATTGTTTGGCAAAACTAATAAAAATAAATAAATAAAATTAAATTAAAAGCTTTTGCACAACAAAGAAAACTAAAAGCAAGGTGAAAAGGCAGCCTTCAGAATGGGAGAAAATAATAGCTAATCAAGCAATGGACAAACAATTAATCTCAAAAATATACAAGCAACTCCTACAGCTCAATTTCAGAAAAATAAATGACCCAATCAAAAAGTGGGCCAAAGAACTAAACAGACATTTCTCCAAAGAAGACATAAAAATGGCTAACAAACACATGAAAAGATGCTCAACATCACTCATTATCAGAGAAATGCAAATCAAAACCACAATGAGGTACCACTTTACACCAGTCAGAATCACTGCAATCCAAAAGTCTACAAGTAATAAATGCTGGAGAGGATGTGGAGAAAAGGGAACCCTCTTACACTGTTGGTGGGAATGCAAACTAGTACAGCCACTATGGAGAACAGCATGGATATTCCTTAAAAAACTGGAAAAAGAACTGCCATATGACCCAGCAATCCCTCTGCTGGGCATACACACCAAGGAAACCAGAATTGAAAGAGATACATGTACCCCAATGTTCATCGTCACATTGTTTACAATAGCCAGGACACGGAAGCAACCTAGATGTCCATCAACAGAAAAATGGGTAAGAAAGCAGTGGTACATATACACAATGGAATATTACTCAGCCATTAAAAAGAATATATTTGAATCAGTTCTAATGAGGTGGACAAAACTGGAGCCTATTATACAGAGTGAAGTAACCCAGAAGGAAAAACACCAATACAGTAATACTAATGCATATATATGAATTTAGAAAGATGGTAACAATAACCCTGTATGAGAGACAGCAAAAGAGATGCAGATGTATAGAACTGTCTTTTGGATTCTATGGGAGAGGACAAGGGTGAGATGATATGGGAGAATTGCATTGAAACATGTAAATTATCCTATGTGAAATGAATCGCCAGCCCAGGTTTAATGCTTGATACAGGGTGCTGAGGGCTGGTGCACAGGGATGACCCAGAGAGATGTAATCGGGATAAAGGTGGGAGGGGGTTCTGGAAGGGGAACCCATGTATACCCATGGCAGATTCATGTCAATGTATGACAAAACCAACACGATAATGTAAAGAGAAAAAATAAAAAAATGAAATAAATAAATAAAAATTTTAAAAATAATAACAACAATAAAATTACTTTCAAAATTTAAATGTACTTTAAATACTTTTTCTCTTACTTTATTTTTCTTTACAACTAAAACTCCTGATAAAATGTATTAGGTGATTTTTAGTAAAACAAAATATTTGACAAATTTAAGTAAATAAATATTTACCCAACCAGGCAAGCAAATCATCTGTTAAATATCTCCTTCTAGTTATTCATAAATAAAGGTTGTTATAATTTTAAAAACTTAGACAATCTCAATTCTTCTGATAATATTTTTTAAAAATATTATTTGTAGAAATACATTCACAGATATTATAAATTAAAATCTTGTCAATGTTATCAAGGCAGATGACAATGAGAAAACACACAGAAATACTGAAATCATGCAGAACTAAAAGGTACCACAAAGATCCTACTTCACCACATTAAATATACTGTACTTTTATCTAAGCGAAGGAGGTTTTGTTAATATATTTTTACTGAAAATTTAATTTCAAAAATCAGGTGATTTGCTTTTAATTCTTTGTAATTGATAATATGCTATCATTATTAAGAATGTTATGAGATTAATTGTGCCCCCCAAAATTTGAATGTTGAAATCCTAACCCGAGGTACCTCAGAATTTGGAGATAAGGCCTTTAAAGCAGTAGTTAGGGTAAAAATAAGGTTATTATGGTGAGCCCTAATCCAATATGACTGTTATCCTTAGTGGTAAAAAACATACCAGCCAATTCAGGAGACACAAGAGACGTGGGTTCAATCCCTGGGTTGTGAAGATACGCTGAAGGAGGGCATGGAAACCCACTCCAGTATTCTTGGCTGGAGAATCCCATGGACAGAGGAGCCTGGCGGGTTACAGTCCATAGGGTTGCAGAGAGTTGGACATGACTGAAGCAACTTAACACACTAATCCAATATGACTGGTGTCCTTATACAAAGAGGCAATTGAGTCACAGACATGAACAGATGGAGGGTCATGTGAAGACAGACAGAAGGTGATCGTTTAAAACCCAAAGATCGGGTCCTCCAAAGAAACCAAAACTATTCACACTTTAATCTCTGACTTCCAGCCTCCATGACTGTGCTTAAGTCACCCAGTTGATAATACTTTGTTATGGCAGCCCTACAAGCCAAGACAAAGATACAACATTCTAACACTTAAATAAAATTAAATTAAGTTAAACCCGTGGTCTTGTATGAGATATTAATTTATATCAAAGGTCAAGATATACATACAAAGGAGTAAGACTCACATCTCTGTGGAGAGCAGCTGACTCAGGCCTGTGTGATATGAAATAACTTACAAGATTAACCCATGTGAAAAAGGTCAAGTAAAGACAAGAGTTAAAAACTAGTGTAAGAGATTTTTATGAAGTATTATTCTATAACAAAAGGTTGAAAATAAATATAGTTCTTGACAGCAATGATTCATAGATGCAAAATCTCACATAAATTGTAAAAATGCTTTAGGTATTGTCAATATAGTCTAACAAAAATATTAATAAAATTAATTGGGATTAAAAAGGTTACTTCTAGAAAAGAGAAAAAGTATTCATTCTAATTAGTATTAAATTTAATATTTAATGCACAAATCTCAACCTCAAGCATTATTCTGAACTCCAGTCCTCATTTACATTTAAATTTTATCCAGTTTTATTTTTATTAATTTTTACTCATTAATTTTCCTCAATCCTTTCCAGTAAACATCACAGTTAATGTTTCAAGGGGGATCTACAATAATATCTTAGCTGTTGATGCCCTAAACTGCTAGTCAGAACTCAGCAGCATGAATACTATGTACATATGCCATGATAACTGTTCTGTAAGTTTCACCTCTGTTCTTGTCTTTATAGGGAACAAAGCCTTAAAAAAAAAAAAAAAAGAAAGAAATTCCTTTTAAAGATCTTAATTTTATCTTTACGTATTTTATATATACAATTTTTTTAATTTTCTATCATACCAATATGAGACAATTTCACAAGGCAATTTCACTTATTTGTCATATACATACACACTCACAAATATCAACTTCAAAGGTTGTAATTAGCACACCCATTTGGCTTTGCATAAATATTAATAATTTGGCTTTTATCAACAAGGGTACAAAATTGACTCTCAGACTAAAGAAATATAAGAGACGTCTTACAAAAGATCCAGGTCTCCCAATACTTACATGACATATACTGAAGTCTCAATACATATTGAGTCCACTTTTGACACCAACAACTACTACAATGATGGCAGTCAATTCCAGATTTTCTGTGCTACTTCTTTTTTAAAATTTATTTTCTCACACTTTTGACACTCCACAGTAATTACAATTCAACTTTCAATCTTTATTCCAATATATATGTAGTTATTACTGTAACAGCTCTAATTCTTAATGTTGTATAGGCAGCATAGTGTAAAGGCTTAGGACATATGAAAGACCTAGAATCAAATTTAGCTCTACAATTTTGACTCAAGATAGCAGCAAGAGGTACACGTGGCTCTTTCAATTCTGGTTTCCTCGGTGTATATGCCCAGCAGTGGGATTGCTGGGTCATATGGCAGGACTATTTGCAGTTTTTTAAGTAATCTCCACACTGTTTTCCATAGTGGCTGTACTAGTTTGCAATCCCACCAACAGTGTAAGAGAGTTCCCTTTTCTCCACATCCTCTCCAGCATTTATTACTTGTAGATTTTTGGATTGCAGCCATTCTGAGCAGTGTAAAGTGATATCTCATTGTGGTTTTGATTTGCATTTCTCTGATAATGAGTGATGTTGAGCATCTTTTCATGTGTTTGTTAGCCATTTTTATGTCTTCTTTGGAGAGGACATGGAAGCAACCTAGATGCCCATCAGCTGATGAATGGATAAGAAAGCTGTGGTACATATACACAATGGAATATTACTCAGCATTAAGGAAAAATTCATTTGAATCAGTTCTACTCAGATGGATGAAACTGGAGCCCATTATCCAGAGTGAAGTAAGCCAGAAGCAAAAACAACAATACAGTATATTAACGCATATATATGGAATTTAGAAAGACGGTAACGAGAACCCAGCATGCGAGACAGCAAAAGGAACGCAGATGTATAGAACAGACTTGTGGACTCTGTGGATGAGGGAAAGGGTGGGATGATATGGGAGAATGGCATTGAAACATGTTAACTATCATATATCTAACCAATCGCCAGCCCAGGATTGATGCTCGGGGCTGGTGCAACGAGATTTCCTGGGGGGAGGGAGGAGGGAGGGGGGTTCTGGAGGGGGAACATATGTAAACCCATGCTGATATCATGTCATTGTTTGGCAAAACTAATAAAAAAATAAATATAAGGCTAACAAAAAAAAGATAGCAGCAAGAGGGATTAACAGATACACACTACTATATATAAAACAGATGAGCAAAAAGGACCTACTATATACCACAGGGAACTATATTTAATATGTTTTAATGACTTATAATGGAAAAGATCTGAAAAAGCCTACATGTATGAATGTTGTATATATAACTCAAACATTGCAAACCAACCATACTTCACTGATAAATAAAAAAATTAGACTTCAAGCAAAAAAATGGCAGAAAGAGCATATATATGTACTCCTGTTATATCCCTAAGTCTACCTCCTCTACAACAGTTCAGTTCAGTTTAGTCACCCAGTCGTGTCTGACTCTTTGAGACCCCATGAACCACAGTATGCCAGGCCTCCCTGTCCATCACCAACTCCCAGAGTTGTTCACCCAAACTCATGTCCACTGAGTTGGTGATGCCATCCAACCATCTTATCTTCTGTTATCCCCTGCTCCTCCTGACCCCAATCCTTCCCAGCATCAGGGTCTTTTCCAATGAGTCACCTCTTCACATGAGGTGGCCAAAAGATTGGAGCTTCATCTTCAAGATCAGTCCTTCCAATGAACACCCAGGACTGATCTCCTTTAGGATGGACTAGTTGGATCTTCTTGCAGTCCAAGGGATTCTCAAGAGTCTTCTCCAATACTGCAGTTCAAAAGCATCAGTTCTTCAGCACTCAGCCTTCTTCATCTTTCAACTCTCACATCCATACATGACCACTGGAAAAACCATAGCCTTGACTAGATGGACCTTTGTTGGCAAAGTAGTGTCTCTGCTTTTTAATATGCTATCTAGGTTGGTCATAACTTTCCTTCCAAGGAGCAAGCATCTTTTAATTTCATGGCTGCAGACAACATCTGCAGTGATTTTGGAGCTCAAAAAACCTCCCCTACATACATGAATCTAATAAGAAATACAGCCCTAATAAGAAATGATAGAGGGGAAAAAAAGAAATTTAAAAAGATTTATTTAGCATAGTGCTTCAAAAACAAGAATCCAGAAGCACACTTTGAAAATACTCAAAGAGTAAGGTAGGGAGGGTGCCAATTGTTGGAGAAAATAGAGCAGAGAAAGATGTAACACAGAGCCTTGGAGGAAGAATCATCCTCTCCCAAGGAAGTATGTAGAGCTACAAACACTGTCAAGTTGTGGTTTGTTCTAGAAATGAATTAATGGTCAAAATGAGGAAGTCTATCGACATAATTTATTACCTACAAATTAAAGAAGAAAAAAATCAAATCATTTTATTGCTGTTTATTGTTGTTTAGTTGCTAAGTTGTGTCCAACTCTGGTGCAACCCCATGGACTGTAGCCCACCAACCTTCTCTGTCCATGGAATCTGAGCTACCTGGAAAGCACAATTATTTTATTACCAAATGCTAAAATGGCATTTGAGGAAATTAATCAACTAATTAAATGTAAGCCAAATAGTAATAGAAATTACTTAGAGAGCATTTACCAAGATACAATTGCAAGCTTCACTGTAAGTTGTAAAACAGTTTCATTATTCTGACAGACAGGCAGGAATGCCCTCTATCACCACAATAATTCAGCACTGCTTTTGAGATTCTCTAAAGCAAATGCAGTAAAAAATTAAGTAATTGATATCAATCTTATGAAAAGTAGAATTCTTCCCACTCATAACTACATATGCTCCAATTTAAAGATATGTAAATACTTAGTTTTCTGCTTCCACTGCATTAATATTCAAGTGTGCAAATAGAAAAAAATATTCTTTATACTTACACAATACCTAGGAATATATTTAATAATTAAAGGGATAAGAACTTATATAAAGAAAATTAGATACTTAATTCAAAGAGTCAACAAAATGTCAAGAAATCAAAAAACGTAATATTTTTGAATGGTAGATCTGACATTAAAATATTAATTCTTCTAATTAATAAGTAAATAGAATACACTTTCAAATGTAATCCTGTAGGCTATTATCGGAATTAGAGTCAATGATATTAGAAGACTAAATGTCAGAAAATAGAAAAGAAACTAAAAAAAGAAGGCTAGTGTGCATGGGAAGTGGACTAGGGGAAATGATATTTAACATCTAGGCCATTCTAATCAAAGCAGCATAATATTGGCATAGTAATAGCCAAATAGTTCAGAGAAACAAAAGAGAGAGCTCAGTATTCAAATATCAGTGCATGCAATCACTTTTATAATAATTGTGAACAAGAGATATAAGGATGGAGCACTCCAGCACTCCAACATTCTAGAAGACATGACTTACAGAGTCATCAGAATCACAAAGCTAAATACAGACAGCTAAACTTGGAGAGGAGAGAGACAAGAGTTAAATTAGCAACACATTATGGAAAAATAGCCATTAAAAAGAATGACTTGGTACTGTATCATTTACTTTGGAGGGATTTCCAGGACCTATGCTTAAAAGCAAAAAGCAACATGCAGAAAAGTTGAATTAATATTATGCTACTTATTTAAAGGGTTTCCCAGGTGGTGCTAGTGGTAAAGAACCCACCTACCAATACTAGAGACAGAGAGTCACAGGTTGGCAACCCACTCCAGTATTCTTACCTGGAGAATCCCATGGACAGAGAAGCCTGGTGGGCTATGGTCCATAGGGTAGCAAAGAGCCAGACATGAATGAAGGGACTTAGCATACACACATGCACTTATATAAAATGAATCATGAACCTTTCTTCATCCCTGAAAAAAAAAGGTGTAAGCATGGGTGTTCATATATAAATATGTGAGCAAGCAGAAAGATAAGAAAGAATATGTATGAGATAGATAACTTAGGTTACTATGAGGAGAATACAGGAGAGAATGGAATGGGAAATAAACAAGAAATTGACAATGCTAATATACTAATAGTATATAATTTTGAAAGTTGCACACAACCTTTAAAATTACTTGTACACTGTGATGAGGGAGGAGATAGATGGGCTCCAGGCTAGACACAGACAACTGACCTTCTGTTTACATTCCATGGGGCACGAAGAAGTGGGCTTCAGGCTGGATACTTAAAACTGTTAACATTTCCTGAGACAAGAGATAGGTGGGCTTCTAAACTCCCCATTGTATTGGTTGAGATTTTTGTAGTGACTGCATCCTAGCCCAGTTTCTCCCACTGTACCCTTTCACTTTCCTTTCTCCTCCATATTGTGTCCAATTAATTTCCTGAATACAAGCCCTTTTTTCAGAGTCTCTTTCCTAAGAAGCCCAACCTAGGGTTCCATGTGACCTTAATTATGTGAAAATAAGCATATAGATGTTTCTAATGTGAGTGTATGTATGTTAATAAATTGACAAAGAATGACATGAAATATGGTCTCCAAAATATTAGCGTAGAGTCTGACAGTGAGTGTATGATTACAAGTCACCTTTTCCTCCTCCCTACATTTTAACTTGCTTTTTCAATTTTGCCATGAGAATATTATCATTTTTATAATCAGAAAAATTATATTTACATAAAAAGTTAAATGCTTGATAGAGTAATTATTATCAGATGGTTATTATAAATTGAGAGGAGAATGAGAAGACAATAAGAAACTAATACATTGCTTTTCATAGCAGGTAGTCATAAGATGCAGCATAAAGATGATTAATCACAAAATGGGAAATGAACATATTATTTTAGAGTTATTGTGATAATATCTAGAAGAGGCAAAACCTAAAATTATTAAAAATTATTACTATGAAATATGAGGCTGGAAGTCTGAAATGTGGGTAGGAATAGTGGCTTTTACTTTTCATTTTTGTTTTCTGTATGGTTTAAATTCTTTTTTCTATCATATGTGTTATCACTCTGGTAATAATTTCTTAATTTCTTTGAGAAAAATAGCCCACATTAAAACAAGTCAGAAATAAAATCTTAAAGATTATAATAATGATATTAGAGCTATAATAAAACTGTGGTTATTTATGCCTTTACTGTCAAACTCCCTTTAGTGTTATTTTCCATAATTTATACAAATACATAAAACTTAAAATAAGCCTTTGCCACCAACAAGATATGAAATCTTAAAGGTATTAGTAACTTCTCTAAGGGGGTTCCCTGGTGGCTCAGTGGTAAAGAATCCACTGCCAGTGCAGGAGATGCAGGTTCAAACCTTGGGTCAGGAAGATTCCCTGGAGAAGAAAAGGGCAACCTATCCAGCATTCTTGCCTGGGAAATCCCATGGACAGAGGAGCCTGGCAGGTTACAGGCCATGGGGTCTCAAAGAGTTGAACACAGCTTAGGAACTAAAATAAAAAAACAACAAACCTCTGTAAGAATTCAGTTCAGTTCAGTTGCTCAGTAGTGTCTGACTCTTTGCAACCCCATGAATCTCAGCATGCCAGGCTTCCCTGTCCATCATTAATTAACCTCTATTTTCCTCATCTAGAATATGGCTATAACAGTAACAGCCTCATGGGTGTGAATTAAATGAAATAATGCATATATGATGCTTAGTAGAGACCTTGCCACATAGAAGTATTTGGTAAATGATAAACTAAGGCCTGATTTTTCATCTTTCTTGCCAGTTCCATTTATTCATGTAGATTTTGTATAGGTATCATATATCCAAGTTAATTTATATGTTTCCAGAGTAGTTACTAATGGTACCAAACCTTCCCTCTGAAAAATTTCCCAATCTGTTTAATTTATTAATAACAAACCTAATATAAGAAAGAAAGAATTCAGATATTCTCAAGTTCATAAGGCACATCTCATCTCTCTGCCTATTTCTTAGCTAAGATTATGGAGAATGAAGACTGTCCATAGTACACAATATATATTTCACAATATATATTTCACATATAAATCATACAGTCATTGAAGGGTTCAAATCTGTACTGTGTTTGAGGAATCAAAGATGAGGATATCATTACTAGAGTATTATAACAACACAAATATATTATTTTGGATTTGAGTTTACTGTCCGCACCTTTAGAAAGAGTTCAATTGAGCAGTCATGATTATTTTTCCCCACAAAGAACACAGGTCACCCTAAATAAGAAAAAAAATCTCAAGAGAGATATAGGATTGGATTCCCTTATTTCTATACTCCTCACCCTCCGTAAATAGCTCACTATATTTCTTTGAAGCATATTTCAGGTTGCTGATACAAAAATATAAAATTAACTTTTATTATAAGAAAGCCCTTTGGGAACACTAGGACATTATAAACGGACTCTTTTCTCATATTGAATAGACTATATATTTTGAAAGATTGTATTATCAGTTTCCCATTTTTTTTAAAATCATGCACTTTAACTATAAAATCACACTGATTGGTCAGAGGAAATTAGAGTTTTACCTGTCCCTCTTTCAGTGAGCTATCTGTAGTATCTAATCATCTCAGACAAAGATATGTTTCAACAAAGCTGTACTCAGTGGTGCCTCTGCAAAGCCAGTCTTAGTAATTAGGACTCCACCTTCCAGCCATTATCCACACAACTACCAGCGACCCAGAAAACTCCTGCTGACATTGAAGAGCATAATGAATGCATAGTAGGCCATTCCCAGTCCATCTCCTTTTGCGAGTCTGTGTTATCTCTTCTTCACACAGACCTACCTAAAGGAAAGTATCAAATGCTGAACTACAAGCAACAGGCCTAAAGAGAACAAAATTATATATAAGTAGACAATGATTCTAAATGGTAAATTTTATTTAAATGACTCTAGATTATAACTTTTTAATGTGAACTGATCTCAGTTCCATTCTAACATCTCCAGTCAGAGATTAATTTTTCTTAATCTCCAAAAGAAATCTGTGTATCAGGCAAATCCTCTCACAGCCCCTCAAACACACCATAATCATTTCTGCCCCAAACACGTACATTCAATGTTGCCTCTAACAGGAATACATTAATCTACAATTTCTGCACATTCTACTCATCCTGATATTTGATGTCTTTCCTGATTCATATCATAATTTTATAAGGATGCCTCTTGCCAGCCATTTCCCCAGCCACATCAGAGGCTGAGTTCTTGCATCTCTATTTCCAGCACCATTACCGACTGCCTGCCACTGTCTCTGGTATTCTGTTTACCTAAGTGTCAACCTGCATGCTTAAAAAGACACATCTGTGGTGGAGACTGTCCAGCTTTTCATCACACTCATTTCCTTTTCTTGCAAGACTTATAGTTCTGACCAAGTTTCCAGGCTTCCTTGCAGTCAAATTTGTCCCTGTGGTTGAATTACAGTCAATTGTGAATGGAAGTGATGTGTGCCAGTCTGGCCTAACCCATAAAAAATCTCCCATGTGCAATGATCTTTCCATACCCCCAAATTTGAGTCACACAATTATATCAGTCTTCAGAAGCAGGAACAGAAGATAGTAGAGCCAAAATATGGATTAACCCTGTAGACAAAGAAGCTCCCTAACCAGGAATACCTTCTTTGGACTGTTAGACACCAGTGATCTAACATGATCATGCATGTGTGCAAAATCTCTTCAGTTGTGTCTGACTCTTTGCAACTCTATGGACAGTAGCCCACCAGGCTCCTCTGTTCACGGGATTCTCTAGGCAAGAATATTGGAGTGGGTTATCATGCCCTCCTCCAGGGGAGCTTCCTGACTCAGGGATCAAACCCCAGTCTCTTCTGTCTCTTGCATTGGCAAGCAGGTTCTTTACCACTAACCACCTGGAAATTTACATTGTGTTAATTCATGGGTATTTGGTTATTCTGTGTCCATGTTTGGCATTACCCAAATTAATACAGAAATCAAAATCAAGTGGGGTTACTAGTGGTCAGGCAGGACTCAGTAAAGGAATTGATATTAGAGGCTGAAAAGAGAAAGATTTATGTTACACAATGACAAAAAAAAAAAAAAGCAAAGATACTCTAGGGTGCAAACAATATGCCTACTGAGCCTGTATATCCAAGGAAGTGAAAGTGACACTCACTGATGTGTTTCTGACTCTTTGCGAGCCCATGGACTATACAGTCCACAGAATTCTCCAGGCCAGAATACTGGAGTGGGCAGCCTTTCCCTTCTTCAGGGGATCTTCCCAACTAAGGGGTCGAACCCGGGTCTCCCACATTGCAGGTGGATTCTTTACCAGCTGAGCCACAAGAGAAGCCCATATTCAAGGAAAGTAGTTGCAAGAAGTTAGTGTGCATTACTTTTCCTTTCTAGTCTTTACAAAATTTTATGGGCTGCATGTGTGTGTTTCCCTATACTCAAATGTTGAAGTCCTACACCCCGATGTGGTAGTAATAGGAAGTGGGGCCTCTAGGAGATGGTTACATTAGATGAGGTCATGAAGGTAGAACCCTCAAAATGGGACTAGTACCTCTGTAAGAGAACTAACAGACCAGGAATTTCTCTGTCTGCTTTGTGAGAACACACAAGAAGATGGCCATCTGCAAGCCAGGAAGAGAGTCATCACCAGAACCCAACCATGATGGCATGCTGATCTTGGATTGCCCAGCCTCCAGGTCTATGAGAAATAAAAGTTTGTTGTTTATGCCACCCAATCTATATTTTTGTTATAGCCACCTGAACAGACTAAGATATACAGTATTAAAGAGATGTGTTAAGGAAAGAATTAATTGGATTAAAGGAAAAATGAAAGGAATAGATAACCTAGAAATGCAAAGTCTTGGATTAGAAAATTAGAGAATCCCACTGCCTTTAGACCTCAATTATAAGAATAAAAGACTGAAAATGACATTGAAGGACAGAAGCTCACTGATTGCTCAGTTAAGCTAAGTGTCTCAGCCTTAAGCAAATTAGATTGCAAATGTTTCCTTTCCAAAGAAGCCTGTTGTGTTTCAGATGTCATAGTCGCACTAAAGTGAGAAATAGAGGCAAGATATATTGAAGCCCTCTCTCAGACACCACCAGGAAAACATATTGATTAAGCAAAGATGAATTTGTTAAATTTACTGCAGTATGAAGGAACACCACCTTGACAGTCTTAGTAGTATCTCAAAATCTAGGAATTAGAAAATCGTAGAAAAATTTTAGGGCCTAGGTTGACTGAATGTGAAGTAGATGTTGCAAGGCAGGGATCTGGTTCAGAATGGGCAAATTATGACATACTAGTTTTGCATTTGTGCACACAGTGGAGCAATGGCCTTGAGGCTTGATAACAAGCTATTGTTCTTAATGAGCAAGTTAGTTGCTCTTATATTCCAGGAAAAGGCATTTTCTGGACCCAGTAACTAACTTGTGATTCATCTCAGTACTATTTAAATAAGGACAAGATAATATGTTCAAAAGCAGAGGAGAGAATGGTTTAAGTAATTGTTTAACATAGAGGCAAGAAATTGTGTTGTCATAATAAACTTTTAGTCTATAAACAAACTTTTAGTTATTCTCTATCCAGTTTGTTCTATAGGATAGATTGTCATCTGGAATCATGATCAACCCAAATGTGCATTGCTATTTGATGGGTCGTGATTGGGTAATAAGTGTCCTTGATGGATGATAATCTATTGGATCATTCGACAGAAAAATGGCTATATATTATTATTTAGAACTCTGAAGATAAAACATTTGAACACTATAACACAGGCAAATACTAAGGGAAGGATTATGGTCAAAATTCATAATCTACTTCTAAGCCAAGACTGAAGAATACATAAATTAAAGCAAGAGAATAGATCCGATGGCCAATGTGAGGAGGCTATAGTACATAACTGAGTCATTGTTACCAGACACAATAAAAATTCCAGAAAAACCTGTAGGGTTAGAGGAAACAATATCCAGGACAGCTCTGTTTAGAATCACCACCGATCTGGTTTCACGAGCTTCTTAGACAAGGATATCTATAGTTTTAATGGCACTGTCATTCTGTCCCATCAGTTTGTAAACTATCACATTTAGGACTGCCCCATCTCCCCCAGATACCTTCTAAAGCAACAAATAAGGAGACTTGAGAACAGAATAAAGAAGACTCCCTTTTAGGAGTTAAATTTTGGAATCTCAAATTGAGAGTTGGTTTTTCTTCTTTTTAACCAAGTTTCCTAAAGACTTCAATTTTTTTCTTCTGCATTTTTATTTTGAGAGAAAAAAAATGGCATATCGAATAGGGTCCATAGTAACATCAGGTACTATTCTGAATATAGGCAACAGCTATTAAGATAATCAGACCCTTATCCTGTTTTGAAGATAGTAGTCAATAAACTTTTGATGCACAAATTCAGTACCATTAGTTGAAAGTAACCCAGTGCTCTTTTTGAGCCAGAATACTTCTGGAGGTTGCCTAATTATTCTGTAAACTTTTAGTGCTACTCAGTAAGAGTGAATTGGAGTCAGATAGTGAGATTTAAATTAGGTAGATCATCTGTTAGAGCTACAGTAAAACAGCATGAAATTAAGCTTAAGAAGTAAGCCTTCTGCAGTTGTGTTAAAATGAAGTTGTGTCTTAATCAGCTTGGGCTACTGTAACAAAATACCACAGACTAGGTGGCTTAACCAACAGAAATTTATTTTCTCACAGTCCTGGAGATTGGAAGTCTGACATCAGGTGCCAGTATGGTGGAGTTCTTTTTTTAAATTATTTATTTTAATTGGAGGCTAATTACTTTACAATATTGTGGCGGTTTTTGCCATACATTCACATGAATCAGCCATGGGTGTACATGTGTTCCACATCCTGAATCCCTCTCCCACCTCCCTCCCCATCCCATCCCTCAGGGTCATCCCAGTGGACCAGGCCTGAGCACCCTGTCTCATACATCAAACCTGGACTGGTGATCTATTTCACATACGATAATATACATGTTTCAATGCTATTTTCTCAAATCATCTCACTCTTGCCTTCTCCCACCGAGTCCGAAAGTCTGTTCTTTACATCTGTGTCCCTTTTGCTGTCTCGAATATAGGGTCATTATTACCATCTTTCTAAATTCCATATATATGCGTTAATATACTATATTGGTGTTTTTCGTTCTGACTTACTTCACTCCGCACAATAAGCTCCAGTTTCATCCATCTCCATAGAACTGATTGAAATGCAATCTTTTTTAATAGCTGAGTAATATTCCATTGTGTATATGTACCACATCTTTCTTATCCATTCGTCTGCTGATGGACATCTAGGTTGCTTCCATGTCCTGGCTATTGTAAACAGTGCAGTGATGAACACTAGGGTACATGTGTCTCTTTCAATTCTGGTTTCCTCAGTGCATATTCCCAGCAGTGGGATTGCTGGGTCATATGGCAGTTCTATTTCCAGTTTTTTAAGGAATCTCCACATTGTTCTTCATAGTGGCTATACTAGTTTGCATTCCTACCAAGAGTGTAAGAGAGTTTCTTTTTCTCTGCATCCTCTCTAGCATTTATTGTTTGTAGACTTTTGGATTGCAGCCTTTCTGAATGGCGTGAGATGGTACCTCATTGTGGTTTTGATTTGCATTTCTCTGATAATGAGTGATGTTGAGCATCTTTTCATGTGTTTGTTAGCCATCTGTATGTCTTCTTTGGAGAAATGTCTGTTTAGTTCTTTGGCCTATTTTTTGATTGGGTCATTTATTTTTCCGGAATTGAGCTGCAGAAGTTGCTTGTATATTTCTGAGATAATATAATTCTTTGTATAATTCTTTGTCAGTTGCTTCCTTTGCTATTGTTTTCTCCCATTCTGCAGGCTGTCTTTTCACCTTACTTATACTTTCCTTTGTTGTGCAGAAGCTTTTAATTTTAATTAGGTCCCATTTGTTTATATTTGCTTTTATTTCCAATACCCTAGGAGGAGGGTCATAGAGGATTCTGCTGTGATTTATGTCAGAGGGTGTTTTGCCTATTCTTTCCTCTAGGAGTTTTATAGTTTCTGGTCTTATGATTAGATCTTTAATCCATTTTGAGTTTATTTTTGTGTATGGTGTTAGAAAGTGTTCTAGGTTCATTCTTTTGCAAGTGGTTGACCAGTTTTCCCAGCACCACTTGTTAAAAAGACTGTCTTTTCTTCATTGTATATTCTTGCCTCCTTGGTCAAAGATAAGGTGTGCATAGGTGCATGGATTTAACTCTGGGTTTTCTATTTTGTTCCATTGATCTATATTTCTGTCTTTGTGCCAGCATCATACTGTCTTGATGACTGTAGCTCTGTAGCATAGTCTGAAGTCAGGCAGGTTGATTCCTACAGTTCCATTATTTCTCAAGTTTGCTTTGGCTATTCGAGGTTTTTTTGTATTTCCATATAAATTGTGAAATTATTTGTTCTAGTTCTCTGAAAAAGACCATTGGTAGATTGATAGGGATTGTATTGAACCTATACATTGCTTTTGGAAGTATACTAATTTTCACTATATTGATTCTTCCTATTCATGAACATGGTATATTTCTCCATCTATTTGTGTCCTCTTTGATTTCTTTCATCTGTGTTTTATAGTTTTCTATATATAGGTCTTCTGTTTCTTTAGGTAGATTTATTCCTAAGTATTTGATTCTTTTCATCAAAGTGGTGAATGGAATTGTTTCCTTGATTTCTCTTTCTATTTTCTCATTTTTAGTGTATAGGAATGCAAAGGATTTCTGTGTGTTGATTTTATATCCTGCAACTTTACTATATTTATTGATTAGCTCTAGTAATTTTCTGGTGGAGTCTTTAGGGTTTTCTATGTAGAAAATCATATCTGCAAACAGTGAGAGTTTTACTTCTTCTTTTCCAATCTAGATTCCTTTTATTTCTTTTTCTGCTCTGATCGCTGTGGCCAAGACTTCCAAAACTATGTTGAATAGTAGTGGTGAGAGTGGGCACCCTTGTCTTATTCCTGACTTTAGGGGAAATGCTTTCAATTTTTCACCATTGAGGATAATATTTGCTGTAGGTTTATTATATATGGCTTTTATGTTGAGGTATGTTCTTTCTACGCCTCCTTTCTGGAGGATTTTTTTCATAAAAGGATGTTGGATTTTGTCAAAGGCTTTCTCTGAATCTATTGAGATAATCATATGGGTTTTATTTTTAAATTTGTTACTGAAGTGTATTGCATTGATTGATTTGCAAATAATGAAGAATCCTTGCATCCCTTTATCCAAGTGGATAAAGCCCACTTGGTCATGATGTATGATCTTTCAATATGTTGTTGCATTTTGTTTGCTAGAATTTTGTTAAGGATCTTTGCATCTGTGTTCATCAGTGATATTGGCCTGTAGTTTTCTTTTTTTGTGGCACCTTTGTCTGGATTTGGTATTAGAGTGATGGTGGCCTCATAGAATTTTCTATGCAATTTTCTTGAAGAGTTTGAGTGGGATAGGTGCTAAATTTTCTGTACAATTCGGCTGTAAAGCTGTCTGGTCCTGTGCTTTTGTTTGTTGGAAGACTTCTGATTACAGCTTTGATTTCTGTGCTTGTGATGGGTCTGTTAAGATTTTCTATTTCTTCCTGGTTCAGTTTTGGAAAGTTATACTTTTCTAAGAATTTGTCTGTTTCTTCCAAGTAGTCTATCTTATTGGCATATAGTTGCTAATAGCCATCTATTATTATCCTTTGTATTCCTGTGTTGTCTGTTGTGATTTCTCCATTTTTATTTCTAATTTTGTTGATGTGATTCTTCTCCTTTTTTTTTTTCCTTGATGAGTCTGGCTAATGGTTTGTCTATTTTATTTATCCTCTCAAAGAACCAGCTTTTAGTTTTGTTGCTATTGGCTATGGTCTCCTTTGTTTATTTTTCATTTATTTCTGCCCCAGTTTTTATGATTTCTTTCCTTCTGCTAACCCTGGGGTTCTTCACTTCTTCTTTTTCAAGTTGTTTTAGGTGTAGAGTTAGGTTATTTATTTGATTTTTCTCCTGTTTCTTGAGGTAAGCTTGTATTGCTATGAGTCTTCCCCTTAGCACTGCTTTTACTGAATCCCATAGGTTTTGGGTTGTTGTGTTTTCATTTTCATTTGCTTCTATGCATATTTTGATTTTTCTTTTTATTTCTTGATTTCTTCTGTGATTTGCTGGTTATTCAGAAGCGTGTTGTTTAGCTTCCATATGTTGGAATTTTTAATAGTTTTTTTTCCTGTAGTTGACATCTAATCTTACCACATTGTGGTGACAAAAGATGCCTGAGATGATTTCAATTTTTTTGAATTTACCAAGGCTAGATTTATGGCCCAGGATGTGATCTATCCTGGAGAAGGTTCTGTGTGCACTTGAGAAAAAGGTGAAATTCATTGTTTTGGGGTGAAGTGTCTTTTTTTTTAATTTTAAAGTTCTGTATTACTCCTCTAATTATTATTTTTTAAAAAAATTTTAAAAATTAAAAAATGATAATAATAAAATATATCTAAGAATTGCTCTGGAGCTCTTGAGAACATGAGGGGTCAGTTCAGTTTCAGATACTTCCTTCTTCCAGCTTATACTTCTTCTCAAGATCTACAGGCCCCTTCCAATGTAGTCAATGCTAACTACAGGGTTTTAATCTGTTGCACCTGTCACTGCCAAAGTGATTCCTTCTTCTTTATTTAGGCTTCCTCTGTTTGCAAGTCTCCTCAGTGTCTAATTTCTGTCCTGACACAAGGGGGTGAGGGTGGTCATTTATTTAGGCTCACTTGTTCAGTTGTGCAGTGGGGAGGTAGGAACACTGCAAACAAATATGACTGGCATGTGTGGGGAGTGCTCACAGCGTCTGGGCCACACTGGGTTTGCCCCTGCTCATGCATGCTAGCTTTCCCGGTCTACACTGCTCAGGCTCCAGGTTCCTTTGCAGGGAAACTGTCTAAAGTGGGCCCTGGGTTGTGTGCACTTCCCTGGTTTAAGCCACTCAGGTTCAGGTTCTCAGGTATTCCTCAAAGGAACAGATTTGGTTGGGCTTGCATTTTGTGCCCTTCCCAGGTCCAAGCAGGTGACCAGATGCTAGGCAGGCACACACTACCCAGGTGGGTGTTGCATCTTATCACCTCCCCGGTCCCAGTTGCTCAGTTTCCCAGGTTTACCATGAGAGTGCTGTCTCAGGTATGGCATATGTCTCCTCTGGAGAGCTGATCTCTGACTGTGACCCTCCTAGCAGATGTCAACCGTCCAGGATCACAGGAAGATTTGGTTAGCAACTGGGAGCCTGCTCACAGTTTGATGGAGGATGCCAACTCTGGGACCGAGATTGCCCATTGCCTTCTGGCCCTGGCTGGTGCCTGCCTGCTTCTCTGCCTCTGGCAGGGGGAGTGGCCTGTCCACAGCTGGCTAGCCCTCTTTTGGTATTCGCTCAGTCCTTTGTTGTGTGAGCAGACCAGGTTGTGCCTTAGAGCTTTTCACGGGAACGTTCTCTCTCTCTCTCTCTGGCTATCCCACAGTTTGGGTGGCTTTCTCACATTAGCTCCCCCAGCTTGTCCTCAGGGCATTCAGGCCCAGTTCTTACCCTAAGTAAGGCAGCCTGTGCCTCCCAGTTCAGTTCCCATTCACTGCTGGCAGACGCAAGCATCTGGGCTACTTCTCCGCTGGGAGTTATGGTTAGGCATGTAATCTTTGGGATTTTTTTCTTTCCTCTCCCAGTTATGTTGCCCTCTGAGATGCCAAAACTCCAACGAACCCACTGGTGAGAGGGTTTCTTGGTGTTTGGAAACTTCTCCTTCACAACTCCCTTCCTGGGACAGGTCTCCATCCCTAACTCTTTTGTCTCTCCTTTTAACCTTTTATATTTTTGTCCTACCTCCTTTCAAAGAGAATGGGCTGCCTTTCTGGGTGCTTGATGACCTCCTCCAGCATTCAGAAGTTGTTTTGTGGAATCTGTTCAGCATTCAAGTGATCTCTCAATGAATTTGTGGGGGAGAAAGTGATCTCCCTGTCCTATTCCTTCACCATCTTAGGACCGCCTCCCTTATGCTAAGGTTCTGATGAAAGCTGTCTCCCTGGCTTTCAGATAGCTAGATAACTGTTATATCCTCTCACAGCAGAATTAAAAGAGAGAAACAGACACAGAGAGGAAGAGATAGAGAAACACTCTTGCATCTCTTCTGAGCAGGGCACTAATTCCACCACGAGAGCTCCGCTCTCATGACTTATTCTAAACCTAACTGGCTCCCAAAGACGGCCATCACACTCTGGTTTCTCTTCAGATTGAATAAATCTTTCGCCTTTTACCAAAGACGACCATCTCTGAGTACCATCACATTGGGAGTGAAGACTTTACCATATGAATTTCAGATGGGAAATAACTCCATCTATAGTAAGGTGGCTTTCACTTTTATATTGTATTTTTCTTGGTCATATTTTAAACTCTATTGCTGTGAAAGTTTGCTATTAGAAACTTCTACATGAACAGGATGAAAAGGCAAAATGATAGGATACTGAAAAGGATACTGAAAGTGATAGGATACTGAAAAGAATAGGATACTGAAAGAGAAATACCCCAGGTTGGTAGGTGCCCAATATGCTACTGGAGATTGGTGGAGAAATAACTCCAGAAAGAATGAAGGGATGGAGCCAAAGCAAAAACAATACCCAGTTGTGGATGTAACTGGTGATAGTAGCAAGGTGTGATGCTATAAACAGTAATACTGCATAGGAACCTGGAATGTTAGATCCATGAATCAAGGCAAATTGGAAGTGGTCAAACAGGAGATGGCAAGAGTGAATGTCAACATTCTAGGAATCAGAGAATTAATATGGACTAGAATGGGTGAATTTAACACAGATGACCATTATATCTACTACTGCAGGCAAGAATCCCTCAGAAAAACATAGAGTAGCCATCATGGTCAACAAGAGTTCAAAATGCAGTACTTGGATGCAATCTCAAAAATGACAGGATGATCTCTATTTGTTTCCGAGGCAAACCATTCAATGTCGTGATAGTCCAAGCCTATGCCACAACCAGTAATGTGGAAGAAGCTGAAGTTGAACGGTTCTATGAAGACCTATAAGACCTTTTAGAGCTAACATCCAAGAAAGATATCCTTTTCATTATAGGGGACTCGAATGCAAAAGTAGGAAGTCAGGAAACACTTGGAATAACAGGCAAATTTGGCCTTGGAGTACAGAATGAAGCAGGGCAAAGGGTAATAGAGTTTTGCCAAGAGAACACACTGGTCATAGCAAACACCGTCTTCCAACAACACAAGAGAAGACTCTATACATGAACATCACCAGATGGTCAACACAAAAATCAGATTGACTATATTCTTTGCAGCCAAAAATGGAGAAGTTCTATACAGTCAGCAAGTACAAGATCGGGAGCTGACTGTGGCTCAGATCATGAACTCCTTATTGCCAAATTCAGACTTAAATTGAAGAAAGGAGGGAAATCCACTAGATCTTTAAGGTATGACCTAAATCAAATCCCTTATGGTTATACAGTGGGAGTGAGAAATAGATTTAAAGGACTAGATCTGATAGACAGAGTGCCTGATGAACTATGGACAGAGGTTCATGACATTGTATAGGAGGCAGAGATTAAGACCATCTCCATAGAAAAGAAATGCAAAAAAGCAAAATGGCTGTCTGAGGAGGCCTTACACATAGCTGTGAAAAGAAGAAAAGTGAAAAGCAAAGGAGAAAAGGAAAGATATTCCCATCTGAATGCAGAGTTCTAAAGAATAGCAAGAAGAGATAAGAAAGCCTTCCTCAGTGATAAATTCAAAGAAATAGAGGAAAACAACAGTATGGGGAAGACTAGAGATCTCTTCAAGAAAATTAGAGATATGAAGGGAACATTTCATGCAAAGGTGGGCTCGATAAAGGACAGAAATGGTATGGACCTAACAGAAGCAGAAGATATTGAGAAGAGGTGGCAAGAATACACAGAAGAACTGTACAAAAAAGATCTTCATGACCCAGATAATCATGATGGTGTTATCTCTCAGCTAGAGTCAGACATCCTGGAAGGTGAAGTCAAATGGGCCTTAGAAAGCATCACTACAAACAAAGCTAGTGGAGGTGATGGAATTCCAGTTGAGCTATTTCAAATCCTGAAAGTTGATGCTGTGAAAGTGCTGCACTAATATGCCAGAAAATTTGGAAAAGTCAGCAATGGCCTCAGGACTGGAAAAAGTCAGTTTTCCTTCCAATCTCAAAGAAAGGCAATGCCAAAGAATGCTCGAACTACTGCACAATTGCACTCATCTCACATGCTAGCAAAGTGATGCTCAAAATTCTCCAAGCCAGGCTTTAGTAATACATGAACCTTGAATTTCCAGCTGTTCAAGGTTTTAGAAAAGGCAGAGGAAACCAGAGATCAAATTGCCTACATCTGCTGGATCATCAAAAAAGCAAGAGATTTCCAGAATAAAACACCTGTTTCTGGTTTATTGACTATGCCAAAGCCTTAGACTGTGTGGATCACAATAAAGTGTGGAAAATTCTTAAAGAGATGGGAATATCAGACCATCTTACCTGTCTCTAGAGAAACCTGTATGCAGGTCAGGAAGCAATAGTTAGAACTGAACATGCAACAGACTGTTTCCAAACAGGGAAAGGAGTACGTCAAGGTTGCATATTGTCACCCTGCTTATTTAACTGATATGCAGAGTACATCATGAGGAATGCTGGGCTGAAAGAAGCACAAGCTGGAATCAAGACTACTGGGAGAAATATCAATAACCTCAGATATGCAGCTGATACCACCCTTATGGCAGAAAGTGAAAAGGAACTAAAAAGCCTCTTGATTAAAGTGAAAGAGGAGAGTGAAAAAAATGGCTTAAAGCTCAACATTAAGAAAACTAAAATCATGGCATCTGGTCCCATCACTTCATGGGAAATAGATGGGAAAACAGTGGAAATAGTGAATTGAACTGAACTGAATTGAACTGAACATGTTGTTTTAACACAACCCTCCTATCCTAGATGTGATGTCTAAGAGCTTTTAATTTTGGCAGTCTGATCTGTTGCCTTGTTTACAGTCTTCAAGTTGTTTATAGGTGTACCCAGTCAACTGATACACTGGCTAATTTATTAGGAAGAACTAGTATTAATGGGACTAAGTTGGTCTGATTCATCTCTTGACCAAATCACCAAGAAAATATAGTCAGGAACTGAACACATATCAGTATCAGTATCAGTTCAGTAGCTCAGTCGTGTCTGACTCTTTGCAACCTCATGGACTGCAGCATGCCTGGCCTCCCTGTCCATCATCAACTCCCGGAGTCCAACCAAACCCATGTTCATCGAGTCGGTGATGCCATCCAGCCATCTCATCCTCTGTTGTTCCCTTCTCCTCCTGCTCTCAGTCCTTCCCAGAATCAGGGTCTTTTCCAATGAGTCAACTCTTCGCATGAAGTGGCCAAAATATTGGAGTTTCAGCTTCAATATCAGTCCTTCCAATGAACACCCAGGACTGATCTCCTTTAGGATGGACTTGTTGGATCTCCTTGCAGTCCAAGAGACTCTCAAGAGTCTTATCCAACACCATAGTTCAAAAGCATCAATTCTTTGGCGCTCAGCGTTTTTCACTGTCCAACTCTCACAACCATACATGACTACTGGAAAAAACATAGCCTTGACTAGATGAACACATATCAGTTAAAGAATAACAAGTGAATGTTAGCATATTCAGAAACTGAAAGCAGTATAAAAGTATAAAAAACACCTGGTGAAAATAAAGAACAAAAGCATTCAGATTAAATCATGAAAAACTATCGTTTAGTCTTATTCTGTGGGTCTTGGGTAGATGTTATCTGTTTCATATAGCTGTTAAGTGTGCATGTGTGCAAGCATGCTAAGTTGCTTCAGTTGTGTCCAACACTTTGAGACCCCATGGACTGTAGACCACCAGACTCTTCAGTCCCTGGCATTCTCCAGGTAAGAATAGTGGAGTGGGTTGCCATTTCCTTCTCCAAGGGATCTTCCTGATCCAGGGATTGAACCTGAATCTCTTATGTCTCCTACATTGGCAGGTGGGTTCTTTACCACTAGCACCATCTGGGAAGCCTTGATCTAAATATCTCTCTTCTCAAACAGTATCTTTCTGGAAGATACCCAAGAATCATCACCTTAAAGCTCTTGGCTAGGAGTCTTCTGTGAGCAGCAGATGATTTATGCCTCTTGAATTGGTAGACATAAATCAAGAATCAACCCCTCAAATATTTACTATGGTGCTAATGGTTAACAGGTGGGTGCTAATGTTGCTTCCATAAGAATTCCAGGAGTAGCCATCTTTGACATCTTTTCCAGAAAACCAAATTGTCACATTTTAATTTATGCAAAGTTTACTTGGGATGATATTGAGGGAAAAGTGCTGTACCTGATGATGATAAGGCTGAATATACTGCATAAATCCCATGCGGTATTTGGTTATGTCTGCTTACAAGAGGACAGTGTCTAGGATTAAAGGTAATATTCCTAAATGTATGAATCAGCTTGTTTCTAATCCTTAACAATACGGTTGATGAATATGAAAAGGAATGCATGTCATTATCATTAAGATCAAAAGAAATACTTCAGACCATGGAAGCTCAAAGGACTCATAACTCTGAAATATTTCATTTTAGAATTCTATTTGTACTTTCCTTCTTTCTCAAAGATTGAGGGTTTTGCTTTTGAGACCTTGAAGTAACAAGGCTTTGGGGCTTCCCTGGTGGCTCAGTCAGTAAAGAATCTGCCTGCAATCCAGGAGACCCAGGTTAGATCCCTGGCACGGAAAGATTCCCTGGAGAAGGAAATGGCAAACCGCTGCAGTATTCTTGCCTGGAAATCCCATGGACAGAGCAAAACTGGCAGGCCACAGTCCTGGGGTTGCCAGGGTCAGACACAACTTAGCGACAAAACCACAACCAACAACAACGAGGCCTTGAAAATCTCTTAAATGAGATCACTAGCCAAATAGGTGATCCATCACTGAAAAGAGAGAAAACGAAAATCAAGCAGCCATTTCGCCACTGTTGTAGCTCAGCTCCTTGACTGGAAAACCTACAACTAATCTTCAGAATAAACAATGACCAAGACATTTAAAATTCATTCTATGGATAGACAACAAGGTCCTACTTTATAGCTCAAGGAAGTGTACTCAACTAGATGTACTCAACATGATAGACTGTTGATAAACTGTACTCAACATGATAGACTTAATATACTGTGATAAACCGAATGGAAAATAATATTTAAAAGAAAAAATATTAAAATGAATCACTTTGCTTTACAGCAGAAATTAACACAGGGTTTCCCAAATAGTATAGTGCTAAAGAATCCACCTGCCAATTCAGGAGAAACAAGAGACTTGAGTTTGATCCCTGGGTTGGAGAAATCCCCTAGAGAAGGAAATGGCAACCTATTCCAATATTCTTGCCTGGAAAATTCCATGGACAGAGGAGCTTGGTGGGCTACAGACCATGGGGTTACAAAGAGACAGAGAAAACTGGGCAACTTAGTACACACATACACAGAATTGTAAATTACAGAATTGTAAAGCAACTATATTTCTTTTTTTTTTTTTTTTATTGTTTTTGCCATACATTGTCATGATATCACCATGGGTTTACATATGCTTCCCCTCCGG
>ML664159.1:7496676-7590132 GCA_007570785.1 Antilocapra americana | reverse complement strand
ATATATATATAAAAGTTTTAAAAATTTAAAAGATGTTCCTAGTACAGTTATAATGAAGGCTTTCTCTGGTGCTGGTGCATTCGGTGAAGGGAAGGGTCTGTAGATTTTCAGATGATTCCCTGGTCCGGCTTCTCCTTTTCACAGACTTATAGACTCCTTTCTATGCAGTTATCGCCACCTGCAGGGCTTTAATTTGCTTCTCCTGTCTGTTTCAAAGCTGTTCTGCTAGCGTCTTCTGTCTGCTGGTCTTTTAAGTGTCTATTCAGCGCTTTGGAGTTTGCCCTGCTCCTGGTGAGAGGGCTTCCCCCGCCCCTTCTGCTCAGGCTCTCTGTCATCCCCCCAGCACAGTTGGGGAGTGGGGCTTCTCCTCTCCCCCGGCCCAGCCGCTCTGTTTTCTCAGCGTGCAGCTAAGCAGGCCTTCTTGGTTAGGCTTGTCCTTCTCACAGTCCTACAGTCTCTTTTCTATGCAGTCTGATCTACCGGCAGGGATTTAATTTTGGAGTTTGCCCTGCTCCTGGTGAGAGGGCTTCCCCCGCCCCTTCTGCTCAGGCTCTCTGTCGTCCGCCCAGCAGTTGGGGAGTGGGGCTTCTCCTCTCTCCCGGCCCGGCCGCTCTGTTTTCTCGGCGTGCAGCTGAGCACTCCTTCTAAGGTGTATACAGCACCGATCTGTCCAGAATCCCCAGAAGTCTTGGTTAGCCTCCCCGGGGCTGGGTTATGCCCACTGCTCTCAGGCGGGGGTTGGGCCGGTCCGAAGCCCTCAGCTGCCCAGCCTCTCTGTTGACTCCTCACCGCCCTTTGTTTTGTGCACGGACCTTGGGGGGAGAGGGAGCTTTTCCTGGAAGGTTATGTCCCTCAGGCTGCTCCGTTCCCTGAGCCCGCGGCCCGCCCCTCCCTGAGCAGGAGCAGTCTGCTTCGGCTGTGCTGCTGCTCTCTGCTGTGCTTGTAGCCAGAGACGAACCAACCTTGCAGGGCTTAGCTATTAATCTGCTTCTGCTCTCAGCTATATTGCTCTCCAAGATCCACCGCAGATCTGCCAGAGAGAATGCTCCCTGGTATTCAGAAACCTTTCTCCTCTTTTTTTTTTTTTCCCTCTTTATTCCAGACTCCCCTTCCGGGACGGAACCCGTCCCCAGCTCTTTGTCTCTCCCTCTACTTTTTTTTCTTTTCTTTCTTTTGTCCTACCTCCTCACGTCGGCACTGGGTCGCCTCTCCAGATGCCCGATGTCCTCTGCCAGCATTCAGTTCCTGTTTTTTGGAGTTTGCTCGGCCTTTAAAAGTTCTTTTGGTATATTTATTGGGGAGAGAGTGTTCTCCCCGTCCTATTCCTCCGCCATCTTAGTTTCCTCCCCCTAAAGCAACTATATTTCAATTAAATATATAAAAATTAAAACTCATTCTAGTTGTTTGTTAAATAAAAGGCATTTTGAGATTTTCAGAGCTTCAGATTGCTGGGCACAGCAAGGTAAAGGCCTTGATGAGTAAGCTGTGAAATACAGCTGATGCAGTTGTTTTATAGTATATCTCTCAGGAGCAAGAGCATCCTGGAGCAAGCACCTAACTTTTTCTGGCTTGGTTTCAATATTGCTTAATATTGAGACAGGGAAGTGGTAATACATACTACAGGAAGAAGAAATTATGTTGGTTTCCATTTTCAAGAGCAAAATAAAATACAACAAATCAAAGATCTGTCTGGGAAAAAATTTGGGGTATGATTCCTGGCATTAGAATCTACTAGAAGCAAATAAATCTATTAAAACTCTAAGATAAAAACATTGCCAAAAGAAACTCTGGACTGGATTTAAGAATCCTTTTATTTCTTTAAAAAATAAAGAAATTGCATTAGCACATACTTATTGTGAAAATTACATAGCTCTAAGGATGGCATGGAGAAGGCAATAGCACCACACTCCAGTACTCTTGCCTGGGAAAATCCCATGGAGGCAAGAGCCTGGTAGGTGCAGTCCATGGGGTCGCTATGAGTCAGACACGACTGAATGACTTCACTTTCATTTTTCACTTTCATGCATTGGAGAAGGAAATGGCAACTCACTCCAGTGTTCTTGCCTGGAGAATCCCAGGGACAGGGGAGCCTGGTGGGCTGCCATCTATGGGGGGTGGCACAGAGTTGGACACAACTGAAGTGACTTAGCAGCAGCAGCAGCAGTGACAATGGCATACTCACCTTTCCAATTCCTGCTTCTGTTGCTACCACAGAAGATAATGGACAAGGAATACATTTTTGTCCAGTGGAATCAAAAGTGATAGATAATTCTAGACAAGAGAATTCCTTCCAAAAAAAAAAAAAGAATCAAAATTTAGCAAGCATCCTCCAAAGGCCAGATGGAGGGTCTTCATTGTGCCTTCCAATAGAAATCATTAATATGTGGACCAGAGAAATCTGAGTGTTTCCCAATATTCCATTTGGGGAATGGAAATCCCTAGTGTACTATTTTGTCTCTGCTTTGCCACCGTACATGGGACATGTGGAGAACCAGGAATGTTAGGTGAAGAGAGTGATTAAATTTCTTTAGTTTTGCTGTTTAGTTTACAGATCACCAGAAAACATGGACCCACATCTAGATTTGAAAAAGAAGATGCTGCATAACAAAGAGATCTTGAACTTGGAGGTAGATGCTACCATAGGTTGTCTCCTTTGGGAGGTGTATGGGCATAATTTCTTATCCTGCTTATATAACACTGAAAGTGAAAGGGTTAGTTGCTCTGTTAGCCCCATTCTTTGCAATCCCATGGACTGCAGTCAAGGCTGTATCCCAAGGCTCCTCTGTCCATGGGATTCTCCAGGAAAGAGTGTATGGCCATTCCCTTCTCCAGGGGATCTTCCCAACCCAGGGATGAAACATAGGTCTCCTGCATTGCAGGTGGATCCTTTAATGTCTGAGTCACCAGGGAAGCCCCATATAACATTGCAATCAGGCATATTTTCTTCCCTCTATGTTGAAATGATATTGAGACCAAAACAAAGTTAACTTAGCTACATTCTCTGGGACATAGTTGTTCCTAAAAAATAAAATTGTGAAACAGCTATCAATATACAGAGAGATATAGATACACATGTAGATATAGACATAGAAGAAGTTGAAGTTGAATGGTTCTATGAAGACCTATAAGACCTTCTGGAACTAGCACCCAAAAGAGATGTCCTTTTCATCAAAGGGGACTGGAATGCAAAAGTAGGAAGTCAAGAGACGCCTGGAGTAACAGGAAAGTTTGGCCTAGGAGTACAAAATGAAGCAGGTCAAAGGCTAACAAAGTTTTGCCAAGAGAATGCACTGGTCATAGCAAACATCTTCTGACAATACAAGAGATGACTCTACACATGGACATCACCAGATGGTCAATACTGAAATCAGACTGATTAATTTCTTGCAGCCAAAGATGGAGAAGCTCTATACAGTCATCAAAAACAAGAACAGGAGCTGATGGTGGCTCAGATCATGAACTCCTTATTGCAAAATTCAGACTTAAATTGAACAACATAGGAAAACTGCTAGGCCATCAGGGATGACTTATATCAAATCCCTTACAATTATACCATGGAGGTGAAAAATAGATTCAGGGATTAGATCTGAGAGACAGTGACTGAAGAACTGTGGACGGAGGTTTGTAACATTGTACAGGAGGCAGTGATCAAAACGATCCCCAAGAAAAAGAAATACAAAAAGGCAAAATGGTTGGCTGAAGAGGCCTTAAAAATACCAGAGGAAAGAAGAGAAGGGAAGGGCAAAGGAGAAAAGGAAAGATGTATCCAACTAAATGAAGCATTCCAAAGAATAGCCGGGAGAGATAAGAAAGCCTTCCCCTGTGATCAATGCAAAGAAATAAAGGAAAACAATAGAATGGAAAAGATTAGAGATCTCTTCAAGTAAATTAGAGATACCAAGGGACCATTTCATGCAAAGATGGGCTCGATAAAGGACAGAAATGGTATGGACCTAAAAGAAGCAGAAGATATTGAGAAGAGGTGGCAAGAATACACAGAACTGTAAAAAATAAGTGTTAATGACCCAGATAACGAAGATGGTGTGTTCACTCACCTAGAGTCAGACATCTTGGAGTGTGAAGTCAAGTGGGCCTTAGGAAGTATCACTATGAACAAAGCTAGTGGAGGTGACCTGATTCCAGCTAAGCCATTTCAAATCCTAAAAGATGATACTGTTAAAGTGCTGCACTAAGTATGCAAGCAAATTTGGAAAACTTAGCAGTGGCCACAGGACTGGAAAAGGTCAGTTTTCATCCCAATCCCAAGAAAGGCAAAGCCAAAGAATGTTCAAACTACCACACAATTGCACTCCATTTCACATGCTAGCAGAGTCATTCTCAAAATTCTCCAAGCTAGGCTTCAATAGTATGTGAACCAAGAACTCCCAGATGTTCAAGCTGGATTTAGAAAAGCCTGAGGAACCAGATATCAAATTGCCAATATCCTTTGGATAAAAAAAAAAAAAATTGAGAGAATTCTAGAAAAACATCTACTTCTGCTTCAATGACTACACTAAAGCCTTTGACCATCTGGATCACAACAAACTGTGGGAAATTCTTAATGAGACTGGAGTATCAGGCCACCATACTGGCCCCCTGAGAAACCTATATGCAGGTCAAGAAGCAACAGTTAGAACAAAACATGGGACAATGGACTGGTTCCAAATTTGGGCAAGGAGTACATCAAGGCTATATGTTGTCATCCTGATTATTTAACTTATATGCAAAGTACATAAAGAGAATATATAATGAGAAATACAGGCTGGAGGAATCACAAGCTGGAATCAAGATTGCCAGGAGAAATATCAATAACCTCATATATGCAGATGACATCATTCTTATGGCACAAAGTGAAGAGGAACTAAAGAATCTCTTGATGAAAGTGAAAGAGGAGAGTGAAAAACCTGGCTTAAGCCTCAACATTCAGAAAACTAAGATCAAGGCATCTGGTCCCATCATCCACAACAAATAGATGGGGAGACAATGGGAACAGGGAGAGACTTTATTTTCTTGAGCTCCAAAATTACTGCAGATGGTGACTGCAGCAATGAAATTAAAAGACACTTGCTCCTTAGAAGAAAAGTTATGGCAAACCTAGACAGTGTATGAAAAAGCAGAGACATCACTTTGCTGACAAAGATTCATATAGTCAAAGCAATGGTTTTTCCAGTAGTCATGTATGGATGTGAAAGTTAGACCATAAAGAAGGCTGAGTGCTGAAGAATTGATCTTCTGAACTGTGGTGCTAGAGAAGACTCTTGAGAGTCCCTTGGACTACAAGGAGATCCAACCAGTCAATCCTAAAGGAAATCAATCTTGAATATTCATTGGAAGGACTGATGCTGAAGCTGAAGGTTAAACAATTTGGCCACCAGATGCAAAGAGCTGACTCATTAGAAAAGACCCTGATGCTGGGAAAGATTGAAGGCAGGAGAAGGGGATGACAGAGGATGAGATAGTTGGATGGCATCACTAACTCAATGGACATGAGTTTGCTCAATCTCAGCAAGATGGTGAAGGACAGGGAAGCCTGGCATGCTGCAGTCCACGGGGTCACAAAGAGTTGGACACAACTGAGTGACTGAACAACAACAAAAAGAGTTACAGACACAGATATAGCTAATAAGTAATCAGAAGAGCAGAATGTGTCAGAGCCTAGTCAGCTAGTCACCAGAAACTGTTCTTCCTGAGCTCATAGTTAGGTTATATTTCCTCACCTGAAGTTGATGTAGTATTTCCCCCAATCCTACCCAACAGAACGTAAGCAGAACTGATTTGTGACTGCACCCTTACACACTTCCTACAAATGATCCTCCATGTTCTCTTCTCCTATGTGGCTTGAGGTGGACAACCAGAGTGACCTTGAAAATTATGTGATAAGAATGGTAGAATCACAAGATGCAAGGAAACTAGTCCCAGAACCACTATAAGGAGAAAAGCCACCTGCAGACCAGAAATATCAATTGGGTGTTTTCATAAACCAGAAATAAACCTTAATTCTTCTAAGTCGCTGAAACTTTGCAAACTGCTTGTTACAACAGCCAACACTGCCCTAATTAATAAATTAGTTAACTGCCATTTGGAGCAGATTTAGACGCAAACATACACCTGGCTTGGTAAACAGGACAAAAGCACAATTCCCCAACTGCACTCCCTTCGGCAACATCCTCTATGTGAACAACTATGCAAAGAGGCCCTCTACTCTTTTTATTCACCATTCTTTTTCAAATAGACCCTTGCAGCCTACAGGGCAGAAAATGTGTATAAGATTTCTTTTTGCATCTGCTCCGTAAAGCAGGATGTGGGCACTCAACAATAACCATTGAATTCAATTGAATTTCTCAATTGTTACATTCCAACAGAAACTGCTTCTCCTTAGTAGCTTCAGACTTCTCAAATGTCTTTCCGGCAAAGACTATGCCATACTAAAGTTCTTCTATAATACTTTAGGGGGAACTGTGAATTCCAATAAATTTTTAGTGAAGAAAGAAAAACCTACCAGGAAAATAAGGTTTGCAAGCTAACAATACTAAGTCAATACTAAGCTGTCAAAATCTTTCAAGCAGTTAAGAAAAATCTTTAATTCCCCTAGGTCCCATAAATAGGTGTCAATCTCAGGTCAAGGTACTCTGTTCATGCTGCTGTAGAAGTGGACGTACAGCAATTTCTGTTTATGACCATAGGATATCCTATATACAAAATAAGTCAAAAATCAATAGATAGAGTCACCAAAATGTACTGCAAAAACTCTGGTTCCTTTATTTTTAACATAGTATGTACCATTACCATTATTATTATTTTTCATAATGTGAAAATTGGCACATTAAAAGGTACAAAGCAGAATCCAAAGTCTATACCAGGTTCTAAACTAATAATAAGAAAATCTAGCAAAAACATATCTGTAATTAATAAGTGATGCTTCCTAAGGCCCATTCGACTTCGAATTCCAGGATGTATGGCTCTAGGTGAGTGATCACACCATTGTGATTATGTGGGTTGTGAAGATCTTTTTTGTATAGTTTTTCTGTGCAAAATTCTCCAAATCAGGCTTCAACAGAACAGTTCTTCTGTGTATTCTTGCCACCTCTTCTTAATACCTTCTGCTTCTGTTAGGTTCATAGCATTTCTGTCCTTTATTGAGCCCATCTTTGCATGAAATGTTCCCTTGGTATCTCTGATCTTCTTGAAGAGATCTCTAGTCTTTCCTATTCTATTGCTTTCCTCTATTTCTTTGCACTGATCACTGAGGAAGGCTTTTGTATACCAGACCACCTGACCTGCCTCTTGGGAAATTGCTATGCAGGTTAGGAAGCAATAGTTAGAACTGGACATGGAACAAGAGACTGGCTCCAAATAGGAAAAGGAGTATGTCAAAGCTGTATATTGTCACCCTGCTTATTTAACTTATATGCAGAGTACATCATGAGAAACGCTGGGCTGGAGGAAGCACAAGCTGGAATCAAGATTCCTGGGAGAAATATAAATAACCTCAGTATGCAGATGACACCACCCTTATGGCAGAAAGTGAAGAACTAAAGAGCCTCTTGATGAAAGTGAAAGAGGAGAGTGAAAAAGTTGGCTTAAAGCTCAACATTCAGAAAACTAAGATCATGGCATCCAGTCCCATCACTTCATGGCAATACATAGAGAATCAGTGGGAAAAGTGGCAGACTTTATTTTGGGGGGCTCCAAAATCACTGCAGATGGTGACTGCAGACATGAAACAAAAAGACGCTTACTCTTTGGAAGGAAAGTTGTGGCCAACCTAGACAGCATATTTAAAAGCAGAGACATTACTTTGCCAACAAAGGTCCATCTAGTCAAGGCTATGGTTTTTCCAGTGGTCATGTATGGATGTGAGAGTTGGACTATAAAGAAAGCTGAGCACTGAAGAATTGATGCTTTTGAACTGTGGTGTTGGAGAAGGCTCTTGAGAGTCCTTTGGACTGCAAGGAGATCCAACTAGTCCATCCTAAAGGAGATCAGTCCTGAATGTTCATTGGAAGGACTGATGTTGAAGCTGAAACTCCAATCGTTTGGCCACCTGATGTGAAGAACTGACTCATTTGAAAAGACCCTGATGCTGGGAAAGACTGAGGGCAGGAGGAGAAGGGGATGACAGAGGATGAGATGGCTGGATGGCATCACCAACTCAATGGATATGAGTTTGGGTGAACTCCGGGAGTTGGTGATGGAGAGGGAGGCCCGGCATGCTGCAATCCATGGGGTCGCAAAGAGTCAGACAGGATTGAGCAACTGAACTGAACTCAATTTTTTGCATCTTCTCCAGAGGCCAGCTCCTGGTAATCTTCTGTTGAAATGTGTGCTTGATTACATGTAACCCCCTCTATATGTATATGGACTCCCCCTCCCCCAGACCTCATCAGAGTTGTTCATCAGAGTTAAGAGTCTGTCTCCTAGGCTTTCGTCATCAAGAAGCCCCAAATAAAATTGAACTTACATATCTCAATTTGTGTATTTTTTCCCCAGTAATCACTAGCCAATTCTATAAAACTATAATGACTCTAAAGCGAGGCAGAACAATTTTCCTTTTTTTGTAGTCTACTAGCAACCCAGGAGCTTCCCAGGTGGCTCAGCAGTAAAGAATCTTGACTTCAGTGCAGGAGACACAGGAGACATGGGTTCAATTTCCTGGGTCATGGAAGATCCCCTCGAGGAGAGCATGGTAACCCTCTCTAACGTTCTTGCCTGCAAAATCCCATGGACAGGGGAGCCTGGCAGGCTACATTCCATCAGATCACAAAGAGTCAGACACGACTGAAGCAATGTAACACATGCACATACAGCAACCCAAGATTCAAGAAAACAAAACTATATTAATCACAATATTTTATCCTATTTCTCTTTGAGTATCAACCAGGGAATCAAAGCATACCACAGAAGACAACTGAAGAATATCAGAGATTTTCTGTCTCTTTAACTTTACCGCATTAGCCAAGAATAATTAGGAACAGTCTGAAAGGAATCGATTTTGTTTTTTTTAAGGCAACAATTCACACTTCAGCATTTATGCAAATCTGGGTAATTTAAATGTATGAGATGATTAAGAAAGAATAATCTCTTTAATTCCCCAAGAGTCTGTATGTTCTTTTCTCCTTATGCAAATTTCTAGGATAGTCTCTTCTTTGATTCTTTTCTTAGATCATCATACTTCTTAAAATAAAGCATTGTAAATATACACACAAAAAAAATAGGAATCTTGCCTATGGCTTCATGTGAGTCTATGTAAACACTTGGCAGGAGCGGTATTTTAACTATTTTTGAATTGTCACTTGCTTATGTAGGAAATGGTGATGCAGGAAAATATAAAGGCAGATATCTATGGAAACTCTTCAGAATAATTTGTCAAGTCTGATAAATGTAGTGCCCACATCTAAACTCTTAAATGCCCTACTACTCTGTGCCCTTGCATCAATTAACATTTAATTTGACTTTTTAACAACCTCACTTATCACTAGTTTTTTCATGCCTGTGAAGCTAACAAATGTTAGCTTTTCAAAGCTGACAGTTTATGATTACTTATAACCAACACAATTTCAGGATAATGAAGTAAGAGATTAATGGACCACTGGGATGATGCAGCCACAGGGCTTGCTTAAAAAAAAAAGAGAGAAAGATGAACTATAATCCTGGCGAAAGCGTCTTCCAAATAAACATATTTGAAGACCGTAGTCCATGGGGGTCACAAAGAGTCAGACACAACTGGGCAACTTTCACTTTCACTTTCACATACTAATGTCAAGAGGGAAAACCTCAACCTAATTATATTAACAGTGCTTCTAATTGTACTCTTCAGAAGTGATTTAAGGCCCCTGTCTATAAAAATTCTTCCACTACAACATATCTGGTATTGGAAGTGAAACAAACAAAAAAAAAAAGTGTCAAGGTAAAGTATGATTTAACAGCATGAAGAAAGCAATAATTTAAGACTCAAATTAATAAAACAGTATCACTATTTTTCTACAGGAGAAAACAACAGATTTGAAAGTAATTTTAAACACTTTTTATACACACACACATACTTGATGTTTAGAAGACATACTGAAATATTAACTTCATTAAACTTAAAAAAACAACTGTAGTCCTGAATTAGTCAATGCCTGAGAGGAGTCATTAGCTGTCTTTTTGAGGATGCTCATAGCATTTTATACCTCTAAAGGAAATTCTTTGAATATAGGGTCAGTGTTAAAAGGAAAATTCATGTAGGTATTTGGATATCACTCAAATATATACAAATATAACAAATGTCTATATATTATATGTTTATGATACATATTTATACATATACATATATTAACAGGATTCCTTTACAGAAAATCAATGAACCTTGATAACCACCACATATTCAACTTCTTCCGATTCTTCAAGATCCATCCATTAAATATTAGGTTTTCAGTGCCTTTCCAATACCCATCTCTAGAATTTTCAGAGCTCTTTATTTGTTCTCTCCTTGTGCACTTTAATGTCCATCATAATTATTTCTGTAAAGGTTTTCTCTCCATTATTAGATTGTTGGCTCCTTTCTTCCAGGGCCAACAATAGTAATTGCTTTACATACCTGATCAATACATTTTTATTAAATGAAAGGAGAAATACATATATTTGAAATATATGTGTAAACTATATATAACTTGATACTCATGTGGATATATAATTAAATAAATAGCCTAAATCAGAGTATTAAAGTTAAAAAAAAAATGCATATCCCAGGGAAAATTTCTAACAAATTTCAAGAAACATGGTTTGATTTAAATGATCTGAAAAGATTTGTTTCAACAGTATATAACATGATTTTTAGTTGCTCAGTCATGTCCAACTCTTTGCAGTCCCATGGACTGAAGCCTGCCAGACTCCTTTGTCCATGGAATTTTCCAGGCAAAAATACTGGAGTAAGGTGCCATTTCCTACTCCAGGGGAACTCTATGAACCAGGGATCAAATCTAAGTCTCCCGCATTGGAAGGTAGAATCTTTACCACTAGTGCCACCTGGAAAGTCTGTATATAACATATCTATCTTATAAAACATTTCTCCTTGTCATTCAGAAAGATGAAAGAAACAAAACTAGCTGTTTTCAAATTAGATGTGTGTGGAATGTCTCATTATGAGCCAGGCATGGTGATGAGTGTCAAGGATCTAAAGACACAAGAGACAAACTCCCTACCATCAAGAACTATTGTAATTAGAAACAGAGACATCAATTTGTATAAGTGATCAAGCTTCACTTCCAATGGGCGCCCCCACAAAGACAAACTTTAGCTTGGGAAAATTAGGTAAGCTGTCAACCACACATAAAGCAGAGTGCAATTTCTAAAAAGCTATATTACAAATACAGAAAAACAGAAAGGAAGCAATAATCCTGAATAGAAAGACAACTTGATGTAGTGGTTAAGGGTCCAAGTGCTGGTATCAAATGACCTGCATTAAAATGCCCCCTCTCCTACTACTCAACAATGTTGAAAGTGAAAGTGAAAGTGTTAGCCACTCACTCATGTCTGAATCTTGGCAATCCCATGGACAATAGGCCGCCAGGTTCCTCTATCCATGGGATTTTTCAGGCAAGAATACTGGAGTGGTTAGCCATTCCTTTCTCCAGGGGAACTTCCCAACCCAGGGACTGAACCTGGGCCTCCTGCATTTCAGGCATATTCTTTACCATCTGAGTCAATAGTGTTATCATAAGCCAACTCTTCCCCCCACTTTTGGTCTCCTATTTCCCATCTGTAAAATGGTATCACTAAAACACTGATCAACTCTTCAGCTAGGAAACTGTTAGGATTAACTATTATAGTAAATACTTTTTATAATGCCTCTCAAATAATAAGTCTTTATATAGTGACAGCTGATAATATTATAATCTATTAGTATTTTGTTATTATAATTTGGGAGGAAAAAACTCTTCCAAAGAATAGACATTCCCAAACGAACACTAGACTTGTCCCCAATCAAAGGAGTAGGGGCCTAGAAAAGAAGCAGACTAGGGAGCAGTGGGGACTGTGCCCAATAGGAGCACGGGCCACAACTCAAGGACAGACTCAACTTAGTTCAAGCCAGTCATTTACATTCAGCAAAGTTGCCTAGATTTTCTAGAGCTTCATATTTTCTAAGGAAAAAATTGAAATCATGAAATTCATATGAAATTTTCCAGTGGTTGTGACAATGGGTAGTTTGTGACCTTTGCTCTGAAGGAAAATTGACTACGTTGTGATAGGGTTCAAAATATAGTACTCCACCATATAGCATCTTGGCATACTGGATGTTTTAACACATAGGAATTTGAAAAAACAGAAAAGGCAGCAATGTCTCTTTGAATTTCTCCCACTCTTCTCCCCTGAGGCAGATCCTAAGACTTTCACATGAGAGATGCCCTCTCTATACCTGGAAGAAAGAAACAACCTTATATCTAAGATGGGGGGAATGCCAAGAAATATCTAAATGAACAGGTCTTACTAAGTTTCCCCCACTTAGCTACACTTACCTCCTACTCTTTGTCCTATTACAATTCTTCACAATATTCCACTCCTCATCAAACCTAGCATGAAAACACTCAGGTTTAACCATTTCTTTAAGTCTTTATTTCCTTATAAAGGCTCCTACATCATGTAAAACTTTCATTAAATAATTTGTATGCTATTCTATTGTTCATCCCTCTTTGTCAATTCTATTTTTAGACCCAGCTAGGGACTCTTACGGAGAAGGCAATGGCACCCGACTCCAGGACTCTTGCTTGGAAAATCCCATGGACGGAGGATTTTCCGTCCATGGGGTCGCTATGAGTCGGACATGACTGAGCGACTTCACTTTCATTTTTCACTTTCATGCACTGGAGAAGGAAATGGCAACCCACTCCAGCGGTCTTGCCTGGAGAATCCCAGGGACAGGGGACCCTGGTGGGCTTCCATCTATGGGGTCGCACAGAGTCAGACACAACTGAAGCGACTTAGCAGCAGGAGCAGGGACGCTTAGAGGATAAAGGAAAGTTTTCTCCTTCCCTACAGCTGCAAGAATTTACCTGTCATTTACACTCAACAAATTTGCTTTCACTTTCAGAAGAATAGAATTCTCATTGGGCCTGTAGAAATATACACCAACTACTAGCAATAAACAAAATCTTTACCTATGTAAACAAACAACCAGGAATCACTGAACATCTGAAGGAAACAAACAGGGGGTACCAAATCCCACAAAGAGCAAAGGTAATTTCTGAGGAAACTTTAAGATTTTAATAAAAATAAAACATCGGATAATTATAATGACTACATTCTGAGATTTGAGAGTCTTTCAAAGCAGGAAAATAAGGAGTAAGTGGAAAAGGAAGTGGAGAAGGAGGAAGAAAATAAGGAGAAGAAGAAAAAGAAGGAAAAGGATAAGAGGCTACTATGATAAAGAAGAAATGATTTTTCTTAAAAAGAATGAAATAAAGCCTCTACAGCAATATGAACCTTGAGATTAGCATACTAAGTTAGAGAAAAACAAATATTTTATGATATCACTTATATATGAAATCTAAAAGATAATATAAATGAACTTTCAAAACAGAAATAGACTTACATATATATTAAGCATTTCTTTTTCTTGGGGGTGGTCTTAATCCTTGTCTCCTGTAGAATGTCACGAACTTCCGTCCATAGTTCATCAGGCACTCTATCAGATCTAGTCCCTTAAATCTATTTCTCACTTCCGCTGTATAATTACAAGGGTTTTGATTTAGGTCATACCTGAATGGTCTAGTGGTTTTCCTTACTTTCTTCAATTTCAGTCTGAATTTGGCAATAAGGAGATCATGATATGAGCCACAGTCAACTCTCTGTCTTGTTTTTGCTGGTTGTATAGAGCTTCTCCATCTTTGGCTGCAAAGAATATAATCAATCTGATTTCAGTGTTGACCATCTGGTGAGGTCCATGTGTAGAGTCTTCTTGTGTTGCTGGAAGAGGGTGTTTGCTATGACCAGTGCGTTCTCTTGGCAAAACTTTATTAGCCTTTGCCCTGCCTCATTCTGTACTCCAAGGCCAAATTTGCCTGTTACTCCAGGTGTTTCCTGACTTTCTACTTTTGCATTCCAGTTCCCTATAACGAAAAGGGCAACTTTTTGGGGTACTAATTCTCAAAGATCTTGTAGGTCTTCATAGAACCATTCAACTTCAGCTTTTTGGGCTCCAAAATCACTGTAGATGGTGATTGCAGCCATGAAATCAAAAAACGCCCAGAAGGAAAGTTATGGCCAACCTGTATAGCATATTGAAAAGCAGAGACATTACTTTGCCAACAAAGGTTCGTCTAGTCAAGGCTGTGATTTTTCCAGTTGTCATGTATGGATGTGAGAGTTGGGCAGTGCTTTTGAACTATGGTGTTGGAGAAGACTCTTGAGAGTCCCTTGGACTGCAAGGAGATCAAACTAGTCCATCCTAAAGGAGATCAGTCCTGGGTGTTCATTGGAAGGACTGATGTTGAAGCTGAAACTCTAGTACTTTGGCCACTTCATGTGAAGAGCTGACTCATTGGAAAAGACCCTGATGATGGGAAGGATTGGGGGCAGGAGGAGAAGGGGAAGATAGAGGATGAGATGGCTGGATGGCATCACCGACTCAATGGATATGAGTTTGTGTGAACTCCGGGAGTTGGTGATGGACAGGGAGGCCTGGTGTGCTGCGGTTCATGGGATTGCAAAGAGTCAGACATGACTGAGCGACTGAACTGATACTGATACTAATACATATTAAGCACAATAGTTTGCTTAAGGCAAGAATACTGGAGTGGGTTGCCATTTCCTTCTCCAGGGGATCTTCCCCACCCAAGGATCAAACCCAGGTCTCCCACATTGCAGGCAGATTCTTTACTGTTTGAGCCATTTCAGGAAATAATAAAAATAATATGATGAGCAAAAATAATGTAAGTGAGCTTATGTATGAAACAGAATAGACTTACATACATAGAAAACAAATTTATGGTTACCATAGGGAAAAGTGAGTGAGGGATAAATTGGCAACAGGATTAGCAGATACATAGTGCTATGAAAGTGTCTGTTGCTCAGTCATGTCTGACTCTTTGTGACTCCATGGACTGTAGCCCACCAGACTCTTCTGTCCATGGAACTTTACAGGCAAGAATACTGGTATGGGTTGCCATTCCCTCCTCCAGGGGATCTTCCCAATCCAGGGATCATACCCTGGTCTCCTGCATTGCAGGCAGATTCTTTACCATCTGACCTACCAGGGAAGCATCACACTACTATACTTATCAATAAAATTAAATGCATAGGACCTACTTCATAGTATAGGGAGATATAGTCAATATCTTGTAATACCTAAAATGGAAAAGAATATATACATATTTATGTATATGTATAAGCAGTTTGCTGTACACCTAAAACATTATAAATCAGCTATACATCAATTAAAAAAACCAATAAATAAAAGGAGCAATGAGAACTCTTAGAAATTACATATCTCATTTCCAAAATCAAGAGATCAATAGACTAAACAGTATAAAAGTCTAACCTGAAAATTAACTATTTCAGCTGAAGAAGCAAACATAGGAATAATCTTCAAACTACATAAAAGGACAAAAAGTTGGAAATTTTTTAAATCACATAATTATGTCTGGGAATTCCACAATAAACTGATAGGGGATCCAGAGGAAGAAGACAGAGAGAGGCATGGAAAGAAATATACCATAGAAGAAAGTTTCTCTGACCTAAAAATGATTAAAGATTTCAGATGGAAAGAGCCCTGTAAGTGATTAAGTGAGAGAAATTTACCAAGACAAATGAAGGATAGCAGAATGTGTATTTTGAACTGATTATTCTGAGAAATGCAGATGCAGAAGAAGCTCTGAAAATAGAGAAGTTATGCTTTTGTAAGGGAAATATGCCTTTGTAACAGACACCTCCATTGTAAAGGTGCCTCTCTCACTATACCAAAAAGAGGATGACTCCAAATCACAGAATGTCATTGATATAGAAGGTACTAATTTATATCTGCATAGCAAACCTTATCTTTTTACCATATTTTTCCTGATAACTTTCCCATAATCAGCCTCCTTTATACCTTTCTTTCTTTCTTCTTTAGCTGAAGGTGGTTCTAAGTCAACTCGGATTTTCTCATTTTTCCAAGCCATCTAAATGAGAGTTCTAAGCCTGAAGAGTTACTCATTTTTCCCCTGGGTATCTCTTATGTATACAACAAGTATACATATTAATAAACTTCTGTCTGTTTTTCTTTCATTAATGTTTTTTCCCACAGAGGTCTCAGACAAGAAAGGAGGAGGAGGACATGGGGACGACAGAGGATGAGATGGTTGGATGGCATCACCAACTCAATGGATATGAGTTTGAGCTAACTTTGGGAGATGGTGAAGGACAGGGAAGCCTGGAGTGCTGTAGTCCATGGGGTCACAAAGAGTCAGACATGACTGAGCAATGGAACGACAGCAACAGATAAGAAAACAGAAGAGTAGAGGAAAAATAATTTTCCCTCTCCTACACATATCCTGGGGAAATTTCTGGATTCCAAGGATAAAGAGAAAATTCTAAAACAATCAATAAAGACAAAATGCTTTGCTCTAAAAATTGACATTGTATTTTTAAAGGATACTAGAAATAAAATAGAAGTGTGTTCTCAAAACTTAAATGAGAAAAATTTAAAGACAGTTTGAAAGTTTATAGTATATTAGTTCTTCTGAAATAATTCCTTAAGAATTTACTCAATATTGTACTTCACCAAAATAACTAAATACAAGAAACATAAAGACATTATTTAAGAATGCAGAGAGATCCAAAAATATTAATAATATAGTTTCAAACATTTGTTGTTTTAAGCACATGGTCTGTAAAACTTTATGTTACAAATAGATCGATAACAGTTTTAAGATAAACCTCTTGGGAAGAAAAAATGAAACTGAAGGAGATAGAAAAGGAAGAGAAGAAAAGTAAGCATAACAAATAGAGAAGAGAAAAGCATGGTAGTAATAAAATCAAAATTATAAGCAAACGTAAAATATGTGACTAGGTAATATTCTATCATAAAAATACATACTGTCACATTAGATTCAAAACCATTAATCCAGCTGTGGATTGATAATGAGATGATAATTAAAACAAATAACACAGATAGATTGAAAATATTTAGATGGAAATATATGTCTAATTTAAATATACCCTCCAGACAAGTGCTCTCATCTCCCCTGAAAAAAGAAAAAAAAGAAAAAAATAGCAGCTGTGATAAAACAGAATTCAATGTCTAGAAACTATTCAAAATTTCAGGAGAAACAATCACAAAAAAATTTTACAAATACCATTATACAACAAAAAGCTAGGATCAAATATAACACAAAATTCTAGAACACTAAGAATAAGTTTATAAATTAATAGAGGCAAATAACCACACAAAAATTATTGGATAAAATACACAAGAATTATGAGAAAGAGGATTCAAATAAGGTAACTTATAGGCATGATATAAGGTAAAATAAAGAATTTTTTACTCATCAGGGAATGTACATTTTTATACAGGAATAAGACATTGCAAGATTTCTCACAAAACACTTAAAGTTTCAAAAGTACAAATCATAGGAAACTATGATATTTACCAAATAAAACAAGAATCTAAAAACGAAAGGATTGACCAAAATATATAGCGTTTGTAAATTTTAAAACACTTCTTGGCTATGATCATCTACCATTTACATTCTTAACATTTCAGGAAATGCATACATTTGGAAACAGAAAAGTCTATTTTGGTAATGATTCTAAATACCTGAGGAACTTTAAAAATAAAACTTAAATCTCTGGACTCAGCCCCTGAACAGCAATACTTATAAAGGCTTTTCCAGATGATCCTAAAGCGCAGTGGGTTTTGAGAAGCACAGCCTATGCAGAAGCCAGCAGATGATTTGCCCTGTGGGGCTGATGCTTTTGGGAGAAGTCAACAAGAAATTGAAAAGGCAAGTTGAAAAAAAAAGAAAAGTAAGAAATGAAAAGTACATCCTTGAGAAACTTTTTTTTATTGCTAATGATGGAGAGACTGTTAAAATATACTTAAATATACAGAATGTGAAAATATATTTAATAAGACCAGAAGTATAAAGATTAAAAGTACTGGACATGGAACTTAGGTTCTCAAATCCCTGATCCCAAACAGCTTGGGACATGTTACTCTGTTTTCACAGAATTACAAAGTAATTCTGGACAGGATATTTAGGAGGGCCTGATTCAGCCCATTTCATTTTGTGATGAGGCTTCTGACTTCAGTAGTTGAGAGTATTCAGGATCACTTGGTGCAAGATGGCAACTAGAACTTAGATCCCTAGGCTCCTTGCTGAATGCAGTTTATCCTGGTTGTAAATTAAAATGGTAATATTTCCACAGCATTACTGGAATCCTGGGGACTGCCTTCTAATCCAGTTTAAAAGTGACAGAGGAAACCTGTCACACTGCTTCATAGTGTCACTTTATATTTTAAAATGCTTATGTAAATGGCTTCCCTGGTAGTTCAGCTGGTAGAGTCCACCTACAATGCAGGAGACCCTGGTTAGATTCCTGGATCAGCAAGATCCACTGGAAAAGGGATAGGCTACCCACTCCAGTATTTTGGCCTAGAGAATTCCATGGATTGGGTAGTCCATGGGGTCGCAAGGAGTCGGACACAACTGAGCAACTTTCATTCACTCACTAACAAGAGTTCATGAATTTAGAAGTTAGGAATAGCAAGTCAAATGCTAAGTGCAGAACTAATCTGGCAGACCCTTTTATTTGGCCCAGCATGGTGGGGTTTTTTCCTCTAGCTGTAACTTGAAATATCTTCAGTCATTTCCAGAATGCCACTGGCTCCATCATTTCCTATTGTTTGCATTGATTCAAGTATGTATTTAATTACCTGCCTGATTTCAGCTATTAAGGGTAGTCAAAATCGTGAGAGTAGGTAAGATTACTCAGAGCAAAGGAAGAAGGGCTTGGTTCTGCAACTAATTTGAGTGGATGGGCAGTGGAAAAGGACTAGAAAGAAAAGGTGGGAGAGATAAGAGGAGAAACCAAGAGAAGGCTACAATTCAGTACATAAAATGAGTGTGGATCAATGACTATATGTGCAACTGGAAACATTTAATCCTTATTTTATGGTCCTCAGTTTCATTACTGGTTGGAAAAGTTAAAAGAAAAAGATGATAAAATTGTATTATATGTACACATTTATCGCACAACAGGAAAAGGAAGTTTGCAAAGTTGTGGACTGAGTCCCTGGAGAATCTTTGAGAAAATGCTCTACGTCTATCAAGTAAGATCTGTAAGTTTCTAATAAGAAACAAAGTGATTTAACAAGGTGCAACTTTTATCACCAACTCCTTCCCTGCCCTCAACTGCAACGACCACCTGCTGGATTAGAAAATAAGAGAATGCTCTCTTTTTTTCATGTTTAAAATGAATACTGTCTTGCTTAGATACTGTTGAAGAAAGTGCCAATTAGTGTCACCAGCCAGGAACGAAATTTTCACACAGTTTTAGACAGCATGGAAAAGCTGATACATTATGGAATACCATTCTTATTTGATCAAACAATTTATAATAATTAAGAAAATCACACATCTCTAAACACATAAATTTTTCATACGTTATTTCTAAGAAAATACAAAATGCAAGACTATGAACTCAAATATATATGGAATACATCCTTTCCCTTTAATATCTGAATACAAGCTCCTTAAGGTCAAGGACTGGTCATCATATCTATACAGCTCAGTATAACCGCTAATACAAAACAGAAGATATTCTTTTATGCTAAGCACAGTCCATTAAGAACTAACAACTAGGAACTATAAGATCTGAGTAGCCAACAGCCAGACAATATCATAGAAAGAATTGCATTGAGGAAACAAATAGCATTCCTCATTCCACTTCCAACCTCTGCTTATCCCAGGCTTCAACCATGTGGAGGTGCAAGATTTTCATTTGCATACATTCTTGCTTTTGTCCACTATTTACATATCAATTACTTTGACCAACTCCCAGTTGCAAGAAATAAGTCTAAGGGAGGGCATGTCACACAATTCAGGCAAACAAAATGCAAAGGAAAAATGCTTGGGACTTTTGAGAACTATTTTACTTCCTCATAAGACAGAGTGGCAGGACAGTCTTTATCCACTCTACTCCTTCCTTGCTGATTATAACGATGTCATGCGTAGAGTTGATGTTTGGAGTATTGACAACCATGTGATCAGATACTAGATGTCACCATCAGTGTGGGTGGCAGGAAAGAAAGAGTGTGTGTCCTTGGTAACAGAACTAAGCCAGCCACTGAACTAATATGGAGACTGCCTCGCTGTGAACTTCTCACTAGGGTAATAAGAAATGTCTTCCTGGTTTAACTCACTGTTAGTCAGATATCCTATTGGTTTTACCCAAATATTCCAATACAATATCGTACACTAAGGCAAAAACTATTTGTTGGCTACTGACAGCCATTCTCCCATTGTCTTCTTTGCCAGAAAAGTGGCAGTCCACTATGGGAATGAAAATGCCAGGGGCTTGCTTTCTCATCTTCACTTGCTCATCATAAGCATGTAATGCTATCATGACCTGTCATTGCAGGGGAAAGTAGTGTATGAAGGCGTTTTGTTAAGATTTTCTCCTTCCTAAATGAGATACCTACTAAGAAGCTTTTGTTTCCTTCTTACGTTTTAACATGTTGTATTAAGATGTGACCTTGAAGCTATGGCAGCCATTTTGTAATCATGAACAAAAATCCATCAGAACTAGAGAAAAACCAACCAACATCCCTAACACTTTTCAGCAGTTGAACCAATACTGGAATCACTTGCCTTATTCTGTACTTAAGGATAGCTGAGCAAAATAAAGTCCTAAATTTAAGTCACTTTTAGTTGAATGTTATTTTATTGATCAAAGAATTCTAACTGAAACATTCAAATGTGTTGTTGTGAGAATTCATGAGAAAATTCAGGTAAAGTGTCTAGCATAGTGTTTTTACAAAATGAGTACTAGAAAACTTTAACTAATATTACTATTTTTAGTAAGTATATGTATTATAATGTCTGCCTAGACTCTTTCCTTCCTCTAGTACCATCAGTCTCCTTATTTTAGGAAAATGGCCCCCTGCTTTCCAGATTCCATCACACTATCTGATGGAAACGTCTTCTAAAAAGATCCAAATTCACAGGTCATGCTCTTGGTCCAGGAGGAGAAATTAGTACCAAGTTGAGTTAAGCATCATGCTCCTTCACACTGGTTACATTCATTAGTACAGTAGCTGAATCAGATACTCCAGATACTCATCAAAGACTTCCAGATACTCATGATAGTAGGCTCATGGGGAAAACCTGCCAGAGAAGAGGACACCAACACAGAGAGAAAAACAGGGATAAGAGAAAATAAAAATAACCTGATTGTTCTCAAACCTCTGATTTCAATTTCTCAGGTCCCATTGTTGCACTGGTTATTGTGTTCCTGAAGTGTGGAGATATACCCCCTCAGTGAAATGCCCTAGTATCATGTTAACATATTAGCTGGAATTGAGTTAGAGTTATTAGCTATTATAGTTACTGATTTCTGACTAACACATTGTTTTCTATCTTACGAAATCTCACCCTTTATAAAATGTCAATTATCAACCCTATTCATTCAGCAATATCGATTTAGTATCTAGAAAATGTCAGGCACTGTGATAAACAGTACAGATGCAAAGATGACGAAAAGATACGCTTTCCTTCAAGTTGCCTAATCTTCACAGAAATACATTGTCAAGACCATTACCAAAGAAGACATTAGGTGCCTGAAAGAGCTGTGGAAATGGAATAATAAAAGCAGGCAAGAAGGCTATTTACTCTAGTCTAGACTGAAGATCCAGGTGCTAAAGAACAGTTGCCAAATGGGATGACAACTGGGAGTCTGAAAGGACAAACAGAATTTGGTCAGGGAGATTGCACTCAGAGCAGTAACTGGATCAGCTATTTGTTGAACCATTAGGACTTAAAGACAAATTAAACAGAGGGGCTAAAGAAGTAAACTCTACTCTCAAAATTTGGGTTAACTCTTGGCTTTATCATTAAGTGGGAGAAAAGAAGATAAAATATGGATACATGAGTTTCAAGTACCTTTGAGAAATTCAAATGTAGAACTAATTCAAATGTAAGAACTTTGATATATGGGCTGGAACTAATTTTCTTAAGTGGCTTGTCCTACAAATATATATTAAGGAGTTATCAGCATATAGAATGATAACTGGAGCCCTGAAAGTAAATGGCATTATGAGAAGAGAATGTAGAGGAGAGAAAAAGTTACAAAAATGGAACCCTGGGGAACACATACTGCCACGAAAACCAATAGAGCAGAATTTCAGAGAGAGTGGTCAATAATTCATACCCAGAGAGAGAGAGAGAGAGAGAGAAAAGTAAGTTAGTACTAAAATCTGTCCTTTGATTTTAGCAACAACCTTGACAACAGCAGATTCAATTTATGGAATATAATTCTATGAATTGAATAATGAATACAAGGTGTGCAAGTGTGGATGGGACTGTAAATTACTGTTACTCTTTTGAAAGTCTTAGTGATGAAGGGGAAGAGAAAGACCAGGTAGTGACTGAAGTCTTTGTTTTTGTGGTTTGCTTATTTAATATGGGGCAGATATGTGGGCATGTTTCTACACTTAGATAAAGATCCATTACATAAAATAAAAGATGAGTCAGAGAAAACAGGACAAGAATACTGCATGAAGATGATGTCAACAGGATCAGATCAAGCTAGATTCAGCCAACTCTCCATCCTAAACCTTCCATAGTCCACAAGGCCTCATTACTCAGTTCCAAGCTACTTCCCCATCTATGCTCCTCTTCTACCACCTCTTGTTCACTCCACTTCAGACACGCTGGTCTCTTCACGGTCCTCAAACAAAACAAGCACACTCCAGCCTCAGAGCTTGTGTATTTTCTCTCTACTGCTCCTGGAAAGTGATTCTTTCAAGATCTGCTGGACTCCTTTCCTAATTTCATTCAAGTCTGAGCAGATATCACCTCATCGATGGAGCCTTCCATGACTACTCTATTAAATAAAATAGCCACGACTCTGCTGTCTGCCCCACTCTCTAGCCCTCCTAACCTACTACATGGTTTTGATACTTCTTACCACATTCAAACATATTATATATCTGCCCATTTGTCTGCTTATTGTCTGCCTTCTTCCTCATAATGAAAATTAAAACTATTTACTTGAAATACCATATTTCCAGTATCTAAACAGTGCAGATGGTGACTGCAGCCATGAAATCAGAAGACGATTGCTTCTTGGTAGGAAAGCTATGGCAAACCTAGACAGTGTGTTGAAAAGCAAAGATATTACTCTGCCAACAAAGGTCTGTACAGTCAAGGCTACGGTCTTCCCAGTGGTCACGTATGGTTGTGAAAGCTGTATCATAAATAAAGCAGAATGTCAAAGAATTGATGCCTTCAAACTGTGGTGCTAGAGAAGATTCCTGAAAGCCGTTTGGACAGCAAGGAGATCAAACCAGTCAATCTTATGGGAAATGAATCCTGAATAAAGGATTTATTGTTGGAAGGACTGATGCTGAAGCTGAAGCTCCAGTATTTTGGTCATCTGATACGAACAGCTGACTCACTGGAAAAGTCTCTCATGCCGGGAAAGATTGCGGGAAGAAGGATAAGAGGGCATCAGAGGATGAGATGTCTGGATGGCATCACCAATGTAATGGACATGAACTTGGGCAAACTCTGGAAGATAGTGAGGGACAGTGAGGCCTGGCATGCTGCAGTCCATGGGGTCTCAAAGAGTGAGAAATGACTGGGCAACCAAACAACAACAACAAACAGTGGCTGATACTTAATAGGTGCTCAAATAAATAGTGATTAAACAGATGAATTAATAAAAAAAAAGAATGTTTTAGTACAAGCTAAATTAGAAGAGAGCAAAGCCACAGGGAAGTCAGATGAGGAGGAAAGGAAAGAATAGAGAAACCAAAAACCAGACTTTCAATAAGAGACTCAAAGCAATGAGAAAAGAGGCGTGGTCAGCCTGGAGAATTCCAGGGACAGTGGAGCCTGGTGGGCTGCCGTCTATGGTGTCGCACAGAGTCAGACATGACTGAAGCGACTTAGCAGCAGCAGCAGCAGCAGCAGCAGAGCTTAGATCATGGGTATAAAACTGGCAGAACACATCTGTGTATGTGTTGCCAACAGCCACAGTGGCCCCTGGATAGTGGAGACCTGGGGTACAATGAAGGGGAAGCTCGTTGGAGTCCAGAGACCCAGAAGGTCATTATGCTAAGGTGTCGGTTGTATTGTGGTCATCATAGTGAACATTTCCTGGGGTAATGGCAGGAAGTGGTGTGCAGAAGCAAACAACCAACGAGTGTCATTCCTGAGTGAACCAGGGATGTCAGGGGAATAAATGGCCATAGTGAGGGATGAGATGGAGGGCAGGGGCAGAAGGCTTTGGGACATAGCCACTTGGGACAGATTTGAAGACGGTAAAAGATGATTGGCCTGGATTTTCTAGAAATATACAGTTTGTGATATAAAGAAATGAAGAGCTGGTAAGTCTACAAGATTTTGTTGTTGTTTTGTTTTGTTTTACTATGGTGACTTATCTAAAGTTTTTTCTTTAAGTTTCAAATGAAAACAATGAAATGGTGGAGAATTTTCTTGGTGCCCCTATAAAATCAAATCTAGAGAAACCTCACTGTAATGAAGAATCTGACTCTACTTTTGATGTGTGCTGACAGCTTTTAACTTTCCTGCTGCTCTTGTGACCTTCACCTGAGTGCCCTTCCCTTAAGCACCAGCAGGAGATTCAAACCAAGTAAGCCCCGACACTGTGTCCAGCTCCCACTCCCCTCCCCCAACCATAATGACAACCCCACACTGGACTCCTTTCTTGCTCTCACAAGTCATTTTCTAACCAGACTGGAAAGCCTGCTCTGCTCTTCCCCAAAAGTCTCATTATGTAAGTAGTAAACCTTTTCATACCCTCTGTGCATATCTCAGTCTTGATCCAGGCTATGGGTGGGGGTCAATTCTGTTTCTACATGTACCCACAAAACTTGGCTACTAAAGACACTTTTCCGCAAACCCTCACTGATCTTATCAGGAAGAATAAGTCACTTCTTACCTTACACCCTCACTTCTGTTTATATCTTTAGTGTCACTACATTCCAATATTTATTATAACTGACTGTGCATGTATCTATTATTATTCTGATTAAGATTCTTAGGATAAAAGTGGTATTTTATTTCTCTTTATATTCCCCAGGATTTCATCAGAATACTTAATAAATATTTGATTTATTGAAATTTTTAGGAGGTACAAGGGCAGAGTGGCATTCCCTTGGTGACCTGGGAGTTTTAGCTTTGATCTGAAGCTGTAAAAACACAGCTTGAATGTATTCTGTCTTTCATGAACTCTCAGAGTTCATGATATAGTTCAAATCATTATATAAAAAACAGCAAGGCACAACATAAAGACCACTTTAAAAAGATCAATTCTTTTCAAGCTGCTTCCATGGAATTACTAAACAGAAGGCTTAGTTGAAGATCCCTAAAAGTTCATTCATTTTCTGTAAGAACTAGGAGAACGTTCATAAAACCAGTTTTGAATAGGAAACCACCCATATGTTTTATGCTGTTTTTCAGGCAGTTAGCCTAATTAAGCCTCCTAGGCAGGTTAGAGTCCCCCTGTGGAAACTAAATTGAGTTTAAATACAGAATTATCTCAAAATCTATGAGCTTTTGATTGATGCCCCAGTTAATTTTGACAACTGAAGTGGCTTCCTGCTTATCTTCACTATAGAAAGATGAATGATTATGGAAATAACCTCATTAACTCTTTGATGACTGTCACTAGGATTTATAGAAGTTATTATGCCTAAACTCAAGGTCTAGGAGAGAAAAATAATCAGTCTATTAGGCATATTTGCTTCAAATTTTCATATTGTTCCTCTTCACTGTCATACCCACAGGCACTGCCTGAAATATGAAATGTGGCCAATGATACAAAAGGAGATTAAGAAAGAAGTCTCTACTCAGATGGACATGGCTTTCAACAGTACCAAGACCCCTTACTTCTCAAGATTGTTTTTTTAATCTCAGGTGCTGGGAAGGATTGAAGGCAGGAGGAGAAGGGAACAACAGAGGATGAGATGGTTGGATGGCATCACCGACTCAATGGACATGAGTTTGAGCAAGCTCCAGGAGTTGGTGATGGACAGGGATGTCTGGCATGCTGCATTCCATTGGAGTCCAGTTGGTTGCAAAGGGTCGGACATGACTGAGCAACTGAACCGACTGACTGACCAACAGATTGCATTGTCTGTACCTTCATATTATCTCAACCTGAATAAGCAAGCATTCAAACACCATAATAGAATCTTTGCTCTAAAGAATTGGGTTCATTTCAGTCTAATAAGCAAACATTCAAACACCATAACAGAATCCGTACTCTAAAGAAAGGGGTATATTATGAGGCACCTGGAAATAAAAATAAGAAAATGAATAAATTCAGGGGGATAAAAAATTATTTCTTGGAGTCAGTTTCAGATAGTTAGAAAAGGGAATTAACCAAAATTGTACAACTGAGGTTATACAACCCATGTCTACTAGGCTCATCAAGGCTAGCTTGCTAAAAGTGCTCCTCGTATTTCTACTCACCATTAACCCTTTACAAATTCTCATCATTAACCCTTTACAAATAAAAATTTCATGCATTTTACATTTTTAACATTTTACCTCTCTTTGAAAATGATTTAAACAAGAATTCTCAAACATCACATATTATCCTCAATATTTTCCTTTAGAAAATGATGTCAATCATAATGCTATCCCAGAGAGGACCAGGGATGGTCTTAGGTGATTGTAGTGCAGTTGAAAGTACTTTTTAAGTGGAAAAAGTATTAAATCAATATTTGTTATGTATAACAAACACTAGGCAGATTTGTCCTTCCTATGCTTAGATCCCTGAAAGTGCAGCTTGGGAAAAAGGAAAGAGCTTTGAAATAGAATTTAAAAGATTTAGATCCTTTCAAACTTCATCCTAAGAGTAAGTTACTTACTCTCTCCGAGTTGCATCTTTAAAGAGAGTCCAGGGTGCTATGATCTCTGTGGTAGGCTGCAAAAAATGTCCAAACTTTTCCCCTCTCTTTATCCATGCCTTTTGTCTAGATGGTGCCTTCCCACTCAGTTTCTAGGAGTTTGGCTATAGGGCTTGATTTGGAAAATATAATGATTCAAAATTAATAATGCAGCAGTTCTAAACCCAGTTCTTCAGAGGTCATGCTTCCATATGCTCTCTTGCACCCCTGTCATCACTCTGAGAACACACCCAGACAGGCCTCCTGGAGGACGAGAAACACGTGAAACAGAATCCAATTGGCCAACTTGTCCTAGGCCAGTCCATCCTAACTCAGCCAACAGCCACCTAACTCCCAATCATATGAACAAGCCCAGCTACAAACAGCAGTGCTATCTAACTGATCGATGAGCAAGAAATGGTTATTATTATTTGTCATTGCAATTTTGTGGCTATTTGTTTTATAGGAATATTTTGGTGACAGATAACTGATATAGTTGCCAGCTTTCCAGGCCAAATCATGATATTACTATGTATAAGAAAAAAAATTATATAAGCAAAAAATGGTTTATAAATCATAAAACTCTTTCCAAAAATGTGATTGATAAAGTTATTTGGATGACCTATCATATTAAAACCCTAGGTAAAATGTGCTATAATTCCTTGTCACACATATGGTATATGTTTAACCAATATTTCAGAGTGTGGTTTTACACAATTTATTTATTTATTTATTCATATATGAAATGCCCAGAAATATTTAAATTCCAATAAAAACATGATAAAATTGCCTATAAATTATTTATGGGATTCTCATATTGGTTTAATAGAAATGTGTGAGTTAGTCGCTCAGCTGTGTCTGACTCTTCGCAATGCCATGGATGTAGCCTGCCAGGATCCTCTGTCCATGGAACTCTCCAGGCAAGATTACTGGAGTGGGTATCCATTCTCTTTTCCAGGGAATCCTCCTGACCCATGGATCAAACCTGGGGCTCTTGTATTACAAGCAAATTCTTTACTGTCTGAGCCACCAGGGAAGCCTTATGGTTCTAGAGAATGACAGCATTCACCTTATATGTCCTTAAACAAAAGCACATATAAATCATTTCAGACAATTGTCTATCATATCATTCTCTTTAAGTCTTCTAGGAAGTCTACATCTACTTGCTAAGTACATCAAGTTTTAGCAATCATTTCTTTCAGAAATATTACCAACTCATTACTTAAATCTCTTCTGAATTAATCTAAGATGCAATATTTTCTGTATTGCAACCAAAGTAAAAATTTAAATGACTTAAATGACTAATTGAATTCTCACAATCATTCTTTTATACAATCCTCAGGGCAACTAGCCTTTTTTGCCTTTAAGCTTACCAGTAATTAGTTTTGTTTTTATTGTGAGAACATGTACTCTAAACATATAATTATTAACCAAGAAAGCTTTTAATAGTCTATCAATAATTTCACATTTCCAGTTATAGAGTTTTTAATCTATAGAACAGAAATACAATCCTTCCAAACTTGAAGGATTCCTCTGAGAGACAAAAATGCCCGATACACCCCTAAGTACACTCTATCTTGCATGTTCAATCATCTTTCTAAGCACAGTGCATGCATGCTAAGTCGTTTCGGTCGTGTCCCATTCTTTGCAACCCTATGGACTACAGCCCATCAGACTCCTCTGTCCACGGGATTCTCCAGGCAAAAATATTGGAGTGGGTTGCCGTTTCCTACTCCAGGGGATCTTCCTGATCCAGGGATCAAATCTGTGTCTCTTATGTCTTCTGCATTGGCAAGCACCACCTGGAACACCTTTCTAACCACAGTACTGCTATGGTAATAATAGTTAATGTGATCCCCTAAACCAAAATGGGGGAAAGAAGTGTATGACTACAGGAATATGCTAGACACTTTTAAGCAGTTCTGGTGGTCAAAAAGCAAAGCTCAGGCCCCTCCCACAGTCATGATTGGTGGACGTACCATTGATGCCCAAGGGCAGAAGAGTAGATAACATTCTTCCCCTTCTCTGTTACTCCCCCAAGTACTTTTGGGGCTGCTTACTGGTTGTTACTACCCCAAGAACCATTTTTTTCTAGGATATTATCCAACACTTGCAATAAGAGACTTTGCTTAATGAAAGCAAGGGACATTATTATTTTTTAATGTCTTTTTTTAAATATATACTTATTAATTTTAATTGGAGGCTAATTACTTTACAATATTGTAGTGGTTTTGCCATACATTGACATGAATCTGCCACAGGTGTACATGTGTTCCCCATCCTGAACCCCCCTCCCACTTCCGCCCCCATCCCATCCCTCTGGGTCATCCCAGTGCACCAGCCCTGAGCACACTGTATCATGCATCAAACATGGACTGGAAATTCGTTCCACATATGATAATATACATGTTTCAATGTTATTCTCTCAAATAGTCTCACCCTCACCCGCTCCCACAGAGTCCAAAAGACTGTTCTATACATCTGTGCCTCTTTTGCTGTCTCACATATAGGACTATTGTTACCATCTTTCTAAATTCCATATATATGTGTTAGTATAGTGTACTGGTGTTTTTCTTTCTAGCTTACTTCACTCTGTATAATAGGCTTGTTTCATCCACCTCATTAGAACTGATTCAAATGTATTCATTATAATGGTTGAATTAATGAATTCATTATGAATTATTATGAATTCATTATTAATGAATTAATATTCCATTTTGTATATGTACCACAGCTTTCTTATCCATTCATCTGCTTATGGACATCTAGATTGCTTCCATGTCCTGGCTATTATAAACAGTGCTGTGATGAACATTGGGGTACATGTGTCTCTTTCAATTCTGGTTTCCTCAGTGTGTATGCCCAGCAGTGGGATTGCTGGGTTGTATGACAGTTCTATTTCCAGTTTTTAAAAGAATCTCCACACTGTTCTCCATAGTGGCTGTACTAGAGTGCATTTCCACCAACAGTGTAAAAGGGTTCCCTTTTCTCCACACCCACTCCAGCATTTATTAATTTATTGCTTGTAGAGTTTTGGATGGCAGCCATTCTGACTGGCATGAAATGGTACCTCACTGTGGTTTTGATTTGCATTTCTCTGTTAATGAGTGATGTTGAGCATCTTTTCAAGTATTTGTTAGCCATCTGTATGTCTTCTTTAGAGAAATGTCTGTTTAGTTCTTTGGCCCATTTTTTGATTGGGTCATTTATTTTTCCGGAATTGAGCTGCAGGAGCTGCTTGTATATTTTCAAGATTAATTGTTTGTCCATTGTTTTGTTTGCTATTATTTTCTCCCATTCTGAAGGCTGCCTTTTCACCTTGCTTATACTTTCCTTTGTTGTGTAGAAGCTTTTATTTTAGTTAGATCCCATTTGTTTATTTTTGCTTTTATTTCCAATATTCTAGGAGGTGGCTCATAGAGGATCCTGCTGTAATTTATGTCAAAGAGTGTTTTGCCTATGTTTTCCTCTAGGATTTTTATAATTTCTGGTCTTATGTTTAGATCTTTAATCAATTTTGAGTTTATTTTCGTGTATGGTGTTAGAAAATGTTCTAGGTTCATTCTTTTGCGAGTGGTTGACCAGTTTTTCCAGCACCACTTGTTAAAGAGGTTGTCTTTTCTCCATTGTATATTCTTGCCTCCTTTGTCAAAGATAAGGTGTGCATAGGTGCATGGATTTATCTCTGGACTTTCTATTTTGTTCCATTGATCTATAGTTTTGTCTTTGCACCAGTACCATACTGTCTTGATGACTGTGGCTTTGCAGCATAGTCAGGCAGGTTGATTCCTTCAGTTCCATTCTTCTTTCTCAAGATTACCTTGGCTATTTGAGGGTTTTTGCATTTCCATACAAATTGTGAAATTATTTGTTCTCGTTCTCTGAAAAAGACAGCTGGTAGCTAGATAGGAGTTGCATTGAATCTATAGATTGTTCTGGGTAGTATACTCATTTTCACTGTATTGATGCTTCCAATCCATGAACATGGTATATTTCTCCATCTATTTGTGTCCTCTTTGATTTCTTTCATCTGTGTTTTATAGTTTTCTATATATATAGGTCTTTTGTCTCTTTAGGTAGATATATTCGTAAGTATTTTATTCTTTTTGTTTTGATGGTAAATGGAATTGTTTCCTTAATTTCTCTTTCTGTTTTCCCATTGTTAGTGTATAGGAATCAAGGGATTTCTGTGTGTTGATTATATATCCTGCAACTTTACTATATTCATTGATTAGCTCTAGTAACTTTCTGGTGGAGTCTTTAGGGTTTTCTATGTAGAAAATCATATCTGCAAACAGTGAGAGTTTTACTTCTTCTTTTCCAATCTAGATTCCTTTTATTTCTTTTTCTGCTCTGATCGCTGTGGCCAAGACTTCCAAAACTATGTTGAATAGTAGTGGTGAGAGTGGGCACCCTTGTCTTGTTCCTGACTTTAGGGGAAATGCTTTCAATTTTTCACCATTGAGGATAATGTTTGCTGTTGGTTTGTCATATATAGCTTTTATTATGTTGAGCTATGTTCCTTCTATTCCTGTTTCTGGAGGGTTTCTTTTTTTTTTTTTTTTTTTTCATGAATTGATGTTGAATTTTGTCAATGGCTTTCTCTGCATCTATTGAGATAATCATGTGGTTTTTATCTTTAAATTTGTTAATGTGGAGCATTGCATGGATTGATTTGCAGATATTGAAGAATCCTTGCATCCCTGGGATAAAGCCCACTTGGTCATGCTGTATTGTCTTTTAATATATTGTTGGATTCTGTTTGCTAGAATTTTGTTAAGGAGTTTTGCATCCATGTTCATCAGTGATATTGGCCTGTAGATTTCTTTCTTTGTGGCATCTTTGTCTGGATTTTGTATTAAGGTGATGGGCCTCACAGAATGAGTTTGGAAGTTTACCTTCCTCTGGAGTTTTATAGAAGAGTTTGAGTAGGATAGGTGTTAGCTCTTCTCTAAATTTTTGGTAGAAGTCAGCTGTGAAGCCATCTGGTCCTGGGCTTTTGTTTGCTGGAAGATTTCTGATTACAATATTCGTGCTTGTGATGGGTCTGTTAAGGTTTTCTATTTCTTCCTGGTTCAGTTTTGGAAAGTTGTACTTTTCTAAGAATTTGTCCATTTCTCCCAAGCTGTTCATTTTATTGGCATATGATTGCTGATATTAGTCTCTTATGATCCTTTATATGTCTGTGTTGTCTGTTGTGATTTCTCTATTTTCATTTCTAATTTTGTTGATTTGATTCTTCTACTTTTTTTTCTTGATGAGTCTGGCTAATGGTTTATCAGTTTTATTTATCCTCTCAAAGAACCAGCTTTTGGCTTTGTTGATTTTTGCTATGGTCTCTTTTGTTTCTTTTGCATTTATTTCTGCCCTAATTTTTAAGTTTTCTTTCCTTCTACTAACCCTGGGGTTCTTCATTTCTTCCTTTTCTAGTTGCTTTAGGTGTAGAATTAAGGTATTTATTTGACTTTTTTCTTGTTTCTTGAGGTAAGCCTGTATTGCTATGAACCTTCCCCTTACCACTGCTTCTATAGTGCCCCACAGGTTTGGGGTTGCTGTGTATTCATTTTCATTGGTTTCTATGCATATTTTCATTTGTTTTTTGATTTATTCTATGATTTGTTGGTTATTCAGCAGTGTGTTGCTCAGCCTCCATATGTTGGAATTTTTAATAGTTTTTCTCCTGTAATTGACATCTAATCTTACTGCATTGTGGTCAGAAAAGATCCTTAGAATGATTTCAATTTTTTTTAACTTACCAAGGCTAGCTTTATGGCCCAGGATGTGATCCATCCTGGAGAAGGTTCCATGTGCACTTGAGAAAAAGGTGAAATTCATTGTTTTGGGGTGAAATGTCCTATAGATATCAATTAGGTCTTACAGGTCTATTGTATCATTCAAAGTTTGTGTTTCTTTGTTAATTTTCTGTTTAGTTGATCTATCCATCAGTGTGAGTGGGGTATTAAAGTCTCCCACTATTATTGTGTTATTGTTAATTTCCCCTTTCATACTTGTTAGCATTTGCCTTACATATTGCAGTGCTCCTATGTTGGGTGCACATGTATTTATACTTGTTATATCTTCTTGGATTGATCTTTTGATCATTATGTAGTGTCCTTCTTTGGCTCTTTTCACAGCCTGCTTTAAAGTCTATTTTACCTGATATGAGTATTGCTACTCCTGCTTTCTTTTGGTCTCTATTTGCATGGATTATCTCTTCCCAGCCCTTCACTTTCAGTCTGTATGTGTCCCTTGTTACAAGTTGGTTCTCTTGTAGACAACATATATGAGGATCTTGTTTTTGTATCCATTCAGCCAGTCTTTGTCTTTTGGTTGGGGCATTCAACCCATTTACATTTAAGGTAATTATTGATAAGTATAATCACATTGTCATTTACTTTGTTGTTTTGGGTTGGAGTTTATACACCCTTTCTGTGTTTCCTGTATAGAGAAAATCCTTTAGCATTTGTTGGAGAGCTGGTTTGGTGGTACTGAATTCTCTCAGCTTTTGCTTGTCTGTAAAGCTTTTGATTTCTCCTTCATATTTGAATGAGATCCTTGCTGGGTATAATAATCTGGGCTGTAGATTTTTCTCTTTCATCACTTTAGTTATGTCCTGCCATTCCCTTCTGGCCTGAACAGTTTCTATTGAAAGATCAGCTGTTATTTTTATGGGAATCCCCTTGTGTGTTATTTGTTGTTTTTCCCTTACTGCTTTTAATATTTGTTCTTTGTGTTTGATCTTTGTTAATTTGATTAATATGTCTCTTGGGGTGTTTTGCCTTGGGTTTATCCTGTTGGGACTCTGGGTGTCTTGAACTTGGGTGATTATTTCCTTTTCCATTTTAGGGAAGTTTTTAACTATTATCTTCTCAAGTCTTTTCTTATGGTCTTTCTTTTTGTCTTTTTCTTCCGGGGGTCCTATGATTTGAACCTTGGGGTATTTAACATTGTCCCAGAGGTTTCAGAGGGACCTGAAACCTGTCCTCATTTAATTCTTTTTTTCTCTCTGTTTCATTTATTTCTGCCATTCTATCTTCTACCTCACTTATCCTATCTTCTGCCTCCATTGTTCTACTATTGGTTCCCTCCAGAGTGTTTTTGATCTCATTTATTGCATTATTCATTATATATTGACTCTTTTTTATTTCTTCTAGGTCCTTGTTGAACATTTCTTGCATCTTCTCAATAGTTGTCTCCAGGCTATTTATCTGTTACTCCATTTTGTTTTCAAGATTTTGGATCATTTTCACTATCATTATTTGGAATTCTTTATCAGGTAGATTCCCTATCTCTTCCTCTTTTGTTTGGTTTGGTGGGCATTTATACTGTTCCTTTACTTACTAGGTATCTCTGCCTTTTTATCTTTTCTATACTGCTGTGTTTGGAGTGGCCTTTCGTATTCTGGCAGTTTGTGGTTCCTCTTTATTGTGGAGGTTCCTTGCTGTGGGTGGGGTTAGACGGGTGGCTTGTCAAGGTTTCCTGCTTAGGGAAGCTTGTGTCAGTGTTCCAGTGGGTGGAGCTGGATTTCTTCTCTCTGGAGTGCAATGAAGTGTCCAGTAATGAGTTTTGAGATGTCATTGGGTTTGGTGTGACTTTGGGAAGCCTGTATATTGAAGCTCAGGGCTATGTTCCTGTGTTGCCGGAGAACTTGCATGGTATATCTTTCTCTGGAACTTGTTGGCCCTTGGGTGGTGCTTGGTTTCAGTATAGGAATAGAGACATTTGATGAGCTTCTATTGATTAATGTTCCCTGGAGTTAGGAGTTCTCAGGTGTTCTCAGGATTTGGACTTAGGCCTCCTACTTCTGGTTTTCAGTCTTATTCTTACTGTAGCCTCAAGACTTCTCCATCTATACAGCACTGATGATGAAACATCTGGGTTAGTGATGAAAAGTTTCTCCACAGTGAGGGTCACCCAGAGATGTACACAGAGTTACATGGAGAAGAGAAGAGGGAGGAGAGAGATAGAGGTGACCAGGAGGAGAAGAGGGGGAATCACAAGGGGCGAGAGCAAGCTAGCCAGTAATCACTTCCCTATGTGCTCTTCACAGTCTGGATCCCTCAGAGATGTTCACAGAGTTACACAGAGAAGAGAAGAGGGAAGAAGGAGACAGAGGTGACCAGGAGGATAAAAGGGGGAATCAAAAAGAGAGAGACAGATCTAGCCAGTAATCAGTTCCCTACGTGTTCTCCACAGCCTGGAACACACAAGAGATTCACAGAGTTGGGTAGAGAAGAGAAGGAGGAAGGAGGAAATAGAAGCGACCTGGTGGAGAAAAAGGAGAGTCCAAAGCGGCAGAGAGCAGTCGAGCCAGTAATCTCACTCTCAAGTAAAAGTAGATACTGAAGACTGGGTTCTTAAAGGTACAAATTGGTAACAAATACCAAAAAGCAAAGATTAAAAATCTAGAGTAGAGGTTAGATTCTCAAAAATACAATATTAAAAAGAAACAAAGTCACAAAAATTATAATATATATATATATATATGAAATTTGCTTTAAAAATAGGGTCTTTACTTTTGGCAAAGTAATAGTAGGTTACAAAAATGAAAATTAAAGGAGTAATAGAGGAATTAAAATTTTTTTAAAAATTTAATTAAAATAATGATAATAGTAAAAATATACCTAGGACTTTCTCTGGAACTGTTGCAGACAGTGTGGGGTCATTTCATTTTCAGATAGTTCCTTGATCCTGCTTATAATTCTCAAGATCTATAGGCCCCTTCCCATGTAGTTGTTGCTAACTTCAGGGTTTTAATCTATTGCACCTGTCACTTCCAAAGCGGTTCCCTCTCTTTATTTTAGCTTAGTCTGTTTGCTGGTCTCTTCGTTGTCTAATTTCCACCCTGACACAAGGGGAGGTGGAGGTCACTTTTTTAGGCTCACTTGTTCAGTCGTGCTATGGGAAGGGAGGAACACTGCAAACACTGGCGTGTGTGTGGGGTGCTTACAGTGACTCGGCTACATTGGGTTTGCCCCTACTCATGGCATGTGTGCTTTCATAGTCTACACTTATCAGGCTCTAGGTTGCTCTGCTGGGAACTGTCTGAGGCAAGCCTTAGGTTGCATGCACTTCCCAGGTCTAAGCCGCTCAGGTTCAGATTCTCAGGTAGTCCCCAAAGGCACAAACTCGGTTGGGCCTGTGTTTTGTGCCCTTCCCAGGTCCAAGCAGCTCAGGTGACCAGGCGGTTGGCGAGCGCAGTCGCCCCCAGTTGTGGTGGAGGGTGCATCTTATTGCCTCCCCCATCCCAGCAACTCAGTTTTTTGGGTGTACAACAGGCATGCCTTCTCAGGTGTGCCATGTATCTCTTTCAGGGAGCTGATCTCTGACTGCAAGCCTCCCAGCAGATGTCAACCATCCAGAATCCCAAAAAGTCTTGGTTAGCAAGGAAGGCTGCTTGCAGTTTGGTACAGGATGGCTCTCTGGGGCTGCGATTGCCCCCTTCTGGCTCTGGCTGCCCTTGCCTGCCTGTCTCTGACAGGGGATGGGCCAGCCCGCAGCCAGCTAGCTCTGCTCAGTCCTTTGCTCTGTGAGCGGGCCTGGCAGAGTCTTAGGTTAGGGCTTTTCAGGGGATAGCTATCTCACAGTTTGGTTCGCTATCTCAATTTAGTTCCCTAGGATTGTCCTTGGGGCATTCAGGCCCGGTCCTACCCTAAGCAATGCAGCCCGTGCTTCTCTGTCCAGTCCCCACTTGCTAGTGGTGGATGCAAACATCTCCTCTGCTTCTCCGCTGGGAGTTGCCCTTAGAGACATAATCTGTGGGGTTTAATTATTCATTTATTTTTCCTCCCCGTTATGTTGCCCTCTAAGATTCCAAGGCTCACCACGGACCCACTGGTGAGAGTGTTTCCTGGTGTTTGGAAACTTCTCTCTTTTTTAAGACTCCCTTCCCAGGCCAGATCTCTGTCCCTACCTCTTTTGTCTCTCTTTTTATCTTTTATATTTTTTTCCTACCTCCTTTCAAAGACAACGGGCTGCTTTTCTGGGTGCCTGATGTCCTCTGCCAGCATTCAGAAGTTGTTTTGTGGAATTTGCTCAGCATTCAAATGTTCTTTCAATGAATTTGTGGGGGCAAAAGTGGTCTCCCTGTCCTGTTCCTCCGCCATCTTAGAACCGCCTCTCTGACAAGGGACATTAAATGGACTGTTCTTTCATTTTCATAGCACAGCATAGTCAGATAGAATTCTAACAGAAGCGTGTTAAACAACTGTGTTGAACCAGAATTATATCGTATTTAAGAGTTTTATTCAACAGGTTAAATGGCTCACCTTATGTAAAGCAGAGCACCCCTAAGAAATACCAGTGAGGTTTGTGTTCCTACAAAAATATTTAACTTGTTTTGAGCAATAGTACAAGAATTCATAGACATATGCTTTAATGAACCATACAGAACATCAAAATTGCCTCATTGCATTACAGTTTCACTTAAGCAGAGAATTGCAACTGCCAATGTAGAGAAAAGGATACTTTTATAGAGTCTGGATTATTGTTTTTTCTTATTTATTTCTGCTAAAATACATAGGGTAAATTCTTCTCCACCCTATCTCTTCTCCCTGCCTAAGTACTTCAGGAAGTATTTTAAACCAAACTCTGCTATGTGCCCTGTAATATCTATAAAGCGTGTGTGTGTGTGTGTGTGTGTGTGTGTGTGTGTGTGTGTATGAGATCAGTTGTCTTCAACTCCTTGCAGCCTCCTGGACTGTAGGCTGCCAGGATCCTCTGTCCATAGAATTTCCCAGGAAAGAAAACTGGAGTGGGTTGCCATGCTGTATTCCAGAGGATCTTCCCAATGCAGGGATCAAACCCGCATCTCTTCTGTCTCCTGCACTGGCAGGCAGTTTCTTCACACTAGTGCCACCTGGGAAGCTCACCAACCAGGGAGAGCTCAGTGTTAAAAACTCAGAGTAATGCTTGATTTAAACTTCTGTCAATCCTAATACCACAGTGTCCCTCAAAGGCCACTTCTCTCCTTTTCGTCTTCTTTGGAGAGGCCACACCTTAATCACCTTTCCTGAATTAGTGAAATAGTCACCTGACTGATCAATGTGGTAGCAATTTCTTTAACTTACAAACCATCTATCACCTCAGAATCAAAGTAACCTCCCTCAATCATAGATTTGATGACGTCCTTCTCACCACAAATGGTTCTTCATGTCCTTCAGGAATAAATCCACATTACTTATCCTGTCATAAAAGGTGTTCCAAAATACAAACCTTTACATTTCTATTTACTCCCCACCTTATATAGTTTACCACTCCTCAATCAGGGCAGTAATGAAGCATCTACTTTTCCAAGCATCTACTCTTCACTTTTGTGAAGAATAAAAGAGATGATGTGTGTTTCACAGCCTTAAAACAATACCTAGTGTAGATCAAGTGCCCAGTTAGTGTAAGCTATTATTACCCTCATTCTCATTCTACCCTATACTTTCCATAACTGCCTTTTCTCTGCCTATGCTTAAACTCAGTTCAAATCTGTGAATCCTCATTTGCGAAGTCTTCTTCATGACGTGTCAAAATTAACCTCCCCTTACACTGTGTCTCCACAGCATCACCCTTAAAAATATCTTTTGTATCAATGCTCAGTACCCTCTGTACTACAGACAGTTCATCCAGTCATTCATTCATTAAATAAATGTAGTATTTCAAGTGCCTACTATATAGCCAGCATTGTTCAATGTTTTAGATAATAAAGAGGAAACATCAAAAATGTGCTTTCTGCTTTCATGAAGCTCATATTCTAACAAGGAGAGATGGATAATAAAATAAATAAATAATACAACAGGTGTTACAAAATGCCCAGGGCAGAAACAGGAGGACCAACTCTGTATACCCAACTGCTTCTTCTATCCTAGAAGTTCCTGGTGGCCTGAGACCATCTCCTTCCCCTTTACCTCTTATTGTCTAACACTATCTGCCATTGTGTACAATGAATATATATTGGGTTGAACTTGAGTTTGCAGTGAAAACAATATTTTAGGCAAAAGGCTTACACTTTCTGCTTCAGTTGCCTCCTCTGGAAAAGAAACTAGCAATACTTATATACATGTGATTGGGGAAATGAAATGAGATGTTTATATAATATTGATATTTGATACTGGCAATGAGCAGATTCCATCAGATGCCACTGTTGTTGTTTTAAACAAACTTTTCTAAAAGTCTTGTAATAGTTGATTCATAAGAACATGACCTGGTGAAAACATTTATTTTAAAGACTATTTTGAAATTTTTTAGTAAAATATTGGCCCACCCGTGGAGATGTGAAAATGGTCTTGTATATCAAACTAGATATTTTTATGGTGTTCATTAAAAGCATGTTTTACTCAAAAAATATTTTAAATTTTCTAACAGATACTTAAGACAAAGAATCAAATAATTACTTTCTGAATGAGTTATTTAATAAAATAATCATCAAGTTCAAGAATAGCTAGGGATAGTAACATAAAGAGTAACAGAAAAGACATCAGCCCCTCTCAAAGGCTATTTATGATAAGAAGAGATCTTAAAAATCTTTTGATCTAACCCTTTATTTTATAAATGAGAATGCTTGAGGAGAAGTAACTTGCCATATATATCACAAAAAGTTGGCAGAGCAAGCACTAAGTTTCAACTTCCATCAGCCCTTTCAAAGAAAATGAAAAAAGCTCTGCTTTTTCTCCTTCAGACTAGAAAGTGGTCTGTGGCCTCAAAAAGGAAAATTATTTCATCCTGTCACACTTCTGAAGTACATGCATGTATCTACTTCCATAGTTTGCTGCCTACAGTAAATATATGTCATTAAAGAGTGGTTTTCTATTTTTACCCAAGTGACCTGTTTGAGTGCTTAAAGGCTTCCTTGAACTTTATTCCTACATGGCAAGCGTGGTGCACTATTTTCCTACCTAGCCCTTTATGCAGTGTTCTGGCACATAGTAGCCAGATCTAAACATTCTTTATTATGCAACATTGCTACAGATGGGTTTTCCCTCAAAAGAAAAAAAAAAGAGAGAGAGAGAAAAGAAAATCAGGACTAAAGAACACAGGCTTTTTTTCACATAATAAAGTCTTGAGGAGGAACAGAGAAGCAATAGAGTTTAATCTAGACATTGAATCACAGATGAAAGAATCCAATCAAATATTGACAAATGAAAAACATCAGAACAGGGAGGTAAACAGCAACCTGCATAAAGTACCATAACCACCCTGACAACCAAGCTTTCACACCTACTCTGGGGAAATTCAACAGTCCATTACAGGGGCAGGAAGCAGACGTCCTGAAGGAAAACTCTATAACCAGTGAAGACAAGTTGATAAGACATTTGCAGAATCATCATTGCACATATGACACCCAAGGTGTTTACACTCCTTCCTGTTCTAAGTGGTTTGGGGGTTTTATAATGAGGAAATATGAGAAATCACAAAAGTAATAAGCCTCTCTCCCATGTAGCTGTGAGGAGAATAAAATAAGGCCACTTCATAACACTTATCCTTTAGGATATTTCTCTTTCAAAATACCAAAGAACCTCTTCAAGAGAATTATTTGAGGAAAGGCTAACTTGCATTTATGTTGCTCTGAATGAAAGGAAAGTTGTCTAAGGCTAATAATATTGGCAATTACAAGCTAAAATAAATAATACCATTAGTAATAATATTTGCAATCATGCAGTCTCAGCATATTCATTGCTCCCTCTTAGTCCTAGCAACCAGCACTTGCCTCATTTTCTGAAAGAGACTCCTACCTGCTCTCCCTTGCCCTGATACCAACTGAGCCTTTAAATGAAAATTAGAGTGTGCCTTCTGTCTACACTGCACAATGGTTCCTCCTTCCTCTTTGAAGAAAACCCAACATTTCTCCCTTGAGGAGCCTAAGGTCCTGCTGACCTGTCATTTCTCTGCCTGTCTCTCCAACCTCCATCCTTCTCCCATTGCTTACCACCATGGGGGAGGAAAATTTTTCTCTCTTCCCTTTTTGGTTCTCAGGCTGACCTAATAATAAAATTAACATACGGTAGACTGGTAGGGAAAAACAAATTTAATTACATATGTGTGGAGGCCCCATAAAAATATGGGACCTAAGGGCAAGTTGGGCAGTTGAGGCTTCTAGGCTGTCCTGAGCTATGGAACAGGATGAGGGCCTGGGCTTCAAAGGGGAGGAGAGCAATTCATAGAACAATAAATGTTCCTCCTGCCATACAGAGAAACAGAGAGGTCATTTAGACAACATTAGTAGATGTAGGGGGTGAGAACTGGGGGGGTGGATGGGAGGGGTGAGGGGGAATGGGGAATTAGTGTTTAATAAGGACAGAGTTTCAGTTTAAGGTGAAAAATTTGGGAGATGGATGATAGTAACAGTTGCACAACAAAGTGAATGTACTTAGTGCCACTGAACTACACAGTTAAATATGATTAAAATAGTATGCTTTATATTATGTGAATTTTACCACAATTTAAAAAAACAATTTTAAAATATCTGTCTCTAGTAATAACCCTTTATCTTGGCCAGGTGTCCTCTCTAAATTCGTTCAGATACTTAAGGGAGAGATAAAGTTTTTCTTGAGCCTGTGGGTCTTGATTGACTTCTGCTCAAAATAATTCACACATCAATAAGACACACATTTTGGAAAGGCTCATTCTGAACCCTTGCACTACTCTCCTGCCACATCAGCTGTTTTACTTTTCTTGACACATGCCAAGCTGTCTCCCATCTCCAGGCTTCTACCTTTGCTATTACCTTGGCCTAGAACCCTTTTCCTCCCGGGTCTCCGCAATTCTCCCTAATTCACCATACTGTAGTATCTACATAAATGTCACTTTCTCATAAAGACTGCCCATCCACACCCTATGGAAAACCCCTATCTCAGCCTTGAATCACTCTCCATGCCTCCCTTGGCTTTACCATCTCCCTGGGGCTTTTCCCCTCATTGCACTTATCACTATCTGATAACTAATGATGTGCATACTTAGTCCCTCAGTCCTCCAACTCTTTGAGATCTCATGGACTGTAGCCCAACCTCCCTCTTCCAACAACACAAGAGAAGACTCTACACATGAACATGACCAGAAGGTCAACATCAAAATCAGATTGATTATATTCTTTGCAGCCAAAGATGGAGAAGCTCTATACAATCAGCAAAAACAAGACCAGGAGCTGACTGTGGCTCAGATCATGAACTCCTTATTGCCAAATTCAGACTTAAATTGAAGAAAGGAGGGGAAACAACTGACCATACAGGTATGACCTAAATCAAATTCCTTATATTATACAGCGGAAGTGAGAAATAGAATTTAAGGGACTAGATCTGATAGACAGAGTGCCTGATGAGCTATGGATGGAGGTTCATGACATCATACAGGAGACAGGGATTAACACTATCCCCAAGAAAAAGAAATGCAAAAAAGCAAAATGGCTGTTGGAGGAGGCCTTACAAATAGCTGTGTAAAGAAGAGAAGTGAAAAGCAAAGGAGAAAAGGAAAGCTATTTCCATCTGAATGCAGAATTCCAAAGAATAGCAAGGAGAGATAAGAAAGCCTTCCTTAGCGATCAATGCAAAGAAATAGAGGAAAACAACAGAATGGGAAAGACGAGAGATCTCTTCAAGAAAATTAGAGATACCAAGGGAATATCTCATGCAAAGATGGGCTCGATAAAGGATAGAAATGGTATGGACCTACCAGAAGCAGAAGATATTAAGAAGAGGTGGCAAGAATACACAGAAGAACTATACAAAAAAGATCTTCACGACTCAGATAATCATGATGGTGTGATCACTCACATTCAGCTAGAGCCAGACATCCTAGAAGGTGAAGTCAAATGGGCCTTAGAAAGCATCATCACTACAAACAAAGCTAGTGGAGGTGATAGAATTCCACTTGGGCTATTTCAAATCCTGGAAGATGATGCTGGGAAAGTGCTGCACTCAATATGCCAGCAAATTTGGAAAACTCACAAGTGGCCTTAGGACTGGAAAAGGTCAGTTTACATTCCATCCCAAAGAAAGGCAATGCCAAAGAATGATCAAACTACTGCACAATTGCACTAATTTCACACACTAGTAAAGTAATGCTCAAAATTCTCCAAGCCAGGCTTTAGCAATACATGAACCATGAACTTCCAGATGTTTAAGCTGGTTTTAGAAAAGGCAGAGGAACCAGAGATCAAATTGCCAACATCCACTGGATCATCAAAAGAGCAAGAGAGTTCCAGAAAAACATCTACTTCTGCTTTATTGACTATGCCAAAGCCTTTGACTGTGTGGATCACAATAAAGTGTAGAAAATTCTTCAAGAGATGGGAATACCAGACCACCTAACCTGCCTCTTGAGAAACCTGTATGCAGGTGAGGAAGGAAGAGTTAGAGCTAGACATGGAACAACAGACTGGTTCCAAATAGGAAAAGGAGTGCATCAAGGCTGTATATTGTCAACCTGCGTATTTAACTTCTATGCAGAGTACATCATGAAAATTGCTGGGCTGGAAGAAGCATAAGCTGGAATCAAGATTGCCGGGAGAAATATCAATAACCTCAGATATGCAGACGACACCACCCTTATGGCAGAAAGTGAAGAGGAACTAAAAAGCCTCTTGATGAAAGTGAAAGAGGAAAGTGAAAAAGTTGGCTTAAGGCTCAACATTCAGAAAACTAAGATCATGGCATCTATTCCCATCAGTTCATGGGTAATAGATGGGGAAACAGCGGAAAAAGCATCAAACTTTATTTTGGGGGGCTCCAAAATCACTGTAGATGGTGATTGCAGCCATGAAATCAAAAGACACCTACTGCTTAGAAGGAAAGTTATGGCCAACCTGGATAGCATATTAAAAAGCAGAGATATTATTTTGCCAACAAAGGTTCATCTAGTCAAGGCTATGGTTTTTCCAGTAGTTATGTATGCATGTGAGAGTTGGACAGTGAAAAAGGCTGAGCGCTGAAGAATTGATGCTTTTGAACTGTGGTGTTGGAGAAGACTCTTGAGAGTCCCTTGGACTGCAAGGAGATCCAACCAGTCCATCCTGAAGGAGATCAGTCCTGGGTGTTCATTGGAAGGACTGATGTTGAAGCTGAATCTCCAGTACTTTGGCCACCTCATGTGAAGAGTTGACTCACTGGAAAAGACCATGATGCTGGGAAGGATTGGGGGCAGGAGAAGGGGACGACAAAGGATGTGATGGCTGGATGGCATCATCAACTCGATGGACATGGGTTTGGGTGAACTCCAGGTGTTGGTGATGGACCGGGAGGCCTGGCGTGCTGCGGTTCATGGGGTTGCAAAGAGTCAGACATGACTGAGCGACTGAACTGAACTGAACTGAACTGTAGCCCAACTAGGCTCCTCTGTCCATGGTATTTTTGTTCCAGGTCAGAATACTGGAGTGGGTTGCCATTTCCTCCTTCAGGGGAACTTCCTAATCCAGGGATCAAATCCTTGTCTCTTGTATCTCCTGCACTGCACAGATTCTTTACCAATGAGCCACTGGGGAAGCCCCAACTGATGATGTAGGCATGTGTTTATTTATTTACTGTGTGCATATCCTTACACTAAGCAAGAAGCAGTGTTAATCGTGTTAACTGCTCAGTTGTGTACAACTCTTTGTTACCCCATGAACTGTTGCCCACCAGGCTTCTCTCTCCATGGAATTCTCCAGGCAAGAATACTGGAGTGGGTAGCCATTGCCTTTTCCAGGGATCATCCTGACACAGGAATCGAACCCAGGTGTCCTACACTGCAGGCAGATTCTTTACCGTCTGAGCCACCAGAGAAGACCAAGCAAACAGTAGGACTTGTCTTATTCTATAACACCTCTCCAGACTCCAGAATAAGGCCTGATACATAATAGGTGCTCTATAACAAGAGCACATCTACAATGAGCTGTTTTATTGATAATATTTTAACCCTAAACATACAAAATCCTACCTGATAAAGATCATTTACATTTTCTTATTTAGGGTGAAAAGAATTCAGGGTGGTTGTATAGCTTTCCCAAAGTCATACAGATAATAAGGCACTGAGCTAGAAAAGAATGCAGATCTCCCTGATTCAAAAGTCTGTTTTCTATTACACAACACAATGTTGAAGACCTCAATAAAGTTTATACTAATAATCATAAATATATATATGAAACTTACCAAGTGCCAGCTACTTGTTATAGGTACTTTATGTATACCAGCTCACTTAAAGCCTTGGACAACCCAATGTATTATTGTTTTTATCTCATCTCAAAGATAGGGAGCTAGGGCTCAGAAAATTCAAGTCATTTGCCCAGGATAAAAAGCCAATCAGTGGAAGAATTAATTCAGGCTGAGGCCACCTGCATTTAGAATCTGTGCTTTTAACTTTCATGCTATAAAGTGAGATCAGATGCTTCCGCTGTGTCTTTTCTAAAGTGAAACAGGTGAGGCACAAAGTAATGTCAATTTCTCTGCAAAGGCTGCATTCCAGGATTCCCAAAGAGGTGACCAGCTCCTCTGTCACCCAAAGTGTCTGATCCCGAGAGCATACACAGAGCTCGGGACTGTCTGGAGAAGGCAATGGTCTACCATGCTGGGAGCAAAGAAACTAGGAATAATAAATAGTATTTTGGAGAGCATTTCAATTTATTTTCGAACACTTTAGCATAAAAGTCCTGAGTTAATTTTAAGAAGGTATTCGTTTTAGATAAAATTGAGCAGGACCCTACAGGGCTCCTAGGCATGGAAGTCTTTCAAACACTGGGAAGGGAGGAGATGCAGAGACAAGGGAGGAGTAGCTAGGAAAACATAGTGCAGCTCTGGGGTAAGGTCCTGTTTCCACCTCAAGGGATATATGTAACAGTATCTTTGAGCTCTTTACAGAGCTAAACCCCCCAACAATGGAATATGTTAGTATTTCTCATTTCAGAGAGATGTTCAAGTTTTGATAGCCTTAAGAAGCAGAGAAGCTCATCAAGAGAACAACTATAGCCAGATTAAAGAAATGCAGGCCCTGCACGAACTCTAATTCTCATCAGAAACCTCACCCCTGAATCATTGCTATGAAACTCCCAACCAAATCCCCCTGGGTTGGAACACACAGTTTTTAAGAAGCATGAGCCTGCTGTGTCCCCCTTTGCCTGGCAAAATAATAAAGCTATTCTTCGCTACTTCACCCAAAACTCTGTCTCTCAGATTTAGTTTGGCATCAGTGCGCAGAGGCTGAGTTTTTGGCATCAATATCAGCCAACCTACTTTATAACCAAATGCTTTGAATTAAATTGTTGTGTGCCAAATCACTGGTAACTGGATTCCAAACCTATTTTCCAGATGAAAAAACTGAGGGTGAGGGCCATTAAAAAGCAAATATCCTATATGGACTCAAAATAAATCATTGCTTTCAAAGCAACAAAAGTAGGAAAGTTTGCAGGAAAGAGCTAACAAAACTTCCCCGAGGCTGCTATCTCTGGAAGGTCTTGCATTCGTTATTCGGTCTTGCTTCTGTCTGGCATCTAGGAATGTGGCTTTTAAAATACTCACTAGGTGGTGAAGTTAGACTGCTGGGCCAGATTGATTAAACTGTACAATGTTTCTTATGGTGAGCACCCACCCTTTTTCTCTCTTAGAGTTCAGAATTTTATTGGGCATGGGTGTGTCTGTGGTCTGCCCCAGTGAAAACCCTGAAGTCAGTCACAAGTAATCATCCCTAGGCAGACACATCGCATATATGCAGATACACTTTTTCTTGCAGAGTGTGCTGTCTGCTACCCTTTCCAAGAGGAAGAGGGCATAGGAAGCCTGCACATGGATTTCTCCAGACTCTGCCGAATGTATTTTCCTCTCCTGATCTGGTTATGTGTCCTTACTGCACTGCTTTAATAAACCTGAACTGTGGGCATGAGAGTGTGATGTTGAAAACTGTGAATCTTTCTAGCAAACCACCAAGTGCGTGGGTGATCCAGGAGGGCCATGGACGGAAAATCAGTGAGAGAATGAAGGGCCCTTGACAAAGACAATAAACCTGGAAGCCAAGACGTTCACTGGGGCTACGCAGACCTCATAATCTACACCTGAGGAGGAAGCCAGCCCCCATGGCTACAGAATTCACCAATACAAAGAGCACAGATATGCCTCTAATAAAGAACTGTTAGTATTTATTCACCATCAATTAAAACAAGGAGAGGAAGCTACCTGAGCAACTGAAGTATAAACCCCAACACTTTTCAAGAGAGTTAAAATTACAGGAGAGAAATTGGCTTTTCTTGGCTGAAACTCTGCATACTGATTAACAACCCAAAGAGGCAAATTTATTCAAATCTACCTCCCTAAAACAAATGTCATCTTTCTGGGGGAGTAAAGTGGTGTGGAACTATATATAGAGTACACCATTTAAAATTCCTTTTTTAGGAAAATTCCTCTCCACCCTCCTTTGCATTAGATGTATTTGGAACCTTGTTAGCAGCCAAAGCTTGTTTCAAAAGTGATGGCTAGCTATTCTCTTGGGTCTTACCTGATTCTCTCCTGTGCAGTCTATGCATATGCTCCAGTTTATGTAGTGCAATATCTTAATAAATGCCTACCTGATGGCAAATTCATTTTGGTATTTTAATAATCAAGATCACTTGTCCAAGACACCTCAGCTTCCTTTTAACACTTCTCCCATATTAAGCTTTCCAGAAAGAAACTGACCTCCTCATACATATACACACATATACACACAGGTACAAATTCCATCTATCAAGGGAGATTTGGATTCAGAGAACACTTATACAGAGCTAGCACCACTCATCCCAAATGGCCAGGAGAGAGCCAATTAGAGCTAGAATGATGACTTTTGTCATATAAAAAAGATTTAGGAGTCCAATGCTCCCATCACAGTATTTACAGGGTTGTTATTTCACAAAGGGCAGGGCTAATGTCAAGCCAACATGGGAAATCTCCTTTCCATATAGTTACATTTATTTTTCTTGGGAAAAAAAAAGGAGGTTCAGACTGAGAGAAAAAAGATCTTTTTTCTTAGTTAGCTGGGAAGAAAAGTGAATATAATTTAGGTCACAGCATCACCTTTAAACACTGGCTGAAGCCTATAAAAACCCCTACCTTGCCTTTGGAATCATCAAATGGACTGCATGTGTCCCCCACAAATTGATATGCTGAAACACAAACCCTCAATATGATGAGATTAGAAGATGGAGATTTGGGGAGATATTTAGACCGTAAGGGTGAAGTCCTCATGAATAAGATTAGTACCGTTATAAGGAGAGACATGAGAGCTTGCTTCCACTCTCTGCCATTTACACACAATCCAGGAAGCAGGATCTACCAGACACCAGATCTAGCAGTACCTAGATGTCTTTGCTTCCAGAAATTGAGAAATAAATGTTTGTTATTTAAGTCACTCAGTCTAAGGCATTTTGGTACAGTAGTCTGAACTAAGATACCTCATCATATAAGAAGTGTAAGTTCTTGCATTCACAAGCTACCAAGATGTTCAGAAAGAGACAACTTTCTCCTTCAGTGAGAAGCGAAAATCTTCCTAAGAGATGGCAGTGTACCACACTCCATGAGTCTGAAATCAGGATTCAAGAGAAAGAAGGGGAGAAATGAGAAGGCAGGGGAATCAGAACTGAAAGAACATACATATGGCTCACACGTTTGTGAAAGGTTTACCTTCAAGAAATCACTTTTTGTTATATGTCTCCATCTGTGCAAAGTACCTGGATCTGAGGAAAATTAGTGAGTTGGGATATAAATTGCAAAGAAAGGCTGAGACTTCTCCAATCATCTTCTGAAGACTCTGAGGGTAAGAACTGGAAGTATTTTCCCCCACTGGGATTACTAAGGGCACCACTATAATAGCATAGATCTCCAATGGCAAAAAGAATCTCTCCTGGAACACAGATCCAATAAGACAAGTCTGTCCAGCTTGAAAGTTTCTAGAATTATAAATCAGGTGTATTCATTTCAGGGTGCCATTTTCTACCCTAGGCAGGAATGCTTAACAATTTATTATAGAAGAAAGAGAGTTGATTCCTAGATCTAAAATGCAGCCATTTCCACCTCTATTTTAGTCTGTTGAAAATGTATCCTTCTTGTAAATCCTTTACAAAAAGGAAGAAAGAAAATGGAGTCACTCAGTAGTGCCCGACTCTTTGCAACCCCATGGACTATAGCCTAGCAGGCTCCTCCCTCCATGGGATTTTCCAGGCAAGACTACTGGAGTGGGCTCCCATTTCCTTCTTCAGGGGATTTTCCCAACCCTGGGATTGAACCCAGGTCTCCTGCATTCCAGACAGGCGCTTTACCATCTGAGTCACCAGGGAAGCCCTAATCCTTTACAAAGCTTTCTCTAAATTCTCTGGATTGTATACAGTCTCCTTCTCCTTAGAATTCTCACTGCATTCCATTATCTTAATAATAATCATTTTAATCAAGGCTGAAATAAAGACATCTGTTTATTTTGTTCTCATCCTTTCCCTAGTCCATATCATCCCTGACCCCATATACTATAAGCACCCTGAAGATCACGCACATCTCCCTGCCCATAAGCTCTTATATTATAGTACAGAGCAGAGTGCCTTACTTATAGGAAATTCAGATATTTTTGTTTGATTTTACTCATGATTATACTCATGCAAATAGTGTATAGAAAAATTTTTTTCTATTTCCACTTCTAACATGACAGGCTTATCCTTAAATAACATCACAACATTTATTCTCAATTTTATTTTGAAAAGCAAATAATTACTATTGTTTCTATCATGCACATTCCATAGTCATATCATAATATGGCACATTCTTCTATTCCTTGCCACTAACAATAGAAATATCTTCATTTATGAACATTTTTATTGTTTCAGAAAGTCTATTTCTTCCATCCTGTGCAGCAGATAAACATGTTTATTTTATCTACTCACCTGATGTTGCACCTCAGGTCAAACTGTATATACTCCAGAGAGATACTGAGGAGGAGGGCTGACTCAATAGATGACTTGTTAATCCACATCAGCCAAAGCACTTCTGATTTCTCATTTGTAAAATGAGATTTAAAACCTTCATCATTATTTATTGAGCATCCACTATACCCAGGGAACCTAATAAGAGACTGCATTCAAAGAGCTTTAAAATAAGACCTCCACTTTCAGCAATGGGACATGGCAGGAACCCTCACTGGGATCATTTCATTTTGAGTGCTTTTCCATAGTAAAAGGCTCCAAGTATATATGTATTCAGATGCACAGTTTTGTATGAAGGCTATTAAATGATTCCTAAGAGAGATGTAACGTCAGAGTGGCAGAGAAGTACCAGGATTAGAGGCCTCGCAGCTGGAGCAGTGGAAAAGCACAGGAGGAAAAACAATATAAGAGGTTAGTGAAGAGCATTAAAAAATTTGCAGGGAGACTAAAGCTTTCCCTTTGCAAAGATATTAACAAGTTGAACACATCAAGACACATACTCTAACAACTTACCTGTGTTATAACCACACAGAGTACAATAACCACCAACTCTTTACTCAGGTCACAAAATTCCACCAGAAACCAGTCATGACCAGACTCCTAAACAAGTTTTTTTTTGTTTTTTTCCAAAAAAATCCTAATTTTTCTACTCTTCACTTCAGACAATGAGTTAGAGCCTTTCCAACCTTAGCTCCCAATATTAAGTCAAAGAGTATCAGCTTGATTGACAAAATCAATTCATTGATACAAAATGAATTCTATTAGAATTGAGAATTCATTTGGCCCTATCTCCTTTATTCCTTTCCATTTATCTAAGTTGAGTATTTTTTGTTTTCTTTTGCTGCTGCTGCTAAGTGGCTTCGGTCATGTCCAATTCTGTGAAACCCCATAGACGGCAGCCCACCAGGCACCCCTGTCCCTGGGATTCTCCAGGCAAGAACACTGGAGTAGGCTGCCATTTCCTTCTCCAATGCATGAAAGTGAAAAGTGAAAGTGAAGTTGCTCAGTCATGCCTGACTCTGAGCGACTCCATGGACTGCAGCCCACCAGGCTCCTCCGTCCACAGGATTTTTCCAGGCAAGAGTACTGGAGTGGGTCGTCAGTGCCTTCTCCATTTCTTTTGCTATGAATTAATTTTAAAAACCCAAGATAATTGTTTTCATGTAATCGACATCAGTGGTACAAGTACCAGAGAATTTCTAAGAAGATATATCTATGATAAAGTCAAAGTTTTTCACTGTACAACTTTCTTTTTTAGTTTCCTTTTCAATTTTGCTTAAAGAAGTACCCTTTATTTTTATTATTTCTACCCTATTTGTCTCATAGTCACAGAACTTAGACCTCAGAGAAACTTGAGAGATCATATAACCCAATTCATTCATTTTACAAGTAAGAAAAAGAAAGGTATTTAATAGAGCCATGTCCCATGATCCCAGACCAGGTGTTCTTTTACTTTTATCACCCCTCCTCCCCACTCTACAATGTTCCTAGGGGGAAAATCTTCAGCTTTATTTCCAACTCCTTTTTGGAATGCAGCTTCCAAAGATAACTACAACTAGAAGCCCCCATATAAATCATGTCTAATGATTTGGAAAGGGCAATGGAGTTTCACATCGAAGGTTTATCTCTCAAATCCACACTTCACATTCAGTAGTTAATACCTCTTAGGCAAATACATCCCTTCCTGAGAAATTAATTAATCCTGCTATAAAAATTCAGCTCCCAAGGATTCAAAATCACATTTATCCAAGAGATTTAACTTAGGTAAATGATTTCCTGTTAATTACCCCTTAAATGCATCTTCATGCTTATAGATAAAAAAAATTAAAGTTTCAGTTAAAACTCCAGGAAAGCATGTGCTACTTGCAAAACATAGCTTCTGATGACATGTTATTTTCTATTTGTCAAATATAATTTGCAGCTGTGTATAAACAAACTTTCCAATTGGTATAGAAAGTCTAATTTTTAATTTCCTTAAATAAAATTCATGTAGTATAAAGCAAACAGCTAAGAAGAGATATATTTAAAAGATGCAAATTTTGATTCTGTTCTTGCCATTCTTTCTCAAACTGAAGCATCTGGTGTCAAATTCAAGAATTAGCACTAACGTTATAAAGACATTATTTCACTGTTGAGTAGTGAAACAGTGTTCCAGGAAGAGATAAAATCATCTGGTAAGCATAACAAAAGTAAATTAGAATTAACATTAAAAGCTGTAAAAAAAAAAATCTATCAGAGATACAAATGTTTTCTTGCTTATTTATGTTTCTGGTTTTATCTTTGAGTCAAAAGGAAACAATTTCCATTATGAAATGTCATATAAATAACATATATATATATTTACTTCTGATATAGTATCTCAGAAAGAGTAGCTTTGTGGTATATATTATTGTAGTACATTAAATATAATGAAGGGTAGGTATGCCACCCTAAAATATGCTTCATTGCTGGAAAGATTATTCAAAATAGTAAAGCTCAAAGCAATTTCAAAGATGTAGATTTTAAAAAATGGTTCCTACCCTTCCTCTGTTTTGCCTAAAAGCAGGACACAAAATGTAAAGTTGTCTCTCCTTCTCTTTCTACCAGGAAGAGAGAAGTTAACCAGTCATTAGAGATAACTCTAGACCCTTATCAGTCCAGAGATATCACCAGGTATCTACACCAGGTATGTAGGTCCAGATGAACCTACATAACAAACCTTCAACTAGTTGTTAACTATAGTCTCATCTGTAGCCACAGTTTACACATTCACAGATTCAACCAACTTCAAATTGAATATATTTGCCCCAAATTTCAGAAAGTTTAAAAGAAACTAAATTTGCAGCACACCAGCAACTATTTACATAGCATTTACACTTTATTAAGTATTTTGGTATCTGTGTGGTGTCCTGAACCCATGGATATCAAGGGATGACTATATTCCATTTGTTCCTCCAATTATTAATCTCTTCACAGTTTGATACTCTAGAAATGGATGGTCTTTTTCCTTTGTCTTGTCACTCCCTAAAAATTTGCTATTCTTTCTTATCATTAGAGATTCATGGATTGTGATTTTATTCAATGAAAAACCTATTCCTAACTTTTTTTTTAATTTAGAAGCTCAATTTGCTCAGATTTAGCCAATAGGAAGCCCCTTCAAGTTGGTGCCTTACCTTATCTTTTTGACAAATCCTCATCACTCTAAATACTTCCTTACTTTCTAGCCTAGCAAGGTATCTCAGGGTTGTCTTCTATTTTCCCCACACTGGCTGTTGATATCAACTGATTCTCCAGGGAGCCATGGTTTCTTTTAGAGAATAGTTTTTGGTAATCAAGAAATGGGCACTATGTGTGCTCACTGGTCATGGAATGGCATTGCTTCTAACTGTTCAGTGAACAAAGCTAGAAAAGAAAAAGCACATGTAATGTGTACACACACATACACAATGAGTTCATTTTAATGCCTCCAAATCTAATCCAGTGCCACAGGGTGTATTCTAGTCTTCCATCTATTCCTATTTGTAACTCTCTTCTCCAACATTTAGAAACTGGGTTTCCATTATCCTCAATGTATTTACTTATTTTCTCAAGCTTATACTACACTAATAGGAATTTCAGAACCTCTAACTCATACCTCTGTGGCAAGCAACTATTAGAATTCAGTAGCTTGGAGGGTCGTAAAATTTAGATTCAATATAATGCACAAATGTTAAGGGTACAATCTGAAGAATTTTTGACAAATGGATACACCCATTAGCATCCGTTCCTCAAGACATAAAATATTTCCACTTACTCCAGAAAGTTCACTGATTCCCCATCTTAATTAATCCCTCTATTTTTCTGAATTCATTTGTTTGCTTAACCATAGATTAGTTCTCAAAATAGTTACCACTTAGCTGTTCTCAACATTTAAATGTATTTAGTTACATAGGTACTTCTTTGTATATAGCTTCTCTCATTCAACCCACTCCAGTATTTTTGCCTGAAAAATCCCATCAGACAGAGAAGCCTAGCAAGCTACAGTTCATAGGGTTGCAAAGAGCTGGAAGCCAACAAGCAACTGAGCATACACACACATACATCCTACAATGCACAAGACAGTCCCTCACAACAAAATTCATATATCCCAAAATGTCAGTAAAGACAAGCTTGAAAAACCTTTGTCCAACTCAAATTGGTAGGAGGGGAGAGAGATGGAAGAAAATACATATCTTGGTTTCACTGACTTATAACTGAGATGATTAAGTGTTTAAACCAATGAAAAGCACATAATAACATAACTCAGATATAAATACCTAGGTTGATCTGAAGTCATTGGGGCTTCTTTGGACAAAGGAATCTAAGCCAATGCTTTCCATAACTAAGAAACAAAAAGGAGAGCAGGTTTACCTCTTACAGAATGAGTCACATTAGTAAAAGGTTACTGCTCAAGCTAAATTAAAACAAATCAGTGACATTTTCCTCTTCATTATGTGCACAAATCTCCCATAAAAATCAATGAAAACCACATCTGTGTAACAGAGATCAGAATGCAGCTAATTTTGGCTCTAACATGCTATCCCTTCCAGGGCTCATAAACCCCACAATTGTTGCTCAGAAGTAGGAAGAATGTGTGATGAGCACAGCGGCTCAAGCCAAATCCTGAATGAGTCATCCAGAACAGAATGATTTCTCTAGTTTATTAGGCAGCTGAGAAATCTTAAGGTTCTGGATGTGGTCACAACTGGAGCAGAACTCCAGAGAATTCCAAACCAAAAGGGGAGCCACTGCACTTACAAAAACATTATTTCTCTCAATTATCAACATGGCCTATGTTTATTATATATTTATTATATATTTCATAAAAATATATGAAACTATAAATAAAAATGTGTGTGACAAGTTGCTTCAGTCATGTCTAACTCTTTGCAATCCCATGGACTGTAGCCTGCCAGGCTCCTCAGTTCATGGGATTCTCCAGGCAAGAATACTGGAGTGGGTTGCCTTGCCCTTCTCCAGGTGATCTCTCCAACCCAGGGATTGAACCCCTGTCTCTTGCATCTCCTTCATTGGCAGGTGGGTTCTTTACCATTAGTACTACCTGAGATGCCCCACCACCTGGGAATTAATAGATAAAAATCATTATCTATTAATTCATCATCCAGAAGCAATCACTGTTAGCTCTTTGGCAGAGCTCCCTTTAAGTGAAATTTGTCTATGTAATTCTTTTTTTACTTACTCAAGATCTATCTGAATATACAATGTTATACTCTGGCTCTTTTATGGAACATTTTCTCAAGTGACTAAGAAAATATGTGAAGCGTCATTTTGATATGTGCCCTACTAGTCAGTTACCAGATTTTATCATAATTTTTTCTCACCAATTTTTTTCTCATTGGACATCTAGATTGCTTCTCATGGTTCACCATTCCAAATAATATAATGGTGACTATCTTTGTGGAGATATATCTCTCCACATTTTGTATCATTTTCATAGCATACAATCCCCAATGTGTAATTGCAAGACATAATTTAGACCATTTTAAGACTCTTTATATAGTTTTTTTCTGGTAAACATTGCATTAATTTACCTTCCCTAGAGCAGTATATTCTCCCATCACCTATAAACCCAGCAGATTTTTAACTCTACTTGTTATATCAGGTACTTTGGTATTTATTTATTATATCATCTCCCTCTCAGAGGCAAGTGACAAAAGAAGGGATCACATCAGGTAAAACTGTTAGGATTAATTTATCCTTCAGTTGATAATAATACATGATGCTTTGCTGTCAAATGTCAAGATAAAAAACAAAGAATTCTAACAGCCTAGAAAATACTGAACTGAAATTATAAAAATTTTACCTTTTTGGGTATGAGACATTTAGGCTTCAGATGATGAAAAAAGGTCTCCAAGTACATCTGCTATGTAAAGTCACATATAATAACTTCTTAAAAATTCAGTCTTTGTATGTGGGAGTAAGAGGCCACAAGTCACCAATGCTATTATGTTTTCCTGTATGGTTAGTGAGTGGGCAGAATTCAGTTGGGTCAATGAGTGTCAGAACAGATGTTGAGAACTAGGAAATAACCCACTTAGAGGAATGAGCACTGTCTGGTGGTCTAAGGCTGAGTATTTTCACCTATGTAGGACCAATTTCAGAAAGAAAAGTCATTTTGGCTTCTGTCCCCTTTTCACCATTCCCCACATTTGATTATATTACACTAGCCCTGGGAAGTAGAAAATTTAAAAGAAAAACAAGATAGGAAGAAGAAAGATGGACTTTAGGAGACCAAAAAAAAAAAGTATTAATATATTAATAGAACATCAAGAGAGAAACAAATCCTTCAAAGTAGCGCAGAGAACTAACAATCATGTTTGTCTTATCATCTTAACTTCACTTTGTAATCTTGAGATTCATCTTGAGGGCAAGGGCCATATCTCAAATTTTATTTCAATTCATAGGAAAAATGCAGCATTTTACCCATGGTAGATATTCATAATTTTATATTAATATAAGTTAATATAAAGTTATTTAATTTTACACTAATAATTTTGAGATAAAAATTTATTGAGTAATTAATGAAACATTTATCAAATGTCTGCTATGTCTCCAGTACTATTCTAAGCCAGCATTGGGGAAGGAGTGGTAAACAAAGCAAGGTCTCTGCTTTCATAGATCTCAGAGTCCAGTGTAAGCTTAAAACTTTATTGACAAAAACAGATGTACTTTTGTTTGGGCCACTGCTTTCCAATTTGATTTTTAGCAGTGCATTTTTAATATCTATATCACATTAAAATATCACATATTTTGGTCATTGAGACTTTTTTGGCATTCAGTGCAAGTGCCTCATTCAGCTTACCATAGTCCCAACCCTGGTGAGATACATCTTTGGAAAGTTGACAAAAGAAAAAGAAAAAAAAAGTGAAGTCACTCTGTCATGTCCGACTCTTTGCAACCCCATGGACTGTAGCCTACCAGACTCCTCCATCCATCTGATTTTCCAGGCAAGGGTACTGGAGTGGGTTGCCATTTCCTTCTCCAGGGGATCTTTGCAACCCAGGGATCAAACCCAGGTCTCCCAAATTGCAGGCAGATGCTTTTACCATCTGAGTCACTAGGGAAGCCCCCAGAGTTGACAAGATGATTCTCAACTGAAAGTTGAAAATTCCTTGGGGATGATGTGTCAAACATATTGGTTTGTCCAGGCCACAAAACTACAAAATTAGCTGCAGTAGCAGTCAGTGACTTGTGACTAGACAACTTCTCAGGCAAAGAAAAGGTATTCAATAAAAATGTATTGGAGCCTACTTCCTGATAGCTCAGTTGGTAAAGAACCCACCTGCAATGCAGAAGACCCCAGTTGGATTCCTGAGTCAGGAAGATCCTCTGAAGAAGGGATAGGCTACCCACTTCAATATTCTTGGGTGGGCTTCCCTGGTGGCTTAGCTGGTAAAGAATCATCCTACAATGTGGGAGACCTGGGTTCAATCCCTGAGTTGGGAAGACCCCCTGGAGAAGGGAAAGGCTACCCACTCCAGTATTCTGGCCTGGAGAATTCCATGAACCATATATTACATGGTGTGGCAAAGAGTCAGACATGATTGAGTGACTTTCACTTTCACTGTGCCGGGCAATATTTTGGGACTGATGACAATGCATTGAGCCTATTAACCGAGTTCCTGCCAACACATTGTTTAAGCCTAGTTAGAGTCAAGCGTAAGGGAGTAAACAATGACAACATCCCATAAGGTGTTATCAGATACTAGTAAGTGCTCTAAAGAAAGCAAAGGAGAATAATAGGATAGTCCATGAGTCGGGGCGGGGGTGGGGCGCGGTGCGAGGTGCAGAGGGGGCGGCTGGGGGAAGGGAGGTAGCACATCAAGGGTTATGGTGGGTACACTGACTCTAAGGAGATAACAGTTGAAGTGAAACCTGAATAATGGAAAAGAGCCATACATAAACAATCTGAGAAAAAATTATTTCTTGTAGAAAGGATAGAAAGTAGAATGACTTTGAGGTTTGAACAACTTTTTTTTTTCAACTTTTGTTTTCTCTGAAACAAAAAGGACCTGTGTGACCAGAGTGGACAGGATTAGGGAAAGAATGGCTTGAGTGAAATTGAAGAAGTTAGAGGGTGAATCTTGTAGGATCTTGTAGAATCTGTGAGGAACTTAGGTATTTTGTTGTTGTTTGCTGTTGTTGTTGAACTCCACTGGAAGTCACAGCAAGTTTCTACTTGACTTGCATAAGAAAAAAATATTGCACAATGGTTTAGATTGGAAAATGAATACAGGCCACTTGGAAATATTGAGGTATTCTAGCAGACAGAGACGATTATGACTTGGACTACATAATTAGTAGTGAAAATAGAGATAAGTGGACATATTCTGGGTAGACTTTGGTCTATTTCCTGGATGGGACCTCAGTTCCACCATTTACTGAGCAAGTTTACACAACCTTTTTTATCTCAATTTTCTTATCTTTGAGATGAAAGCAATCTTTCAAAGATATTTCTGTGCCTATTTCAAAGAACTGAAGTCCTTAGGAGAGAGCCTGGCACATACTAAAGTGCTCAAGAAATATGAGTTATCACTATCCTTATCATTTAAACATGGGGGAAGACAGGAATTTTAAATGGCCTTTTGGTCTGGTCTGAATAACTGGATAGACAAGGTTGATTTTGATATAGCAAAGACTGGGAAGACACATTTAGGAGACAGGAAATCCAGAGAAGTAGATCTCCCAAGGAGAAGGGAGCAGGGGAAAAGGCCAAGGGCTGAGCCCTCAATAATGTCAAATTTAGAAATGAGAAAGTAGAGTCAACAAATAAGCTTAAATGAATAACCAAAGAGATGGGATTAAACAAGAAGTGTGGGGTGTTGCGAAACCAGTTAAGGATTCTAGCATTTTAATCCATACCCATTACTTTATAATGAATGCTCAGAGATCTCAAGAAAATCAGATACCAAGGAAACATTCCATGCAAACAATAAAGGACAGAAATGGTATGGACCGAACAGAAGCAGAATATATTAAAGAGGTGGCAAGAACACACGGAAGAACTGTACAAAAAAGATCTTCACAATCTAGATAATTAAGATGGTGTGATCAGTCACCTAGAGCCAGACATCCTGGAATGTGAAGTCAAGTGGGACTTAGGAAGCATCACAATGAAAAAAGCTAGTGGAGGTAATGGAATTCCAGATGAGCTATTTCAAATCCTAAAAGATGATGCTATGAAAATGCTGCACTCAATATGCCAGCAAATTTGGAAAATTCACCAGTGGCCACAGGACTGAAAAAGCTCAGTTTTCATTTTGATCCCAAAGACAGGCAATGCCAAAGAATGCTCAAACTACCGCACAATTGCACTCATCTCACACACTAGTAAAGTAATGCTCAAAATTCCCCAAGCCAGGCTTCAACAGTACATGAACCATGAACTTCCAGATGTTCAAGATGGATTTAGAAAAGGCAGAGGAACAAGAGATCAAATTGCCAACATTCGATGGACCATAGAAAAAGTAAGAGAATTTGAGAAAAACATCTACTTTTGCTCCATTGACTATGCTAAAGCCTTTGTGTGGATCACAACAAACTGTGGAAAATTCTTCAAGAGATGGGAATACAAGACCACTTCAAGTGCCTTCTGAGAAATCTCTATGCAGGTCAAGGAGGTATAGTTAGAACTGGACATGGAACAACAGATAGGTTCCAAATTTGGAAAGAAATATGTCAAGGCTGTATACTGTCACCTTGCTTATTTAACTTACATGCAGAGTACATCATGCGAAACGCTGGACTGGATGAATCACAAGCTGGAATCAAGATTGCCAGGAGAAATATCAATAACCTCAGATATGCAGATGACACCACCCTTATGGCAGAAAGTGAAGAACTAAAGAGCTTATTGATGAAAGTGAAAGAGAGTGAAAAAGTTGGCTTAAAACATAGCATTCAAAAAACTAAGATCACGGCATTCAGTTCCATCACTTCACAGCAAATAGATGAGGAAACAATGGGAACAGTGACAGACTTCATTTTTGTGGGCTCCAAAATCACTTCAGATGGTGATGGCAGCCATGAAAATAAAAGATGTTTTCTCCTTACAAGAAAAGCTATGATCAATCTGGACAGGATATTAAAAAACAAAGATATTACTTTGACAACAAAGGTCCATCAAAGCTATGGTTTGCCCAGTAGTCAAGTTTGGATGTGACAGTTAGACCATAAAGAGAGCTTAGCACCAAAGAACTGATGCCTTTGAACTGTGGTGTTAGAGAAGAATCTTGAGAGTCCCTAGGCCTGCAATGAGATCAGACCAGTCCATCCTAAAGGAAATCAGTCCTGAATACTCATTGGAAGGACTGATGCTGAAGCTGAAGCTGAAGCTCCTTTACTTTGGCTACCTGATGTGAAGAACAGACTCATTAGAAAAGACCCTGATGCTGAGAAATATTGAAGGCAGGAGGAGAGGGACAATAGAGGATGAGATAGTTGGATGGTATCACCGACTCAATGGACATGAGTTTGAGCAAGCTCCAGGAGCTGGTGATGGACAGGGAAGCCTGGTGTGCTGCAGTCCATGGGGTCACAAAGATACAGACACAACTGATCGACTGAACTGAACTGATACTTTTCCAATAAAGTAAAAGTTAAAAGTACAGAACCAATTTTAACTTCTCCATAACAATGCTCCATACCAATTTTAAAAGCTTACAATCAAAAAGTTGAGGAAATACCTTGCAATTTGGTTTGGGATATATGCTCGATCCTATCCTAAAAAGAAATCCTCAAAGCAGTTTCCCTAGAAATCTGTAATTTACTGGAGTAGAAGATAACAGATGAAATAAATAGAAATTATCATATAAATATCAAGTCCTATTACTCCATATGAAATAAATTTCCCATGTGCTTGCAAAGTTATGAAAAACTATGCTTAACTTTATCATTCAGTTTAAAAAGATCAATACAAGGGATTGATAGAATTTTATTGAAAGTTAGATTCCACATAATTGTTAGATAATGGAAAGCATTTTTGTAGAATGTACATTATAGAAAAAGAAATTAATGAACTCTTACCCACCAAGTGATACACAAAAGAAAACAGAAAATCCCATAGAAATCATGGACAATAACCTTTATTTCTAACCTAGCAGGACCTTATGCATGCAGGAGGTATAGGAATTCTTACTGTTAAATTGGTGGTAAAAATCATAGATTAAATAAGGCAAAATCTATAATTTCTAAGGAATTTTACCATTGTGCTCCTTGATTTTTCAGTTAAAAAAAAACACTTTTTAAATCATACCTATAGTTTGTACAGCATTATTTTCCCACAGTCAAATTATTCCATGTTCCTTTACACCTTGCTTTGTTCACCATGCACACAAAATGTGATTGCTTTAGCACTGCATAAAACATACAAGAATAAGTTAATTGAGTGCATAGTAATCAAAGGAATTTAAGGGGAGAAAAACAGTAATTCTACTAGCAAAATTTGAGCACAGAATTTAAACTATTTTGTCTTTACAGGCTTAAAAAAGGGCCACAAATTCAGATTAACATTTCCAAATCATCACAGGGAAAAAGAGACAAAAATCAGAAGATTCAGCCTCAATGACAAATAAAAGATGATGAGGAGACATAACTCTGTTTGACTTTAAGGCCTCAGAGAAATGTCTATAATATGTCCTTAATACGTATATTAAGGACTTACATATTTTCTTGTATATATTTGTGTGTATATATATATTCATGTATATTATTTCCCTCATTCTCATAAAATATTTTCTAAGGGAGGTTTTAACCTTAAAAATCATCACCTTATTTGTCCGTGTATTTTTCAGTCTCTGTGTAGATATTTTAGCATTTTCATATCCTAGAGTAATCTTTGACTCTACTGTCTAACTCATCCTCCCACAATCAACTCCTCCCAATCTCAACTCCTATTGATTTTTTCTTCTTAAATATTCCTCAAATCCTTTTAAGTTCTCCTTCTCTTTACTGTCTCCACTAATTTCAGTAAATATTCTCACACCTGATTTCTATGGCAATCTTGCAGCTGATGTACCACTGCCCACAGACATGCTCACCACCTACTTTAAAATGCCACTGTATTCTGCTAAATCTCTTTACTTTGGCCCCCTTATCTTAAGAAACAATCCAGGACATTAACACAGTTTATAAGTCCTTCATGACTAGGTCCTTATTGTTTTTCTAGAACCATTATTCCTCCCAACCTCCATTCTTTCTCTCAGCCATATTATAAAATTTGTCTCCAAGCTCTTCCTATCTTACCTCTGACTTTTGCACTGATCCCTCTGTTTGGAATAAAGACCCCCACCTCCACCTGACTCCTCCTCAGCATTTAGGATTCAAGTTATTTCTCTGGAAAGCCTACTTTGACTTGCCTCCCTTTAGTCAAATGTCTCAATATTGTGTTGTATTAATACTTTCACTGGACTTTTTCCTTTTGCAGCCTTTATCATTTTTTATTTAATCACTGCTGTGATCTAAATGTTTGTGTCCCTGAAAAATTCATCTGTTGAAAACCGAATGTCCAAGCTGATGGTATTAGGAGGTAGAACTTTGGGGAGGTGATTAGGTTATGAAGGTAGAGACCCCAATGAATGGGATTAGTGTCTTTATGAAAAGGTTCCAGGGAGCTCCCTACATCCTTCTGCCATGAGAGGACACAAGAAGTCTGAGACCTGGAAAGGGGCCCTCACCAACGGTGCTAGCACTCTGATCTCAAATTTCCATCCTCCAGAACTGTTAGAAATAAATGTCTATTGTTTAGAAGCTACCCAGGTATTTTGTTAGAACAGTCCCAATTGACTAAGGCAATCTCCTCACTTACTACTCAGTTTTATATCTCTATGACTATCCTGTATGTGCTAAGTCACTTCAGTTGTGTCTGACTCTTTATGACCCCATGGACTGTAGCCCAACAGGCTCTTCTGTCCATGGGATTTTTCCAAGCAAGAATAACTGGAGTGGGTTGCCATATCCTCCTCCAGGGGATCTTCCCCAACCAGGGATTGAACCCATGTCTTCTGCATCGCCTGCACTGGCAAGCAGGTTGGACCATTACCATTAGCACCACCTGGGAAGCCCAGGACTATTCCTTACTCCAGTTTTATTTTTCAAAGTTTAGTCCTTAGATCACAACTAGGATACTTATTTTAAAATGCAGATTCCTGGTTCCTAACTATACCAGACTCAGAATCTCTAAGAATGGAATATAAGAACATGCTATTTTAATGAACACCCTAGATAATGCTATAAAATATAAAGCCCCTATATAATTGTAAGTTTTGTACTAGTTACATTTAGAAAGGTAAAAAGAAGTAGGTGAAATTTACTTTACTTGTATGTTTAACACAATATGTCAAAAACAGTAGTTGAATAAGTAATCAATATAAATATTAACAGATATTTTACATTTTTATACTAATTCTTCAAATCCAGTGTGAATTGATGCTTGCAGTACATCTAGTTCAGACTAACCACATTTCAAGTGCTCACTGGCCTGTGAACTAAAGAATGTTACTTGCCATCCACCTCTACAAGGATTAGGTCATTAGCCATTGCAGTTGCTGACCTTCAACACCCTCTGAAAGGAGTTCTGGAGAGAGATCAGGAATGAGATCCTCTGTGCTCTGGGAAAATCTGACATAACAGATGTTCTGATAGTTAGATATTTTCAGGAGAAAAAAATTTGAAAACAATTTCTTACATCTTCTTAAACCTAGAGAAGCACTAAAATCATCAACAGAGACCTGCTCCTGGTGACTAGTGGCAACCTTCTTGTGACCAGTAGCATCCTTCTGCCGAGACGTATGCCGAGAATACATGTACCTCCTTCACAAAATCATAGATATACTGACCTTCTCCCTTGGTTTCCCTCTACCAACCTCTGCAGAGAAGTTCCTTAGAGCTATCTGAGAGTTTTTCTCTGGGTTATAATCGTCAGGAAGGTCCATCCAAATAAAACTGAACTCATAGCTCTCATGTTCTGCCTTGTTTCATTCAGTCAACAGCCACATGTAGCAAGTAGCTGTCATTTAGGACAGGATAATACAGATGATTCTGTCACTGGATACTGACAATTTAACTCCAATAAAAAAGATTATGATCACCTTTCAGATAATTTTAACTCATATATATGCCAAGCACATAATAAACGATCAATAATTTTCTTGTTTTGCTGTTGAATATTACACTTTTCCGGAGAAGGCAATGGCACCCCACTCCAGGACTCCTGCCTGGAAAATCCAATGGACAAAGGAGCCTGGTAGGCTCCAGTTCATGGGGTCACTAAGAGTCGGACATGACTGAGCGACTTCACTTTCACTTTTCACTTTCATGCATTGGAAAAGGAAATAGCAACCCACTCCAGTGTTCTTGCCTAGAGAATCCCAGGGACAACAGAGCCTGGTGGGCTGCCATCTATGGGGTCACACAGAGTCAGACACGACTGAAGCGACTTAGCAACAGCATTACACTTTTCAGTTTTAAAAGAGCATAAAATGATCCTGAAAAATCAGAAAAAGAAGTCTTTGAGAGATGGCTTACATATGGCAAGTTGCAGCATCTCAAAGCTAAAATAAAAATGTTTCTATTCCCACAGCCACTTCTATCATGACTGCCATGTTGCCCTCTGTTATAATTACACTGAGCCCAAAGGTGTAATGGCCACTTGAAAACATCTTGAGCTGGGAAAAGTTGGGATAAGAAAATGGGGAAAAGGCTGAAGGAACCTACAAGCAATAACATATATCACTAAAAATTATAACAAAAACACACATACCCACATACATTTCAGCATCATCCTTCTCTACAGTCAACATCTCCAAGACCATGAATTTAGCCTCACCTTTTGAACCATGTTCCCACTTCAAGGTTGATGATTATTACCCCAGAAAGAAAAGAAGCGAGGAGCTATGATCTAAACACTGAGACATTAACTATCAAAGAGTCTGTTAAACCTCATATTAACCTGGTAAATTCCTGTTTTCTCGCTTCCTAAGAGGAAAAGAAAATTAAAGAAGCACAGTGCTTATAATTTATAACAAAGAAACTCATTTTTCCCAAATGTCAACAGATAGTTTTCAAGTCTATCCTGAAAGAGTAACACAGTAACCTTGAGAAAGGAAACGACTGAAGAATAGAAGCCCAATTTGACCCCAACTTTGCTTATCTCCATTGTTTTTAATTCACAAAACAGGAGTAATAAGGAACAATCGATTTTTCTGCATCCTGTTGACTTCAATGTAAGAAGGAGAAAACAAACTGTCATTTTCCATATGGTAATCCAATTCATGTGTTGTTTATGCTATTTGGATATGTAGAACACTTAAAATTAACATCTTCAAAAGTTTTATCAACATATCTGCATTCAAAGGGAGAGAAATTTATGTAAAAATGACCTCTGCTGCTTCAAGGGTCATGAGCAAAAAAGAAAGAAAGAAGAGATACTGCTTTCAAAACAAACTCAGAAAAACTGTGAAATTCCAGTTCAGCCTTTAGTTTCTGCAGGCTCACTCCTCTCCTACACCCCACATGTTGTGGAGGGAAGGGGGTGGAACACGTATCCTCTCTATGTAAACAGGAAGCCACATAAAGCTTCTGACTAGATCAAAATTTGATGAGGAATCCATCATTTCTTCATTCCTGGTACATATTCTTCTGCCTGCTCTCCCTAGATGTTTCAGCTGTGTGACTCTGTTTTCTAAATTTGTACCCAGACTTCTGAATTCCTTTCTGTGTTCTCCTGGTCCTTCTTTGCTTAATCCCAAGGCATCAATCTGAAAGCAGCTCTTTTGCCCCTTTCCTGTTTGCCCATTTCTGATCCCCTCTAACCTTGTTGTTGTTCAGCCACCCAGTCATGTCTGATTTTTTGTGACCCCATGGACTGCAGCACACCAGGCCTCCCTGCTGCTGCTGCTGCTGCTGCTAAGTTGCTTCATTTGTGTCCGACTCTGTGTGACCCCATAGACGGCAGCCCACCAGGCTCCCCCATCCCTGGGATTCTCCAGGCAAGAACACTGGAGTGGGGTGCCATTTCCTTCTCCAAGGCATGAAAGTGAAAAGTGGAAGTGAAGTCGCTCAGTCGTGTCTGACTCTTCGCCACCCCATGGATGTAGCCTACCAGGCTCCTCCGTCTGTGGGATTTTCCAGGCAAGAGTATTGGAGTGGGGTGCCATTGCCTTCCCCACCAGGCCTCCCTGGCCCTCACCATCTCTCAAAGTTTGCTCGAGTTCATGTCTGTTGCATTGGTAATGTCATCCAGCTATCTCGTCCTCTGACGCCCTCTTCTCCTTCTGTCCTCAATCTTTCCCAGCATCAGGGACTTTTCCCATGAGTCGTCTGTTCACAACAGATGACCAAAATACTGGAGCTTCAGCTTCAGCATCAGTCCTTCCAGTGAATATTCAGGATTGAACCTAATTATAGGAATGAAACTACTAGGCAAGTTAACCTAACTCCTGAATTATGCTCTCCTGAATGCATATCAAGCCTAGCCTAACCTTTTGATTCTTTTCCTAGATAAAAACAAGAATGAAGAGTTAAGCAGTTAAAAAAAAAATGACTATCTCTCTACCCAAAAGAGTCTCCTTAGCAATCTTGTGGGCAGATCACATGGGCAAGATAATATCTGAAGAGAGAATCAGTCTGCACTAAATGGAGAATGATGCAAAACACAACCTCCTGCCTCAATCATTCACAAAGATTCTTCCCTCATCTGCCCCTTTAAAAACTGTCATGACTGGGCAAAATCTTCAGAGTTGTCTCTGGACATGAGTCCGCCTTCTCCAAAGATACCCAGCTTTTCTGATTAAAGCACCTTTCCTTTCTACTGATACTTGCCTCTCAAATTATTGGTTTTTGAGCAATGAGTTCACCTGAGTTCAGTAACAACTCCAGCCTGGAGGGTGGACCCTGCAGTGTCTTACACACCTAGTTCTGGTTCCGCTCTGTGTTCTACACCAACCCACAACAATCCTCGCACTAATGAAATTGATGTTAAAAGAGCACCTGCAAGCTGCGGTGTCCCAGTGTCAGGGAAATTTCAGGGACAATGCAAATAGAACCATCAGGGAAGCTGAGGAGACAAAGGTACTCTGAGCAAAGAAACTCCTGTGTTAAAAGATGAAGCACAGCTGAGAGTCTGTCATATTGACTCAAAGTTCCAACTCTGCCTCTGCCCTCTATTTCTAATAAATATAACATGAAATATACACAGAACAGGGAGATGTGTGGCAGTGTGAAGTCCAAATGCTCTTTCACTTCATTTCATGAAGATCTGAAACCATGCAGCAAGGATTTTACAGTAACTTAGGTTAAATCTAGGATGATAGATAAGTTTTAACATTTGACTCTTTTATTTCTCCATCTGAAACACATCAGCCATCTCTTCTCCATTTCCTGTCACTTCAGTGTTGTTTTAAGTCTTATAAAAATTAAATAATCTCTCTCTAAAATGAGACTTATATAAGAGGATATATATTCTTAGAGTGGACAATCAATTATAAAGCTTTACTCTCCAAAAACTGACTGCAAATTGACACCAAACTGGCAGAGAAGGACTGAAAAAGTTTCACTTATATAGCAAGTTATGAAACTGCTGGTAACTGGGTATGCCTTTTGGAAATGAAAGACAGACTGTAATGAATTGAAGAATGAGTGAATAGGAAATATAGAAGTGGACACAGCAAGTGTTCATTCTTTCAAGAGACCTCATAAGTTAAAAGAGGATCCCAAAGTCCTGGAAGAGTTTTAAGACCAAAGAGATTTGGGCATTGTTATGAACTCAGTGGAAGGAGTCAGTTAACTAATAGATCTTAAACAATAATAAGCTTTTAAACTATCTGTGAAACACATACAACAAGCAAAAATGTAAACTGTGAAACATAAAGATTACACAGAACATAGATTCTAACCAAAATATAAGACTCCCTTTCCTACACACACATAACTTTCTACCTTCTAGGAAATTATAAACTTCTTTTTAAATCAATTATAAACTTTTAAAAAACAAATAACAATGAAAGCACTACATATCAAAACCAATGTGATGTAGCTCAAATAACATCCAAGAGAAAATAGGCAGATGAAAATGAATTGAATAAAAAGAAAATAAAAAATGCACAAAGCAGAATTCAATCAGAGAAGGCAGATAAAATAAAAATCAAATAAGCATAAATAAAGCAAAAGAACATTAACTTAAAGAAAACATCACACCTAATGGTGAAATATTAAAAGAGGCTGTATTAAATTTAGAAACACTATCATTTAACATTATCCTGGAGATTTTAAGTCATTGCAAAACCAGGCAGGAGAAACATGAGCCATAAACATTGAAAAGGAAGATAAAATTGCTATTATCTGAGGATGGTATGATTGCCTAATTACAAATATGGGAGAGAAAGAGAGAGAAAAGTTGAAATATTAGCCTTGAAAAGAAAATATCTTTTTAGTTGATTCGGTAGGGAAGGAAATAAGAATGTGGCTGCAGAAAGCTAAGACTGGGCATCCAACTGACCATTTCCTCTCTGAATTAGATGAGCATTTCCCAAGCAAGAGGAAGCTGGGAGTTGGGTAGAGACTTGAGAGTTTGTGGAAATCTGGAATAACCACACAAGTCAATGCTTTTTGACCAAATTTTGGGAATCCAGATGAATTTATACACCAAAAATTCAATGATGGAGACATCAAACATTTTTGCACTACTAGACTATTTGTAGTGAACTCAGAAGCTGGTGGAGCACAAAAATGTATTGTGTTTGGGACAAAAGAAATTTTCAAATAAGGGGTGAAAGAAAGTGGAAGTGATAGAGAATTATAGTAAGTGCCAGAATCATTGATTTGCTTTGTCAATCTACGTGACTTTGCCAAATTATCACAAGAAAGCAAAATGCCCTATGGTTATCTTTTTTCCCTGTTCTTTTACTTTTGCCTGATCTGCAATATAGATGAGCTACTGAAAATTTGCATAGATAATGCTATTATTTAACTGCTGAAATTGTACAATGTTACTTGTAGACCAAGAACAGAAAAGGTAAATATGCATTATTCAAATTCTATTTACATGACTAAGTAAATGAAGATTTGTTTTCTAATCAAACAAAGCATTGCTCCTTTTAAATGTGTAAGTGGAAAGGTATAAATAGAATCTTTCATTGTTCCTCACTGTTTTCTGTGAGGGTCAGAGATAATTTTAAAAAATTATCTCCTATTAGCCCAGACACAGCTTGGCTGACCTTTATGCATCCCTGTTCACATAAACACACAAGTACAGGCATACACACACTCTCTCTCATCTCTACATATGAAGGGTACTGATGTGACTGCTCACGACACAATTAAACACACTCCCTTCTCCATCTAATTAGACCACTAAAAATTATTTAAGCATGTCTATTATATTTCTGTCTCCTTGCAGCACATAACAATACAATCCCCTCTTGGTGAAAAGTGTGACAATGGTAGTCATAACTTTCTATTACATTTGGAAATGGTGAGTGAATTCACTGGGGGAATAATTTCAGAATTTTGATGGAGGATTTATGTGCCAAACTTCCCATTTCTGTCAACCAAATTTGTGCACATAACTCTTGCTGAACTCTTTAGAATCTAGACATCAGGAACTGCATTAAATCAAGGTTAATACCAATGCACAGGTCGCTATGAAAGTTCCAGATCGACAAAGGCAGTAGGGACACAAAAGGAAGCAGCTTTATTGGAATGCATCTGCAATTCAGTCATCTCATGTGAAACAGTGTGCTGTAAATTCGAAGGAAGTGTAATCTGTGCGGAAATTCTCAAGCTGTACCGTAAATTCAATCTCATGCTCTCTAATGGGAATTTATCCCGAAGATAAGTACAGTATCTGCTGCCGAGCTGTGTAATTGAATGGGACGGTCTAGCTGAAAAAAAAAAAAAAAATCTGCATTTACATAGCCACACATATATAAAAAGTCAAGATGATGCCGTACTTTAGAGGCAAGATAATTTTGCAAGTGCTGAGAAATGTTTAAATATTAATGTTGCTTGTGGTTCCAAATTATGAAAACCAATTCCTCATCTTGTTTTCAAGACAATAGAACTAAAGTCACTTGCCTTTGTTCACATATTGCAAAGTGTTAATCATCTTGCTTTTAAGAACCCAGTAAAGGCTACAGCTGTTAAAAACACACTTATGACCTACAGCTTATGAGATACAAATTTATGTGATACACCACATCAAGCTGATTGCTTGGAAATCTCAGCTCTCTTATTGACTGCTTTTACCTATTATGGTATGGCCTTGAAAGGAGTCACCACCTTTTCTTCCGGTTATTAATTTTACCTCTGGGTACAAAGCTGCAAGTCAGCTACTCTTCCTCCTAGCCAGAGAGTAGTCTATATGCTATAGATCTATGCTTATCTGAAAATGTACAGAGTGGCCTAACACAAACTGGCATCATTACATGGATTATGTAAACCAATGTCAGCTGGGGCAGCCATCCCTGAACTCTGGAAAAGATTAATACAAGAGCCCTATAGTTGAGGAAAGACAAAATGGATCTTAGCTTGAAATATGCAAGGACAAGGGGGTCCTTTGCATCAGACATTTCAGGAATGCAAAAAGAATGGAGATTTCTTAACCATCGCTGTCTCCCAAGAACAGAGGACTCAGGTAAAGGTAAGCTTTGTTAGAGTACTACAGAACAACGCAGAGGGGATCATAATCCCCTTGAGTGGGACAGAACAGGGTCTAAGGAACAGTCCCTGGAAGATTCTTGTTAGCAGTTTTCCTATAAAGAAGAAAACTCCTTGTCAAGAGGTAATGGCAAAACTTCAATGTTTCAGGGCTCTGGACATCAGGCATCTTAAAAGAGGGATGCCTAAAATGAACAGTTCAGTTCAGTTCAGTCACTCAGTCATGTCCAACTCTTCGCAACACTGTGAAACACAGCACGTCAGGCCTCCTTGTCCATCACCAGGTCCTGGAGTTTACCCAACTCATATCCATTGAGTCGGTGATGCCATCCAACCATCTCATACTGTCATCCCCTTCTCCTCCTACCCTCAATCTTTCCCAGCATCAGGGTCATTTCAAATGAGTCAGTTCTTCACATCAGGTGGTCAAAGTATTGCAGTTTCAGCTTCAACATCAATCCTTCCAATGAATATTCAGGACTGATTTCTGTTAGGATGGACTAGTTGGATCTCCTTGTAGTCCAAGGGACTCTCAAGAGTCTTCTCCAACAGCACAATTCAAAAGCATCAGTTCTTCAGCACTCAGCTTTCTTTATAGTCCAGCTCTCACATCCATACACGATCACTGGAAAAACCATAGTTTTAACTAGATGGACCTTTGTTGGCAAACTAATGTTTCTGCTTTTCAATATGCTGTCTAGGTTGGTCATAAGTTTCCTTCCAAGGAGTAAATGTCTTTTAATTTCATGGCTGCAATCATCATCTGCAGAGATTTTGGAGCCCCCAAAAATAAAGTCAGCCACTGTTTCCACTGTTTTCCCATCTATTTGCCATGAACTGATGGAACCAAATGCCATGATCTTAGTTTTCTGAATGTTGAGCTTTAAGCCAACTTTCTCACTCTCCTCTTACACTTTCATCAAGAGGCTCTTTAGTTCTTCACTTTCTGCCATAAGAGTGGTGTCATCTGCATATCTTGGGTTATTGATATTTCTCCCAGCAATCTTGATTCCAGCTTGTGCTTCCTCCAGCCCAGCATTTTTCATGATGTACTCTAAATGTAACTTAAATAAGCAAGGTGACAATATATAGCCTTGACGTACTTCTTTGCAAATTTGGAACCAGTCTGTTGTTCCATGTCCAGTTCTAACTGTTTATTCCTGACATGCATACAGGTTTCTCAAGAGGCAGGTCAGGTGGTCTGATATTCCCATCTTTTTCAGAATTTTCAAAAGTTTAATGTGATACACAAATCACAGGCTTTGGCATAGTCAATAAATCAGAAATGTTTTTCTGGAACTCTTTTGCTTTTTCAATTATCCAGAGGATGTTGGCAATTTGATCTGTGGTTCCTCTGCATTTTCTAAAACCAGCTTGAACATCTGGAAGCTCACGGTTCACATATTGCTGAAGCCTGGCTTGGAGAATTTTGAGCATTACTTTACTAGCATGTGAGATGAGTGCAATTGTGTGGTAGTTTGTGCATTCTTTGGTGTTACCTTTCTTTGGGATTGAAATGAAAACTGACCTTTTCCAGTCCTGTATCCTCTGCTGAGTTTTCCAAATTTGCTGGCATATTGAATGCAGCACTTTCACAGCATCATCTTTCAGGATTTGAAATAGCTCAACTGGAATTCCATCACTTCCACTAGCTTTGTTCATAGTGATGCTTCCTAAGGCCCATTTGACTTCACATTCCAGGATGTCTGACTCTAGGTGAGTGAGCACACCATCGCGATTGTCTGGGTCATGAAGATCTTTTTTGTATAGTTCTTCTGTGTATTCTTGCCACCTCTTCTTAATATCTTCTGCTTCTGTTAGGTCCCTACCATTTATGTCCTTTATTGAACCCATCTTTGCATGAAATGCTCCCTTGGTATCTCTAATTCTCTTGAAGAGATCTCTGGTCTTTCCCACTCTACTGTTTTCCTCTATTTCTTTCCATAGATCGCTGAGGAAGGCTTTCTTATCTCTCCTTGCTATTCTTTGGAACTCTGTATTCAGATGGGTATATCTTTCCTTTTCTCCTTCGCTTTCTGCTTCCCTTCTTTTCACAGCTATTTCTAAGGCCTCCTCAAACAGCCATTTTGCTTTTTAGCATTTCTTTCTCTTGGGGATGCTCTTGCTGGAGCAGCCTTGAAAAGAGACCCCACGTCCAAGGTAAGAGAAACCCAAGTAAAACGGTAGGCACTGAGAGAGGGCATCGAGGGCAGACAGACTGAAACCACAGTCACAGACAACTAGCCAATCTGATCACATGGACCACAGCCTTGTCTAACCTAATGAAATTAACCATACCACATGGGGCTACCTAAAACAGATGGGTCATGGTGGAGAGTTCTGATAGAAAGTGGTCCACTAGAGAAAGGAATGGCAAACCACTGCAGTATTCTTGCCTTAAGAACCCCATGAGCAGTATGAAAAGGCAAAAAGGTAGGACACAGAAAGATGAAATCCCCAGGTCGGTAGGTGTCCAATATGCTACTGGAGATTAGTGGAGAAGTAACTCCAGAAAGAATGAAGGGATGGAGCTAAAGCAAAAACAACACCCAGTTGTGGATGGGACTGGTGATAGAAGCAAGGTTCAATGCTATAAAGAGCAATATTTCATAGGAACCTGGAAGGTTAGGTCCATGAATCAAGGCTAATTGGAAGTGGTCAAACAGGAGATGACAAGAATGAACATGGACATTCTAGGAAGCAGTGAACTAAGATGGACTGGAATGGGTGAATTTAACTCAGATGACCATTATATCTACTACTGTGGGCAGGAATCCCTTAAAAGAAATGGAATAGCCATCACAGTCAACAAAAGAGTCCGAAATGCGGTACTTGGATGTAATCTCAAGAATGACAGAATGATCTCTGTTTGTTTCCAAGCTAAACCATTCAATATCACGGTAATCCAAGGCTATGCCCCAACCAGTAATGCTGAAGAAGCTGAAGTTGAACAGTTCTATGAAGACCTCAAGGCCTTCTAGAACTAACATCCAAAAAAGATGTCCTTTTCATTATAGGGGACTGGAATGCAAAAGAGGAAGTAAGGAACACCTGGAGTAATATGCAGGGTAAAGGCTAATAGAGTTTTGCCAAGAGAACGCACTGGTCATAGCAAACACCCTCTTCCAACAACAAAAGAGAAGACGCTATACATGGGCATTACCAGATGGTCAATACCGAAATCAGATTGATTATATTCTTTGAAGCCAAAGATGGAGAAGCTCTATACAGTCAGCAAAAACAAGACTGGGAGCCTACTGTGGCTCATATCATGAACTCCTTATTGCCAAATTCAGACTGAAATTGAAGATAGTGGGGAAAATGACTAGACCATTCAGGTATGACCTAAATCAAATCCCTTATGACTATACAGTGGAAGTGAGAAATAGATTTAAGGGACTAGATCTGATAGACAGAGTGCCTGATGAACTATCGACAGAGGTTTGTGACATTATACAGGAGACAGGAACAAGACCATCTCTAAGAAAAAGAAATGCAAAAAAAAAGAAAAAAGAAAAAAAAAAGAACTAGAGATACATTAATGTATCTCTCACTAAGGGTAATGAATTAAATGGATTCCAAGAAGTCAGAAAAGGAAATCTTTCAGGTTTGTATTATACTCACTGAGTTTTGTGAAGCTTTTGAACTAGAATGGTGATGCTCTAGGTGCTATGCACAGTCTTGGTTACCACTAATATTGGGTTGACCAAAAAGTTTGTTCAGATTTTTCCATAACATCTTACAGAAAAACACAAACTTTTTTGCTGACCCAGTATAAGAGTGTGCATGCCCAAAGCATTTTCCAGACTTCCAAAGTGGCCCAGGCGGTAATCTGTTCAGGGAGACTTTGGGACTATGCATGACCTGCTAAGGTGTCAAGGATTATATCAAGTTATAAGACTTCAGAGTTCCTTCAGATCCTAGGGAAAAAGTCCAGTTGCCAAGCAACCTAGAATTCCATTAGGAATTTTAGCTTTCAGTGATGCTGAGCCAGGTGGAAGAAAGAAAAATATGAAAACTTTGATGAATGCTAGCCAGATTTGAAGGGAATAGAAAAATTGGTAACAATTGACAATTTGGGCTTAGTAACAAGATTCAGCCCAATTTCTGATTAGGTACCAACACTGGTTTTTCTATAGATGGAGACAAATTCAATTAAGTCTCTATAGAAAAGACAGTTTGAATACCCATGATTTACCCACAATTTAAAAGAGGTACAGAATATCATAGTGTTCATAGCATCACTATTTACAATAGCCAAGACATGAAAGCAACCTAAATATCAATTGACAGGTAAATGAATAAAGATGTGGTACATATATATAATGGAGTATTTCCCAAACATTAAAAATGATGAAATAATGCCATTTGCAGCAACATGGCTAGAACTAGAGGTTATCATACTCATACTAAGTGAAGTAAGTCAGTCAGAGAAAGACAAATATGATATGATGTTGCTTATATGTGGAATATAAAAAAAAAGAAGTGAACTTATTTACAAAACAGAAATAAACTCACAGACATAGAAAACAAACTTGTGGTTACCAAATGGAAAGGGGAGTAAGGATAAATTAGGAATTTTGGATTAACAGATAACATACTATTATATATAAAATAGATAAACAACAAGGACCTACTATATAGCATAGGAAACTATATTCAATATCTTATAGTAGCACATAATGGAAAAGAATCTGAAAAAAATATTTATATAATAACTGAATCACTTTGCTATACACCTGAAACACTGCAAATAAACTATACTTGACTAAAAAAATAATTATGCATACCTATGGCTGATTCATGTTGAGGTTTGACAGAAAAAAGCAAAATTCTGTAAAGTAACTATATCTTCAATAAAAAAATTAATTAATTAAAAAAATTCTCATATAACTTCAGTAAATTACCAAAGTGAAGAAATGAACAGTAATGCACTATTTTTAGATAATACAATTAACTTTATTCAAAGTTACTTTGCTGTATACCTGAAATGAACACACTGTTATTAATCAACTGTATTCCAATATAAAATAAATTTTTTAAAAAATAAATAAAAGAGGTACAAAATAGGTCAAAGACAATGAATGAAAGTGTGCCATAGAGAATGCATGGTTTTCCATTGGACCACTAAATTTCTCTTTATGGTCATATTTAGTTGGATCTAAAATAATCTCAAAGAAAGACTATTCTTAATTTAAAATAAGAATGGTCTTATTAGATTTAGTCTTATTATATATACATAGGTATAGTAAGAATGGTAATTTATCTTACAGGCCTTCTTAAATTTGTTTTGCTATTTTCATACATAATTCCATACATATTGACATTTTCATACATAATTTCAGTTTTGTATTTTTACAAAACCTCTTAGGGCTAGGAAGCCAAGCCAAGAACTTTCCAGTAGACCTCCCCAACAGTACCCATAAATTTGTTAGAATTGTCCACTTGAGTTGTCTAAAAGATCCTGTTTTAGGGGTGGTGTTTGGGATTCCCAAGAACATTTTGGCTTAGTGATTCCCTAAAAGGATTCACAGAACTCAGAAAACCCATTATATTCACAGTTATGGTTTATTACCAAAAATGATATAGACTGAAAACTGCAAAGGAAGAATTTCACAGGGAAGAGACCAGGAAACATTAGATAGAAGCTTCCTGTTGTCTTTTCCCAGTGGTGTCATATAGACAACACTCAATTCTCCCAGAAATGGTGGATGTCAATACATAGGAGTGTTGCCAACCAAGGAAGTTTACCCAAACCTGATGTCTGGGGTCTTTATCAAGGGTCATTCACAGAGGCAGGGTTGACTGCCTGTGCAACTGATCTTAGCCTCCAGGCCTTCCAGAGATGAAGCTGATGGACCACAGTTCATCATTCCACAAGACCCAAGGTCCCTACCATAAGTCATATTGTTAGCATAGAACGTGTGATGTGGTTGTAAACCCTCAAGTAAACAAAGACTCTTATCAGCTAGGATATTCCAAGAGCCTAGATGTTACTGCCCAAGAGCCAGGTCAAGGTCCAAATCTTTCTTTAGAGTGTGCAGGGTATAGACAAACTAGATACTGAACTTACCCTTTACAGCACTGGGCCAACCAAGAAATTACTTCCTTACACATCTATGAGGTTGGGAACCTCATAGGCAGGTACCAAGTTTGTTTTTCCAGGAGGGCTTTGTAAGAATTGACTCCACTGAGTCCAACTGTGCTCTTTAGGAGTAACTTATCATATCTGAAGTGGCTGATCATATCTGATTACATAAGCATCATTATCAAATATGACATAAAACCAATGATTTCAATTATGTCCTCATAATAAGAAAAACAAATTCTTATTGATACTGTATATTAATAAATAATTATTTTGACCTGAGCATAAGAATACTTGCAGAAATCTTCAAGGAGATAAAGGTATCATTGACAAAATTTTCATTTCAGTTTACAAAAGCATATCATATCCGACTCTTTCTGTTCCCAGGGACTCTAGCCCACCAGGCTCCTCTGTCCGTGGGATTCTCCAGGCAAGAATACTGAAAGGAGGTAGCCATTTCCTTCTCCACGAGATCTTCCCTACTCAGGGATTGAACCTGAGTCTTCTGCATTGCAAGTGTATTCTGTACCAGCTGAGCCACCAGGGAAGCCCAAGTAGTTATACATTACAGATAACTAGAGGAAATGGGAATGCTGCTGCTGCTAAGTCGCTTCAGTTGTGCCTGACTCTGTGCGACCCCATAGACAGCAGCCCACCAGGCTTCCCCATCCCTGGGATTCTCCAGGCAAGAACACTGGAGTGGGTTGCCATTTCCTTCTCCAATGCATGAAAGTGAAAAGTGAAAGTGAAGTTGCTCAGTCCTGCCCGACTCTTAGCAACCCCATAGACTGCAGCCTACCAGGCTCCTCCATCCATGGGATTTTCCAGGCAAGAATACTGGAGTGGATTGCCATTACCTTCTCCAGAAATGAGAATGGGATTCTCTATACAACCAAAAAATAGAACATTAAAATCTCAACAATATTTCAGACAAAATCCATAATCATCCTTGATAAGTTCCTTTCATTCTGTATAAAAAATTTCTCATTCCTGATCTTGGGTCAGCAGTCTCATAACTGTCAGCTTTTCAGCAAGAATTCTAGAAATTTTACTCAACCACTGGTCTCAAAGTTATTAAAAAACAAACACAGTGCCAGTGGAGACATGAGGGAAGGATAAACAGGGAGACTAGGACTGACATATACACATTATGATATACAAAATAGATAATTACTAAGGACCTACAATATATCACAGAGAACTCTACTCAGCAATCTGTAATGATCTATATGGGGAAAGAATCTTAAAAAGAGTAGATATATGTATGGGTATAACTGATTCACTTTCTTGCACACCTGAAACTAATACAACATTGTAAATTGAATATCACTTCAGTTCAGTTTAGTTGCTCAGTCACATCTGACTCTGTGACCCCATGGACTGCAACACATCAAGCCAGTCTCCCTGTCCATCACCAACCCCCAGAGTTTACTCAAACTCACGTCCATTGAGTCGGTGATGCTATCCAACCATTTCATTCTCTGTCATCCCCTTCTCCTGCCCTCAATCTTTCCCAGCATCAGAGTTTTTTCAAATGAGTCAGTTCTTCGCATTATTTGGCCAAAGTACTGGTGTTTCAGCTTCAATATCAATCCTTCCAATGAATATTCAGGACTGATTTCTGTTAGGATGGACTGGTTGGATCTCCTTGCAGTCCAAGGAACCCTAAAGAGTCTTCTCCAACACCACAGTTCAAAAGCATCAATTCTTTGCACTCAGCTTTCTTTATAGTCCAGCTTTCACATCCATACATGACAACTGGAGAAACCATAGCTTTGACTAGATGCAGCTTTGTTGGTAAAACAATGTTTCTGCTTTTCAATATGCTGTCTAGGTTGGTCATAACTTTCCTTCCAAGGAGTAAGCGTCTTTTAATTTCATGGCTGCAGTCACCATCTGCAGTGATTTTGGAGCTCAAAAATAGAAGTCTGTCACTGTTTCCATTGTTTCCCCATCTATTTGCTATGAAGTAATTGGAACAAATGCCATGATCTTAGTTTTCTGAATGTTGAGCTTTAAGCCAACTTTTTCACTGACCTCTTTCACTTTCATCAAGAGGTTCTTTAGTTCTTCTTCGCCTTCTGCCATAAGGGTGGTGTCATCTGCATATCTGAGGTTATTGATATTTCTTCCAGCCCAGCATTTCTGATGATGTACTCTGCATATAAGTTAAATAAGCAGGGTGACAATATACAACCTTGACATACTCCTCTCCTGATTTGGAACCAGTCTGTTGTTCCATGTCCAGTTCTAACTGTTGCTTCCTGACCTGCATACAGATTTCTCAAGAGTCGGGTCAGGTGGTCTGGTATTCCCATCTCTTGAAGAATTATCCAGAGTTTGTTGTGGTCCACACAGTCAAAGCTTTGGCATAGTCAATAAAGCAGAAGATATTTTTCTGGAACTCTCTTGCTTTTTCGATGATCCAATGGATGCTGGCAATTTGATCTCTAGTTCCTTTGTCTTTTCTAAATCCAGATTGAACATCTGGAAGTTCACGGTTCATGTACTATTGAAGCCTGGCATGGAGAATTTTGAACATTACTTTACTAGCATGTGAGATGAGTGAATTTGTGTGGTAGTTTGTGCATTCTTTGGCATTGCCTTTCTTTGGGATTGGAATGAAAACTAATCTTTTCCAGTCCTGAGGCCACAGCCGAGTTTTCCAAATTTGCTGGCATATTGAGTGCAGCACTTTCACAGCATCATCTTCCAGGATTTGAAATAGTTCAACTGGAATTCCATCACCTCCACTAGCTTTGTTCATAGTGATGCTTCCTAAGTCCCACTTGACAAGGATATCTGGCTCTAGGCTGGTGATCACACCATCGTGATTATCTGGGTCATGAAGATCTTTTTTGTATAGTTCCTCTGTTTATTCTTGCCACCTCTACTTAATATCTTCTGCTTCTGTTAGGTCCTTACCATTTCTGTCCTTTATTGTGCCCATCTTTGCATGAAACGGCAGCTTGTTATCTCTAATTTTTTTGAAGAGATCTCTAGACTTGCCCATTTTATTGTTTTCCTCTATTTCTTTGCATTGATCACTGAGGAAGCCTTTCTTATCTCTCCTTGCTATTCTTTGGAACTCTGCTCATATGGGTATATCTTTCCTTTTCTCCTTTGCCTTTCACTTCTTATCTATTCATATCTATTTAAAAGGCTTCCTCAGATATCGATTTTGCTTTTTTGCATTTCTTTTCCTTAGGGATGGTCTTGATCCCTGCTTCATGAATCTCCTTCAGGCACTCTATCAGATATAATCCCTTAAATCTATTTCTTACTTCCACTGTATAATCACAGGGATTTGATTTAGGTCATACCTGAATGGTCTAGTCGTTTTCCCTACTTTCTTCAATTCAGGTCTGTATTTGACAGTAAGGAGTTCATGATCTGAGCCACAGTCAGCTCCTGGTCTTGTACTTGCTGACTACATAGAACTTCTCCATCTTTGGCTGCAAAAAATATAATCAATCTGATTTCAGTATTGACCATCTGGTGATGTCCATGTGTAGCGTCTTCTCTTGTGTTGTTGGAAGAGGGTGCTTGCTATGACCAGGACGTTCTCTTGGCAAAACTCCATTAGCCTTTGCCCTGCTTCATACTGTACTCCAAAGCCAAATTTGCCTGTTATTCCAGATATTTCTTGACTCCCTACTTTCACATTCCAGTCCCCTACAATGAAAAGGACATCTTTTTTGTGTGTTAGTTCTAGAAAGCCTTGTAGGTCTTCATAGAATCATTCAATGTCAACTTCTTCAGCATTACTGCTCTGGGCATAGACTTGGATTACTGTGATAGTGAGTGGTTTGCCTTGGAAACGAACAGAGATCATTCTGTCATTCTTGAGATTGCATTCAAGCACAGCATTTCAGACTCTTGTTGACTATGATGGCTACTCCATCTCTTCTAAGGGATTCTTGTCCACAGTAGTAGATATATATACATATATATATATAGATATATAGATATATATATATATAGATATATAGATATATATACATATATATATATAGTGGCCATCTGAATTAAATTCACCTATTCCAGTCCACTTTAGTTTGCTAATTCCTAAAATGTCAATGTTCAGTCTTGTCATCTCCTGTTTGACTATTTCCAATTTGCCTTGATTCATGAACCTAACATTCCAGGTTCCTATCCAATATTGCTCTTTATAGCATTGAACTTTGCTTCTATTACCAGTCAAATCTAAAACTGGGTGTTGTTTTTGCTTTGGCTCTGTCTCTTCATTCTTTCTGGAGTTATTTCTCCACTGATCTCCAGTAGCATATTGGGCACCTACCGACCTGGAGAGTTCATCTTTTAGTGTCCCATCTTTTTGCCTTTTCATATTGTTCATGGGGTTCTCAAGGCAAGAATACTGAAGTGGTTTGCCAGTCCCTTCTTCAGTGAACCACGTTTTGTCAAAACTCTCCACCATGACCCATTCATCTTGGGTGGCCCTACACAGCATGGCTTATAGCTTCATTCAGTTAGACAAGGCTGTGGTCCATGTGATCAGATTGGTTAGTTTCCTGTGACTGTGGTTTTCAGTCTGTCTGCCCTCTGATGGAGAAGGATAAGAAGCTTATGGAAACTTCCTGAGAGACTGACTGAGGGGGAAATTGGGTCTTGTTGTGATGGGCGGGCATGTTCAGTAAATCTTTAATCCGATTTTCTGCTGATGGGTGGAGCTGTTTTCCCTCCCTATTATTTACCTGGGGCTAAACCCTGATGGCTCAGACCATAAAGCATCTGTCTACAATGCGAGAGACCTGGGTTTAATCCCTGGGTTGGGAAGATCCCCTGGAGAAGGAAATGGCAACTCACTCCAGTACTCCTGCCTGGAAAATCCCATAGATGGAGGAGCGTGGTAGATTACAGTACATGGGGTTGCAAAGGGTTGGACACGACTGAGTGACTTCACTTTCACTGAACTACAGTGGAGGTAATGAGTATAATGTTGACCTCCTTCAAAAGGTCCCATACATGCACTGCTATACTCAGTGCCCCCAGCACTGCAGCAGGCCACTGCTGACCCACACCTTCGCCAGAGACTCCTGGACACTTATGAGCAAGTCTGGGTCAGTTCCTTGTGGGGTCACTGCTCCTTTCTCTTGGGTCTTGGTACACATAAGATTCTATTTGTGCCCACCAAGAGTTTGTTTCCCAGTCCTGTGTAAGTTCTGGCAATTCTGTGGTGGGGTTAATGATGACCTCCTCCAAGAGGGCTTATGCCATACCCAGGTCTGCTGCACCCTGAGCCCCTGCCCCTGTGGCAGTCCACTGCTAATCCGTACCTCCACAGGAGACACTCAAACACAATTCTGTCTCAGTCTCTGTGGGGTCTCTGAGTCCTGGCACACACAAGGTTTATTTGAGCCCTCTGAGCTTTTCTGACAGGTATGGAGTTTGATTCTAAACACAGTTTCACCCCTCCTACCATCTTTCTGGGGCTTCTCCTTTGTTCTGGATGTGGGGTATCTCCTCACAGTCACTAGAGTGCTGCCCAGATGCCATTTCATTGCCTACTGTCTTGCTAGGGCTTCTCTGCCCTTGGATGTGGGGTATCTCCTCAGAGCCACTCTAGTGCCCTATACTCCAATAAAAATGTTTAAAAAACTATATTGATCAATTCCAATTAAGTTTGTATGAAATATAAAAAAATACTTAGTCCAAGAGCTCTACTAAAAACTATTATTTCTTATTCGTGTTCCTGATAAGTCTTAGTATAACATATTAAAATGAATTAAGACCTTAAAAAAAAGAAAAAAGAAGCTTGTGCCCAAATGTACTGTGTATGGTCCTTTTCCACGGGCCTCTAAAAGAGTCCTTTATTGAAAGCAAAATGCTCTGGCTATAGCTGATTAAAAATGTTTTTAGGAAAGTATTAAAGAAACATAAACAGACTATCTCTAGATGACAAAAGATATAAAATAGCTGTGGTTAATATATTATTGATAATTTTCAAAAAAGAAAGATCTAAAGAGAGTTCATTATAAGAATAATGGAAAAGATTTAGTTGTTTCTATGGCATATAAAACTAGATAAAAGTCAGTCTTAAAAGTTTTAGACATGTCTATAAACATAATTATTATCCCATTTTCAAAGAAAATGGCTAACAAACACATGAAAAGATGCTCAACATCACTCATTATCAGAGAAATGCAAATCAAAACCACAATGAGGTACCACTTTACACCAGTCAGAAGGGCTGCAATCCAAAAATCTACAAGCAATAAATCCTGGAGAGGATGTGGAGAAAAGGGAACCCTCTTACACTGTTGGTGGGAATGCAAACTAGTACAGCCACTATGGAAAACAGTGTGGAGGTTCCTTAAAAAACTGCAAAGAGACCTGCCATATGACCCAGCAATCCCACTGCTGGGCATACACACTGAGGAAACCAGAATTGAAAGAGACACGTGTACCCCAATGTTCATCACCGCATTGTTTACAATAGCCAGGACATGGAAGCAACCTAGATGCCCATCAACTGATGAATGGATAAGAAAGCTATGGTACATATACACAATGGAATATTACTCAGCATTAAAAAAAAAAATTCATTTGAAGCAGTTCTACTCAGGTGGATGGAACTGGAGCCTATTATCCAGAGTGAAGTAAGCCAGAAGGAAAAACAACAATACAGTATACTAACACATATATATGGAATTTAGAAAGATGGTAACGAGAACCCTGCATGCAAGACAGCAAAAGGAATGCAGATGTATAGAACAGACTCGTGGACTCTGTGGAAGAGGGCAAGGGTGGGATGATATGGGAGAATGGCATTGAAACATGTTAATTATATGTGAAATCAATCGCCAGCCCAGGGCTGATGCTCAGGGCTGGTGCACCGAGATGACCCAGGGGGAGGGAATCGAGAGGGAGGAGGGAGGGGGGTTCTGGAGGGGGAGCATATGTAAACCCATGGTGGTTTCATGTCAATGTATGGCAAAACCAACACAATAAAGTAAAGAAAAATTTTGTAAAAATAAATAAATAAAAATAGATTAACATCTTTACAAAGAAAAAAATCTTCAAGTATAACGTATACTAATCCTGAGATATAATTTACCATGACTATACCAAACATATAGTTAGAATATACAAAGTAAATATCAAGAATATCAAATAAGGAGATTATCTAAGTCTGGAGTAGTTATAGAGTAGTTCTTAAACATCTATACATTAATAAAATTCGTTTAGCAAGTGATGTTAATCCTCCATCAAAAACTAGTATTGTGTAAGATGTTAAATTCAAATTAAAAAGTAAATCTAGAGCAAGTTGATGTTTTAAAAAATAACTGACAGCATGATGTAAAATAATTTTTAAAATAACTGAAATTATGCTTTGAAAATATGGTTACCTTACAATTGTCTAATATCAGGCAAAGCAGCACTAGGACCCTGACGAATAAAAACATCTCATGGGCACTAAGAGCATTAACAAATCCCTAGGACCTTCCATACAGCATATAATTTTTGAAATATTTGTTTCCATAATGCTTAACCATATAAGAATGACCTGGGGATGGTTAAACATCTCTTTGGATTTGACAATACTTCCCAAGCAGCCCATCGGTAGTAACATATCCCCCCAAATTAACAATTTCTAACAGCATTTTTTTAACACTCTCAAAGAATAAATCTTTTGTGATTGCCAGAGGCCTCTCTTAGAAATACAAAAGGCAGTTTCTGTCACAAAAGATGACTCAAGTTGGGGAAGGAAAAAAAAATCAAAAGTTGTTAGGAGATTCACTTCAGATAAGAACTGGATCGTGGATACCTGTAAGACAGTATTTCATAACTCATTTCAAAGTAGTAACAAAACGTTTAAAAGTAAACATAAAAAATAACATGATTGTAGAGATCTTTAATGTGAGAAGACTTTGTTTTTTAAAATAATCAAGGAATGAATAAAGTCAACATAAACCACATAAGATTATTCTATAACAGAATCTGTTATCTAGATAAACTATGCAGAAGCTAATAACCATTTACAATATTACTAAGAGCAGACCAATAATCCAAGAAAATTTTGCCATTTTGAGATAAAGAAAATCAAATTCTAGTTTTGTATTAGTATAATTTGATTCCAAAACACTTTTAGAAAATCTTATAAATAAATCCATAAAAACCTTAGCCAGCTTTGATTTCAACAAATAAAATTCCCTTTCTAGAAAAGTTTTACAACTTCCTGTATCCATTAAGTTTTTTCATACACCTTTCATTTATTCTGGAACAACCAGTTGTATTACTTTAAAACAATACTACTCTCTCTTAGCAAAAACATCTTGCATGTCTTGCATACAAAGGTGTTCCTCTTTGCCACTATTGCTCCTAATAGAGTCTCATTCATGTATAATTAATTATCACTTTCAACCACAGTAGTTTCTATTTCACAGAGAAAACTAGGAGGTGAATAATGTGAACTGTTATATACCAGCATTTTGCAGGAGAGTAGACAAGCTCATGAATACATATCTCACAACCTCTTACAGCTGTTAAAGTATAACTTCTCAAAACAGCAAACATGAACACATTTCATAGACCCAAATATATATATATAGTCTCTCCTGTCACATGCAAAAGGAAAATAACAGTATAAACTTACGCCTGGTAATTAATGATTCAATACTCTATCTTACTTAAAAATGATGTGGGTATCCAATGCATATTCATTAATTAAGCCAACTTGGAACTTACATACTGTAAAATGGAATTTTTATTGACATAAATGTAGCCAAAATAGGACTTCCCTGGTGGTATAATAGATAAGAATCTGCCTGAGAATGCACAGGATATAGGTTTGACCCCCTGGTCTGGGAAGATTTCACATGATGTAGATCAACTAAACATGTGTGCTATATCTACTAAGCCTGCATTCTAGAGTCGCAAGTCACAACTACTGAGTCTGTGTCCCCTAGAGCCTGTGCTCTGCAACAAGAGAAGCCACCACAATGAGAAGGCCATGCACCACAATGAAGAGTAGCTTCTGTTCACCACAGCTAGAGAAAGCATGCTCATAGCTGCAAAGACCCAGCACAACAAATTAATTTATTCATTATTAAAATTCAAAAATTAAAGCTGGCCAGAATAATAACTCAATTTGATTAGATGCATATTACTTTTTCATAATCTTAGACACCAACTTCAAGTAATGGTCATTTACTATATCAGTGAACTTATATAAGTTTAGGAAGAACCTACTCTATAAAAATAAAAATACACATTTGTGTTATACTTAATGGTGATAACTCCAAGAGGACTATCTGTTTTTAATTAAATCAAAATTATTAAAGTAGTCTTATCTTCCAAAGATTTACCATATTATATGAACTGGAATTCTTAAAATATTTCTGAGCTAGTATCTATAAACACACCTCTTTTTTCACACTGAAAATATTTGAGGTCAATTTCCCTAACTTCTGAAAATTTTAGGAATATTCAATTTATATAAGTACTATTTTATCTCCAGGCCATCAAATGAAACTCTTTTAAGATATTTTATAATTCAATTTATTAATCGTATCCAGAGATAGAAAAATATTATACACTCACCCAAAGAAAGGTTAAAGGCTTTTTTAAATCAAAGACCTAAAACCATACAAAGAGAGAGAAAGCATATGACTTTAATTCTAAAATCTGGCCATGGGTCAAGCATGAACATTGAAATACAGACTGTCAAAAGAGCTGTATTCTCTCCAGTGGGTACAAATTCTTAATTGATTTGACCTCAAAGTAGACTGAGAGAGAAACGCAATGACTAACAAATCAGATTTTCTGTTATCTTTTACCCAATGGAAACAGGATCTCATCAAACCATTAATCTGTTTTTAAAGATCACCAAATTTTCAAACCATAAAAACAAAAGCCAGCACCAGAAATTTAAAAAGTACTCACAATCAATATGGAGACTTCCCTGGTGGTCCAGTGGTTAAGAATCCACCTTCCAATGCAGGGGACAGGGCTGATCCCTGTCAAGGAACTAAGATCCCTTGTGTCAATCCCTTGTGCCATGGAGCAACTCAGCCCGGAGTACTGCAACTAAGCCTGCCTGCTCCCCGGCTCTGGAGCCCAAGCTCTGCAACTAGAGAGAATCCTGCGTGCTCCACGAAGATCCCACATCCTGCAACTAACATCAGATGTGGCCAAAACTAAAAATAAATTAATAATTAATTGTTTAAAAAAGAGTCAATGTTAAATCCTTATCATTGTACCAGTGGACAAGGTCCAGAGCTCAGAAACAGGAGTTGGACTCACTGTTTTGGACCCAGTCAGTCAGGAAAGGAGCACAGAGGGCTTGGAGAAAACTATCTGGGTGAAACAAAGGAGAATTTGCCCAGAGGGCCAATTCAATCCAAGTCCTCCTGACACGAAAACTGTGAAAGACAAAAATGCACAAGACAATTAGTTACAGTTGTTAACTTTTGTAGGTTTACATCTCCTTAAATGTGTTTAACCTTCCCTAGGTTGTATTTATGTAGGCTATGATTTTATCTAGGCGGTTGCAATCGAGAGAATACTCATTAGTGAGAAGCATCTTAAAGGAAAGGAAGAGGGTCTGGAGGTTTTATAGAGGTGAATAAACAAAGAGTAATCCACGTATCTAAATGGAGTCTTGAGGCAGGATGTAGAAGGGCTTATTTTGGAACAGGCAAGGGCAAAGTTTTCTTTTGGGGTTAACTCTTTTCTGGAACACAAAAGCTGGGGTAGGGGATTTCATTTGTTGCTTTTGGGGAGTACAGGGCTCAGGAAAAGTGCAACATTGTGGCTGTGTAAGAAGCATTACAAAAGGTTAAGAAGACAGGAGACATTCACAGAGGGGTGCAATCCTCAAGGCAACTATATTTCCCTTAGGGTATAACATGTTCTGATATCTCCTTGCCCAATTAAACAAAACCGATCGCACATCCCTGCGCTGAAATCCTTTGGTCATTCTCCCATGCTGCTCTGTAACACACCTATCTCTTGGTACCATCCAACTCCAATCTGTTTTCTGCCAACAGCTTCTCAGGAAAAAAAAAAAAATCAGTTTTTCACTTTCTTATGCAGAGAAATTAAGCTTGCCTTTTCCAGTGCCAACAGCCAACTCAGCTCTGGGCCTCCCTTTGCTGAACAAAGATTTGGACAAAGCTCCAAAATGATTATTTGCCAGATCAGATCCTCAATAAACTTTTAACACAGCTTGACACCCTTCACTAGTGTGTTGGAGGGAATAGGAAGGTTTCATTCCTCCACTTAAAATTCAATAACCCCAGAAAGGAGAATTATTTAAAATATAGAGATCTCATTGGTCCTTCAAAAGGAGTGATTCATTATAGGAACCCTGTTTTTTTTTTTTTTTTCCTTTCTAGGAGTGCATTCAACTCTCCTATGTTCTTCTAACATACTCAATGTACTTCAGTAAACTGCATCCCCACATAGTACCTCATGCTTTGACCATGTCAAATTTCACCCCATCAAATGTACTGAAGCATGTTTTCTTCATCCCCAGATCCTAGAGAATACACTGCAAGAAAGCATTCTCATAAATTAATTTTGTCGAACATTATCCAATGTTGGTAGCAGCCCCAGCCAGAAATGAGACAAAACAACTGCAGAAGTTCTTCCCAATTAATATTGTCCATCAGAGAAGCAACAAAGCCTCCTGGTTTTGCCTTGAGTGCGTGCAGTATTCTGCAATTCAACTTCACCATTTTCCTCCCACCTTGGTTTGCCATTTCAGTAACTAAATCAGTAACTGATGTACTCATAACTGATTTGATAGTAAGGTGATAGTACTTAGAATTTCATTTGAACAGAGGTATCTTCAAGATTAAAAAAAAATGACTCACTACAAAAGAAACTGTGTCCTCTAAATGTTCTCATAAATGCTATATACACATAGTATTTATCATAAACGATATTAATAACTTATTGAGCATTAATATGCCAGGCAATGTATTAAGTATTCTTTGTATATAAACAAATTTAATACTTCCTGTGTGGAAAAAGTATTTTTTTATTTTAAAAAGTTGGGGGACAGAGAAATTAAAAAACCTCCCAAGGCCACATAGTGAGTGACACAGCGATGTCTCAGATTCAGCATTTTTTTTAACTCCAAAGCCCTTTATCTTTCCAACCAACTAAGAATTATTAATTTAGATGTAATTTATATATATATATATAATATACATTTATGTATATTTATCTTTTCCTCAAGAATATGAATTCTTTTCCAGGACCCAAACTTGCACTCTTACTTTGGAAACAATCTGAAGTTGGAAGATAGAGGAAAGAAAGTGAAGGAGAAGAAGGAGCTGGAGGGTTTTGCTACTGAAGGCTTGGAAACATCAAAGTCCCCACACTCTGGGGTGGACTGTCTGAGTCCTGTGAAGAAGAGATAGAAGGTCACGTAGTTTAGCCTGAAATGACCTGAATAGAATTAAGAATACATTATCCTTAGAGGTTTTGGAAAACTCCAAACAGTTATGCTAAACAAAGTCTCCAGGTTTTTTTTTTTTTTCATCTCCAACATTTAAATAATAGATCTCTGAGATCATGAAAGGACCCAGGAAGTTGAAATTAAAACTGAGTTATTCAGAAACAATTACATGATATATCATACACATTAGAATGCCATTTAATAAACATATTTTCTGCAACACAGAAATTCACATATAAAATCTTATTGAGATTATGAAGGAAAGAAATCCTATCAATTTCTATGAACCAAAATAAGGTATAGAAAATCAAACAGTTCCAATTCTCACTAATTTCGTATGCTTAATTTGCCTACAATCCTTTCATTTATTGCATTGTCAAATTTATTTTGATAAATATAGCAAACATAAGAGTTTTCATTTTTCTTGTATCTTCTGTCTCACTATCCTCCCTTCCCCTCTGGCAATGTAAATTGCCAATCTCTATATACGATTTTGTTGTGAAACCTCAGCTTTGTGATTGGGAAGGGGTTACATCTATTTGCAGGCAACATCCTAGTCAAAAAATTGGAACTAAGGACAAATTATTTTTATTCCTATAAGGTTGAAACTATATAAAGAACACATACTAAAAAAAAAGAAAGAAAGAAAAGAAAAAAGAACACACGCCTACCAGATGTGTTTAAAAAGCAAGTTTTAATGTCACCTTCTCTAAACCCTTAAGCACTTAATCCCTTAAACCCTTTCCACATGGGAGCTAAATGTAAATTCTAATCCCAGAAAGGCATGGGCAGAGCCTTAGAGGAATAGAGGAAGTAAAAACATCACACTTGTAGCCTTCAGAGAGGAACAGTGACTCCTCCAGTGGGTCCTACATCAACAGGAGGAACAAGGGTCTTTCACATCCAGCTGTCAAAGCAAAGATAGAGCTTTAAAGAGACCAAGGATTCATAGGCATTGCATCTGTAATCTACAAATCCCTTAAGTACTCCACCAAAATCAACCAAGGTCGTATCATTCAAACAGAACAAATTTGCAACTGCATAGTTATAGCATACAACTTACCAACTTCAACTATCATTAAGATATTACAAAAGCAAAAGAAAAAACTTTCATTACAAGTAGCCTTTGCCTAGAGGAGAGATGTTATAAGAGGTTTTCCCACAGACTCGACAATGCAAGGAACATCATAGAGGAGAGACGAAATGACCAACAGCCTGGCAGCCCAGTCCCCTTCCCTCAGCTAGTGATTCTCTAATTGAAAATCTTAAACCTATTTTACATAGGTGCTTGCAGATGAAAAACAAGCACTTTCATGCTTTTACATAAAAGGTATTTGGATTATTTACTAATAATGTATTAATTATTAGAACCTTATAAAGAGAATTCACTGTTTTCAAGAGATTTTTAGATTTCAACTTACTAACTTAAAGATATGAGGTTTTTTTAAGTATACTGTTCCATAAAATAATACTAAAGTTAATGCATGCTTTATATATGTTGCTGCCAACAGGTTTCCTGCAATTTCTCTACTTTGTTTCTGTCTAGTCATTTGTTTCCATGAAGTTATCATCCACTGGAAAGTACTTGTTAAAAGGTTAGGGGACCAAAGGTCCCTTTGATCTTCCCAAAATGGCCATGGCTTTAAAAGTTTGAGAATCATTACCCATGAAGACAGGTAGCCACAAATTTCTGTACAAAGAGGGAAATTACCCAATTATAAACAAAGCATAATTTTTCCATTAAAACTCTTTAAACTGGGATAGAATGTGTTGCCTGAGAAATTCTTTTCACCACCTAATGGACTTCTCATCACTGTCTCAACCCTAAACTCTAACTTTGCCTCTCTCTGATTAGAAAATTGTCAGCATGCCTAAGCATACTTTATCCACACCTTCTCGGGAAATAATTCTATCCAGTTGCATGGTCTTATATAGGCCAAATATTCCTAAATATAGATCTCCAGGTGCAGCCACTATGGAAAACAGAATGGAGTTTCCTTGAAAAATTAAAAATCACTGCCACATGATCCAGTGATCCCACTCCTAAGCATATAGCCAGACAAATCTATAATTCAAAAAGACACACGTACCCCTATGTTCACAATAGCACTATTTACAATAGCCAAAACATGAGAACAACCTAAATGATCAATAGATGAATGGATACAGAAGATGGGATATATATGTATATATATATACACACACACAAGCATATGCAATGGAATGTTAGCCATAAAAAAAGAATGAAATCACACCATTTACAGCAATATGGATGGACCTAGAGATTACCATACTAAGTGAAATAAGTCATAAAGAGAAAGACAGATACCATATGATATCACTTCTGTGCAGAATCTAAAAATACAATACAAATAAACATATTTACAAAACAGAAACAGACTCAGAGACATAGAGAACAGGTTTGTGGTAGCCAAGGAGGAGGACAGAGTACAGGAGGGAAGGACTGGGAGTTTGGTGTTAGCAGATGCAAACTACTGTATCTGCTACAATAGGATGGATCAACAACAAGGTCCTAGTGTATAGTACAAGAAAATAAATTAAGTATCCTATGATAAGCCATAATGGAAAAGAATATGAAAAAGAATACGCATGTATATAACAGAATCACTTTGCTGTACAACAGATATTAACAATAATGTTGTATATCAAGTATACTTCAATACAATTTTTAAAAATAGTGATCTCTAGTCCTGGCCTTGCACTATCAACACAATGCTTGATATCTCCCTTTAAATGCTTAATATATTCCTTAAATATAACATGCTCAAAAGAAAACATTTCCATGCCTCCATCCACATACCTTATATCCAATCTTTCCCTAGCCTTTTTCATTTCAGTAAGTTGCTCCACCCAAATCCTAATGCCAAAAGCTTCATCAGAGTCCTAGATCAAAGTCTCATCCTGGCCCTCCCACATGGTTTGTGGTCTTCCCAAGAGTCCTTGAAGTTTTAGCTCCAAAAAATAAGCCAGATCTACTTGTTCTCTCCCTTTACATTGATGTCATCCTGATCCCAGCCAACTTCAAGTCTTACTTGGACTCCTACAAGAACCTAACTGACTTTCCAATATCCACTTATGAGCACCTCGTCTCATATCCTTCACACATGTGAATACACACGCGTGTGCACAAACACACATGCAATCTCTTCCCTGTAGTACTACAACCAGAGACACCTTTTCAAAGTGCAGGTAAGATCATGTCACTGCCCTACTTAACATACTCCAATGGCTTACATTTTACAGTAAAAACTCCTTACTTAAAAAATTAGACATTGAGTTGATGAGGTTTAGATGAGATTCTGTTCTTGAGGCTATAATGGATTTAGACTTTTGGAAACTTGAAATGGTAGAAATAAACTTTGCAAGTGGGACAAACATGAATCTTTGGGGGCTAGAGGGCAGACTATGTTAAATTAGAGCGATGGCCCTCCAAATTTTCTCTGTAACCTGTGAATACCTTATCTTCTATGGCAAAAAGAACTTTGCTGATGAGATTAAATCAAGGATTTTGAGATGACAGGATTATCCTGGATTATCTAAGTGACTACAAGGTAATCACAACTGTCTTTTGTAAGGGAGAAGAGGGAGGAAGGCAGAATTAGAGAAGGAAGTGGAACAATGCAAGCAGAGATCAGAGGTGGGGGGTGGAGGAGTGATTTGAGGAATGACCCACTAACCAATAAATGCAGTGACTTCTAGAATCAGGAAAGGGCAAGAAAATGGATCCTCCTCTAGAGCCTGCAGAAGGAATGTAGATCTGACAATACCTTGATTTTTGCTCAAAATAACTGATTGTAAACTCTTGAACTTCAGACTATAAGATAATTAAGTTTGTTTTTAAGACAGTTTATGACAATCTGTTACAACTGCAATAGGAAATTAATACAGACCCTCATAAAGAAGGCTCTTTGATGTGTGAGCCTGTGTCTATGTCAACAAAATTTACTCTCATACTGTATTCTTACAAATTTGGGTTTTAGGTGATTTCTCTAATCTGTTCTTATTGAGTATTTTGTTGGAAAACTATCTAATAGCCAAAAAAGAAAAATCAAAACTTCTCAATCATTCCAGGGAGAGGGGAACTAAAATGGCGGAGGAATAGGACGGGGAGAACACTCTCTCCCCAATAAATATACCAAAAGAACTTTTAAAGGCCCAGCAAACTCCAAAAAACAGGAACTGAATGCTGGCAGAGGACATCGGACATCTGGAGAGGCGACCCATTGCCGACGTGAGGAGGTAGGACAAAAGAAAAAAAAGAAAAAAAA